>OX123195.2:25282391-25647678 GCA_944739405.2 Euclidia mi
AAGGGACTTTCACTGGAGTATAGCTGAGGTACCAAGGAGTAACTCAGGTTATAAATTAACCGGAAACGTGAAGTAGTTCCTTCAGGACGCGGGTGAAACCGCGGGAAACAGCTAGTGCACAAATAGAAATTGAATAAACTACACTTTGCCCGTGGCTCCGCCTACGTGTATTATAAAGCTTAACCTTCCTCAGGAATCACACCAACTATTGGTGAAAATTAGACAAGGAACTGGACTTCATTTAATAATATGTAAAGGTACGAAGCTGCTACCCGCGGCTGCGCCCGCGTGATGTCGGTTATCGCGACAAAATTGTGTCATAAGCTACTCTGATGTATAAGCTATGTTACTGCAAAGTTACGTCTAAATCCGTTCAGTAGTTTTTGTTTGCAACTTAAACATCCATAGTTGATTAAATCAACTATGGATATGATATAATGGAAGGAAAGAGGAACCCACCACGCACCCTCGGATTGACCACCCCAACTATTGCAATAGAAAAAGGTTGACAATACCGAACTGCTCTAAAAGGATAAGGGATATAGGAATGGTATGGGTTCCAGGAAGATACCTGCCTTGCAGTATCCCGCTGTATGCGCCGACTATTCTTCGACACGTGTTTCGCCTCTGCACGAAGTATCCTCAGGGGCGATGGGCAACTACTAAGTCAGTGGTGGGTTCCTCTTTCCTTCCATTAGGTTAAACATCCATCCCAAATTTGAGAAGTAACACATATATACGCAGTGTTGTGTAAGGTTCAGCCCGAAAATTGTAGTAATTTACATGTTTTATTTGAAAACTAAATCCAATTGGTTATTTATTAGCAATTTATTAGGTTTGCATTTCCTGTTAATTTACGTTATAGTTATGTAAGCATGTTGGCACCACTACTGTAGATTTGACAGCTGCTATAAAATTTGGAGAATCGACGAGAAATGATTCGAAAACAACGAAAAATAGAAATGGTTAACGCGTAGCTTATTTCTGGATTTATCATACGACTAGGTTTTGCTTGCGACTTTGTCCGCTTAGGGGTCTATTATCGGGACAAAAGGTAATTTCACTCTTTTGTTTTTGTATGAAAATTACGAAGTTATCTATATAAAACTCTTCTGTTATTAACTGATAGACAACGCATAGCAGAATAATATACTGAAAGAAGATGAAATTTGGCAATGTATGTTCCTTGAGGAACGTAGGAGTGCACTAAGAAGGGATTGCCAGAAATTTGAACGTGACCAATTAGGTGCGGGCGCGGCTGATCCTCTCATCATCACGTCAGCATAGAGACGTCCACTGCTGGACATAGACCTCCCCCAAGGTTCTTCACACATACCGATTTTGAGGCGCCCGCATCCAACCGCTTCTCGCGATCTTAACCAGATCGTCGGTCCACCTTGTGGGAGGCCTACCCGTGCTGCATCGTCCGGTTAGGTACGTGGTCGCTACTCCAGAACCCGCCTGCCCCAACGGCCATAGGTTCTTCGCGCTATGTGCCCTGCCCATTGCCACTTCAGCCTGGCTATTCGGAGGCCGATCCTCTAGTTAATAATTAATAGTACAACCTACAAAGCCATATCAAACCAAGCAGAACCTATGGCAATCAGACAACTGATAAACCTCACAGAAAGTCGACGTAAAGTAACAGTACTTAAACTGTTGCGTTTCGTTCGGTGAGTGAGAGTGCCGGAGGCTCTATCCCCTATTCCTTCTCCCTCATCCCATTCATTATCCTATCCCTTTTCCCATCCCCAAGGGGCGGCAACGCACTTGTGACTCTTGTGGTGTTGCTTGTGTCCATGGGCAGCGGTAATTGATTACCATCAGGCGATATGTCTGCTCGTTTGCCGCCTATTACTATAAAAAAACTGATAAACCTACTCATATATTCTTAATTACAAAGGTACATATCATACACTATGTATATACAAATAACTATACAGTATACCTATATAACGAGACCGCTGATGTGTGATTGTACATTTACATAATTAATGATTGGAAAGCAATGTAGCTCTCCAAACATTTCCAATGTCTAATTAATTATAATTGGCATGTGTCTGCCAAAATTGTGATTAGAAATATCACGTTTGATTATATCTTCTAGATTAGGCAATCAAATGATTTTATAATTAGTATCATGATCTTTGAACGTGAGGACAGTAGGTTTGTTTCCGGGTGAAGTCTTATCAAGTTGTTTTTAAAGCATTTCTATATAATTTAGGCTCAATTTTAACATCTCCAGATAGGCCTTATATTCCAGACTAGATGAGCCCGCGGTTACACCCGCGTTATTTAGGGCTACTGCTCCGCTCCCGTGACTCATAGCGTGATGTTATATAGCCTATAGCCTTCCTCGATAAATGGGCTGTCTAACACTGAAATAATTTTTCAAATCGGACCAGCAGTTACTGAGATTAGCGCGTTCAACCAAACAAACAAACAATCAAACAAACTCTTCTGCTTTAAATACTAGTATTAGATATATTCAGAATTAAAAGGAGATTTGAATCAGACAACAGTCAAACTGGTCATCATTGTTCAAACTACTTTTAATTTACACCTTCATATCTCTAGATATCTGTGAGCACAAGCGCGACGGGGCATCGCTCCTCATTAATATTTCATACACTAAAATACATATATATGTACAAAGGTCGTACGCAATGCTGAACATGAAAACTGTATCGAACAAACAGAACTATAAATAGATAGACAAGTCTGCCATAGTCATGGGCGTCACCAAGGGAGGGCAGAGGGGGACAGCTGCCCCGCCTAGAGATTAAAAAAACCCTACTATTTATATTTTTCTCAATACATTTCTCATTTTCCATATCAACTTGCCCCCCCCTCCCCCCTAGGCCATCGGCTGGCGTACTTGCCCCCCCTAGACAATGGGCTGGCGACGCCCTTGACCATAGTTACTGTTCACCTTTGCTAAGGACACTTACTTTATTTTTTTGCTAGTTTTCGCTACACTCGCCTTTTAATATTCGATCCAAAAGAGAGGGTGTTTGATTTTGTAGCGGCTGCTGACGCTACAATTGTTAAGGCAACGTAGCTCGTAGTGTGGGAAGTCTCGACAGATTCAAAGGCCCAGGACACGAGACAGCATACGGTCAAAGTTCCGGGACTTCCAAACTTCTCAGAAAAAAAAAACGATAAAAAATAATCAGACGTTTATGAGAAAAAGAAGCAATATTTGTTAAAAACTATAACAGTAATTAACACACAATGAAATCCTAGCAATTTCTGTATCGCGAGAGGCTTTACAAACATACAATTGACAAACATATTATATAGCACAACTAGACTCGAAACAACAATCTAATATATAAAATTCTCGTGTCACAGTTTTCGTTCCCATACTCCTCCGAAACGGCTTGACCGATTTTGATGAAATTTTTTGTGCTTATCCGGTATCTATGAGAATCGGCCAACATCTATTTTTCAAAAAAAAAAAAGAAATTTGTAAAACAACGTTTGCCGGGTCAGCTAGTTTAAAATAAAACACAACAATCGGTGCAGTGTCAAACAGCGAGTTACTTACACGCAAGTCGATTGCAGTAAGCCGGGCATATTGCCAGCATCAATGCTATTCCTAAGTATTCATTCATTGGAAAGTACATTGCCAAAAAAAGAAAAACAAAAAACCCGACTGCATAAAAACTAATTTTAAAAAATACGTGAAAATATTATCTTAAATAAAAACTAAAAAGAAAGAAACAAGCCCAGAAGTTTAGAAGTAGGTAATATGCAGAACAGAACGACTCACAGTCGGCCGTCGGGGCCCCTCGGTAAGATTTGATTGGTAAAATTTGAATGGGCCCCGACTGTGAGTCGTTCTGTTCTGCATATTACCTACTTCTAAACTTCTGGGCTTGTTTCTTTCTTTTTAGTTTTTATTTAAGATAATATTTTCACGTATTTTTTAAAATTAGTTTGTATGCAGTCGGGTTTTTTGTTTTTCTTTAAAATATTTTTTTTTATTTTATACTATTTAGTTACGATTCATTGACTTCGTTATAAGATGGTAAATTTCGCAATCGAGTGTTTTTATATGGTTTATACTTGAAATAAAAACTTAAATCAATAACTATGAAAATTAGCGAGATTTTTTTTTGTTAAACATCTTTAAATCGTTATATATCCTAAACTATTATTTAAAATGAAAAATGATAAAAGAAACCTAAAGATGATTTTAAAATACCTATTCAACGACACCCCACTTGACATAGTTCATCGACTTTAATTTTTTTCATTTTGACAATATGGCGTCTGGCTGTCGCTGTGGTAAATTTTGATTACTGTCATGTCTTTAGTGACACTCGCAAGGTTAAGACGAATCGATTGACGTAAGAATCATCAAAATCGGCCTACCCATTTGGTCTCTAGAACGCCACATAGAAACAAACATACATACATACATACATAGACTGATAAACACATTACCCTCCTTTGCGTCGCGCAGTCGGGTAAAAACAAGAATCTAATCCAGGATCTCACGATGCACACGTAAGCTATGCATACTTATGTCACGACATACAGCAGATACACACTGGAGATTTATTCATCAGATCTAACACTTTTAACAATCTTAACTGTGATCAAATTTGTGCGCAAGGAGCTAAAATTTCGCATGTACTTATGTTTTTTGGGAACCGAAGGGGTTCACTTACACGGGATCGAGACGAAGAAGTTAAAAGAAAAATATGCTGTCCATCCTATAGTTCCGAAATAAATTACCTAGCTAAAAGTTACGAATTGAAATGGATGTCAACACAAAGTCGTTTCAGCCTTTTCTGAACGTTATACACGTTAGCAAAGACAGAGGTGATAATAAGTAAAACACGAGTATTGCAATAAAACAAAGACGAGTAATATTTATATACATATACATAAATTACAGATATCATATTATGTTGTAGACAAGGCCGGAGCGACGGATAAGGCCAATGAATCGATACAAGAGCATGGACTTGATTCTGGAAACGTACATACTTACATAGGTACCTCTAATACTTCTTCTTCTTTAATTTAAGAGCCTAGCTCTTGTCGGTGCAGCTCCTTCCATTTCTTCCTATCGAGTGCCAATTCCTGAACTTCCTTATACGTCACAACCTTCACCTTCTCTTTAATTTGACTGAAATAACTATACCTCGGACGACCCCTCCTCCTCTTTCCTTCAACCTTCCCTTCCACGATGTTTTTAATGTACTCGTCGTGACGTATAAGGTGTCCCATCATTTTCCCTCTCCTGTTCTCAATGCTATTCAATAGTTGTCTCTTAGTTCCTACTCTTTTTAGTACCTCTTCGTTGGTAATTTTATCCTTCCAGCTGATTCTCTCCATCCTCCTCCAGCACCAGATCTCAAAAGCTTCTAGTCTGCTTATATCCTGCTTAATTAAAGTCCAGGTTTCGCAACCGTACAACGCAATGCTCCAGATGTATGTTTTTATGAAATTCTTGCGGATGTTTACCTCTAATACTAACATTGATAAATTTAATGTTACTTTATATCTTATGTATACTTATAAATAAGACTGCCTCCGTGGTCCAGTGGATAGCGTATGCGACTGCTGATCGGAGGTCCCGGGTTCGATTCCCAGGTCGGGCAAAAGTGTTACTGGGTTTTTCCAAATACTCAGTAGCAGCCCGGAGCCTGGTGATGTGCCCGGTAACGGCAATAGGCTCGCCCCCTATTACGAGGGACCTAAAAATTCATGGCGAAATGTGGGTGTAATATTTACACCTCTGCCTACCCTTTCGGGGTTACAGGCGTGAGACTATAAATAAAAAAAAACTCTTTAGGTACTGACTGACTGACACACAACGCACTAAAACTATTGGACACAAGAAGTTGAAATTTGACATGTAGGTAAGTACTCGTATGTTCTTTGGGAACGTAGGGGTGCACTAAGAAGGGACCGAGATTCACACGGGATCGGGAAGAATTCATCATCATCATCATCATCATCATCAGCCTGCCGTAGTCCACACTGAGCACGAATTGGCTTTTCGTGTCCAGCCGCTGCCAGTCACTATGTGTATAATATTTTCGCCTAGCCGGAATAAAATGTACGGGCATAGCTCGTATCCTCTAGTTTATTATAATATTAGACGTTTCAGATTGCTTTTACAAAACATATCGAGTTGTTTCCATTCGTTATATAGGTCGAAAACGTTTTGAATCGTTTATAGGCGGCCAGTTTCAAAACGTGACAAATATCCGGTTCTTAATGAGGTAAATGATACCAAATAAAAATAAATACGTAAACCAGTGGGTTATTAGATGATTTATACTTAGCATACGTTGTTTATCAAGTTTAGATATGAAATAAATATAGTATTTATACGATGGTCTAAGGATGTTTTAAATGGATAGTATGAGAAGACGTAGGCTCTCTAAACACATACTCGTGCATCCGAATTTTTACACATCAGTATACAATATGTTGTCCGTGTGGTGACAGATTAAGAATACGGAATGTCACCACCCCCTATCGTCCCATGGGTGTCGTAAGAGCCGACTGAGGGAGCATATTATGCAGAGAACAGCACTGTAAGAAAAGGAAAACTTGATACAAACCCTATAACAACCCGTTTGGCCAGCGTGGTATAGTAGGCCAATACCTCCTCAAAGGAGAGGCCTAGTCAAGCAGTGGACTGTTAAAGGCTGATGATGAGATACAATATGTATGTTTATCCATTATCTAGTACCCATAGTACAAGCTCTGCTTGGTTTGGGACTAGATGGTGTTGTGTGAATGTGGTAGAATATTATATTATGTTATATCTATATTTCGCAAGCTGGACTGAGTTGGCAAAATTTGGACGATAAGGAACTGTTATGGAACTTAAATTCTTATGAAAATTATATTGTGACAGCGGTCGCGGCAAAGGGTGGCCTTTATGTTATTCTGATTTATAAGCTATATTTCTGCAAGGCTTCGTCAAAATCCGTCCAGTAGTTTTTGAGTGAAAGAGTGAAAAACATGCTGCCAAACTATCGCATTTATAAACTGTATTCACGCAGTTTTATCAGCATAGTTAAGTTAATAGTAAAACATAAATATTTTGACTAGGCAGCGATAGCCGAGTGGATATACCAACAGACTGCTATGCAGAGGGTATCGGGTTCGAATCCACGGTGCGCACCAATGTCTTTTCGAAGTTAAGTGCGTATTAAATTGTTAATTATCGCTTGCCCTGTGCCTCGGAGAGCAGGTTAACCGTCGGTCCCGGCTGTCATGAAGATCTTTGACAGTCGTTACGGGGAGTCAGTACCCTCAAATAAACTGATACAAGTCTAAACCATGGAATATATCCCTTTAGGTTGCTGAGGTCAGACGACAGTCGCTCTGTAGAAAAGCTGATATTCTGTAAAATCTGGTTAAACTAGTAAGCGGATCCCGGGTTCCCAGGCAAGAAGTCTTGGATGCAACTGGGATAACGCTAGGACGATGGTGAAATATTTTGACTTGTAAATAGCCGTGTGGTTGACGGCATAGAATACAAGTGTCACCACCCCCTATCTTCCCGTGGGTGTCGTAAGAGGCGACTAAGGGATAACACGATGCAAATACCATCTTTGCGTAGAAACGGAAAACTCGACATCAAACCCTATACGACTGCCTCATTGGTCTCGCGGCATAAATGTGCGCGTGGGATCGGGAGGTCCCGGGTTCGATTCCTGAGTCGGGCAGTGTTATTGGGTTTTTCTGTCACGTAATTCTCAGTAGCATCACGGAGTCTGGAAATGTGCCCGGTACGGCAATAGGCTCGCCCCTTATTACGTGGGACTAAAGTATATCTGGCGAAAAGTGGGTGTAGATATACACCTCTGCCTACCTCTTAGGGTTATAGGCGCAAGACTATGTATGTATGTATGTGTATGTAAATATCATAAAGATCTGATCCGTCACTTAGAATAAACTTGTCATACACTACTTGAAGTCTCTTCAAGTTCTTCATAATGTTATCATTATTATGATAAGAGTATTTAATTAGTGTGTAGATAAAACAGTAATTATGTAATCTTGCCGCAAGTTGATCTAAATAAACAGCTGAATTGTTATTTGTGCTGATAATAGTCATTATTAAAGATAATGTCTGTGTTTGTTTTATTTGTTAAAAAGATATTATACAATGTAAGAGGCGGTATCTTAATTCTTAAAACATTGCTTGCGATTTGTACTTACCCATTGTAGAATTGATGGCGTAGTGGCGTTTTATACGCGCGTATAAGCTTGTTTTTGGAAGCGCATGTTGGCGCGTATAGGCGCGAAATTTGGCACACGCGCAACTCGTACGAGCGATGACGCGCTTCTAAGTTATGCTGCTAAGCTCGTATAAGCGCGAGCCGTCAGAATCCATGTTGACACTGACAAGATGCCACTACCGTTTCCAGCGAACGTATCGAAATATGCCCTTTTACGCGCGTCTTGTTTTTTGAAGCGCGTAGCGCGCTTGTAAGCACGTATGCTGAATCGACCGTATAAGCGCACAAAAATAATCTGAAACCGGGCTTACGCTGCGGCGAGTGCTATGGGTTCGATGCCCACACAAGACAACACTCAGTATGATACGCAAATTGTTATTTCGAATCTGGGAATTCTTTATGTCCGTTGGATGTTTGTAAAATCTCCCAAAACACAGAAATATTCCAAGCATGCACATGTCGTGTAAAGAAATGAGATAAAATAAGAATCAATTTAAGGTGTTAGGAACCGGAACGAGAGGGAAATTTTAATAAAAGAGTTCCAGTTGAATTTATTACAGGTAGGGTTAGTGCACACAATTTTAGCACAACCAAAATCAACCCTAGCAAAAAGATTGTGTCAGCTCATTAACTATATTTAATTAAAAGTATTTATAATATTTTAGTTGTAAGTCCTAATGTTGTTTTTGTACAAGGCATGATGGGGTTGGCGTATCCACATGGATAAAAATCCCAATTCAAATAAAGAATAAAAAAAAAGAATCAATTTAAGATGATCCAACAGTGACACAAATAGTCTGTCATCTCACGTGGATGTTTTAAATAGCGTATGCTGAGTATGTCCTTCGTTTAATTTAGCTATAAACATTACGACAACGCTTGTTCATGCTTATGGAACTTTTAATATCACATAACATTGACACGTGACCAGTAGCTATAGAGATTAGTAATATAGTAGTACTAAATGACTGCAACGTGCCTTTTAAGTGTATTAGTAATGATTTTATAGTTTTATAACGGCTATGAAGACCGTCAGGTTTCCAGGAATATTTCATACTAGAGGACGCCAGCAGCTAGGCCTGCATTTTTTTTAAATTTAGCCGTTTTGGCCGATCCCGTGGGAATTTCGAGAAATCCCTTCTTAGTGCACCCCTACGGTCCCCAAGGAACATACCTACATGTTAAACGTTTTAAATTTTAATAAAATAACCAGACACTCCAATTTTATTTATATGTATAGATGTATAGATAACAGGTATTCTTATGGCATAACAATTTTAGCTTCTAATGCTAGATTGTTTGCCGTAAACACGGCCCTAAACCTTTAGCCCTTATTAGTTGTTGCTTATTGAAGTATTCTATGTACTCGTACTTTGTTGGTGCATTTCTTCTCATAATGTTCTTAGTAATTATACAATCAGTTCACTGTCAATGTGCCGACTAGAAAATGGTCATTAGATATAACTACAATAATTACTCTCATGGTTACTCTTAAGGAAATGGGAAGCAAGTCAGAAATAGGTAAGATTGCCTTTCCTTTATTAGTAGTCAGACAAATATTCGTTAATTAACAGATTTACTATGCTTAGGTAATTGTAGCTCGGGATCTCGAATTACGTAGTTATTATCAGCACAGAAGTTTATGCGAACATTAACAGAAACTTTAGATTGGTATTTTACAATTAGTAGCAACTATTGGCGATGCTAAGATTCTAACTAGCGACTCTAGCGGCGAATTTGAAAGTTATCCGGGTACGACACTTTTGACAGCTCAATACAATTATTGCTAATACCACTATAACCTCAAAGCAAAGTTGTATTGAGAGCTGTCAAAAGTTTCGTACCTGGACAACTTCCAAATTCGCCGCTAGAGGCGCGCGGATAATCTTTGCATCGCCAATATAAAATAATCCTTTATAAGAATTTAGAATGGATTCGCTTCGTTAAATTGCAAAGCTATTTATCTAGTCTGGGTGTTGTTTATGTCTAATATAAGTGTATTTAAGAATATAATTATATAATATATGTATTATTAGTCATTATTCTCAATTTTCAAGTCTTAAGTAGGTACGTAACTAAATAAATGGCAATAGGTTGTGTGATAGCTATCATGCAGGCGCGGTCGCAGCCTGAAATTTTGGAGGGGGTCACTCACTAATAAAAAATAGGTATCTGGATCGCCATTTATAGCGTAAATACTGGTAAAAATTTCGAAATACGTCGCCATTTTAAGGGGTTGTGAGTGGTTGGGGGGAGTAGGCCAGTAGGGGGGAGGGTTCAGGTCCCCCTCTCACCCTTTTCACCCGCTGGAAATACCTACTTGGTTCCCTTAGAAAAAATAAAAATTATACGCTCTCCAAACATCAGTGTGTATGGTGGTGCCAACTTCCACATTCTTCACACTAGTTTAATAAACTGAGGTTGACGGAGCCCTGCAGGGCTCCTATTTTCGGATTAAGGGTCAAAAGAGAACCTAACATAACTTATTTAGTTACTTCAATTACAGTCGCACCTAACCTAACCCTAGGCACTTGAAAGCAAAGGAATGACGCACAAATTTGACATCAGCTGTCCCATCCAAGATGGCGGGTTGCGTTTCGTTTCACGTTTTTGACATAAAACCTAAAAATTACATTTGAAAAACTGTACTAAAGCATAAAAATTACGTTCCGTTTTGAATAATTGCCAAAGTAAGAATTTTTGGAAATTGTTTAAAAATATTTAGACGCAACTCCGGCAGCCAGAATTACTTGAGGGGATTAAGACTAACTCCCTTAAGCCCCCTACACCACCAATACCCTCAAATTCAGGCGACTCGTTTTAAAATCCAACCCTAAATACTTATTATTTTTGTAGTTTGTTTAATTATACATGTAAAAGTCTAAAAATCATGAATGTACATCAAATTTTACTTTATTAGCACATTTCTGTATAAAATATTAAAAAAAAACCTTCTTCTCGGGTCCTTGTTTCTAAACTAGATATAATTTCCAAGTTATTTTGGCCATCGTACGTAGTTCATGAAAACTCCACTAGATAGAGTCAGCAAACTATAAATTTATCGCTGTTAGGGATAAGAATAGTATAGAAATAAGGATAGCTAGAAATTTCCTTTTATTATTTGGCAAATTTGTTAGATTTTTCAATTTGACCTTAGATTTTGGGGGGGGTCATGTCCCGTGTGACCCCCCCCTTCGGACCGCGCCTGCTATCATGTTAACTGAAATGTGATATTATTATTTTTTGATTATAATGTATAACTTCATATTTCAATACGCAGACAGTACTGTGTTGCTAGGGAGTTTGTTGCGCTGCTTCTTCTTCCAAGCGAAAACACATAGGAAGCGGTGAAGGGTTGGGCTTTTTGGGGGACTGTCTATTGTAAAATTTAACGTTCAGAAAGAGCTGTTTACCAGCCAATTTTGAATAAAAGATTTTGATTTTGATTTTGATTATTGGTAATTTGGTAATAACATTACATTCTCAGCTTAGTTTGGTATCAATTATGAGTTATGAGTTAAGATGTTCTGGCAAATTATGATTGGAATATCAATTTATATCAAATACGATATACTTATATTCGTGTAGTGTGTGTATACAGGTACACAAGGATAAATTATATTAATGATGGCTTAGATCCAACTGGAAACAAGCGATAGGGAACGACTTTTTACCTTTGAAGTGGCTCGACCTAAAAACTATATTTTTATAAGTATTTAAACATCTTATGTTTTATAAAAACCTGTGATACACCATAGATATACTCTAAAACAGTTACCATGCAGATGAAAAAACTTGGCCATATCTCCGTCCCCAAGGATGGTTAGCAGGAAATTATACAATGTTATTAGTATTACGGGCTGCATGCCAGTAACAAGTGATGCAATCTTCTATGTAGGTGCCTTATGGCGGCCATTGATTGTTTGAAAACTGCGACTTTGAGTCAAGAAACATAATGCTAGGCATGCTATGCGAATGGCGATAGTGGTTAAACAGTGTTAGAAATACTTTTGAATAGGATGTTGAACACGATAAAGGCGAAAATAGTGACATAATATGAGAAATAATATTGCAAAAGATGTTTTGTACATTTACGTATTTTAGAGTTAGAGTCTAGGCTCCCTAGATCACAGCGGTCCTCGCCGTTTGACCACAAAATAACTACGAGTAAGTAGGTAATTGTTGTTTCGAGTCTGGGTGTATCTTATGTCCGTTGATAGATTTTTTGTAAAGTCCCCCTCGACAAACGCTTTACATCGAGTGTAGGACTCTTCTTTTCAAAAAGTAATGTTTGTACCTACACGATTTCTTCAAGAGTGAAACCTGGCTATTGTTGCCAATGGCAGAATACTCACGATAGCAAGTGTAAGCTCTACTAGACATGGCAGTAGAGCTTACACGTGCCCTTAATATTGAAGAAGCACATCAAAATTAACCAACTGTTAACCAACAGGAAGGAATCTTTCTCAGATAGATCTCTATTTTCTTACAGCAAGTTTTATAAAACGCCGCTAACTAACTACTTCCCTTCCTATATCATACGACTTTATTGCAATCTACAGTAATATTTCCATACTCCATGTCCTGCTGCAAAGATATCTTCAACCCATTTATTTAGTATCACAGACAGTATTAACATACGCGCAGCCGACGATTCTTGTTTACATACATAATTGATAGGAAACCGGTCGAAATCGAAGGTCTAACTTGCGTAAGACTGACGGTAAAGTGTGAACAATAGATACTATAAGGTAAAGAAAAGATTGAGAAATATTGACGTGCTTGTGCCCTTGATTGTGGGTAGGTGTAGTAGTTAAAACGAACGCCTTATCGTTTGCGAATGCACCGACTGTCGTGGGTTGGATCCCTACACTTTGTGTAATCTACAAATTTTTGTTTTGGTCTGTGTGTCTTTAGTGTTCGTTTATTAAATGCTGTCCGTGTGGTGACGGATTAAGAATACGGATGTCACCACCCCATATCATCCCATGGGTGTCGTTAGAGCCGACAGAGGGAGCATATTATGCAAAGAACAGCACTCTAAGAGAAGGAAAAATTGATACAAACCCTATACCCCAACCCGTTTGGCCAGCGTGGTATAGTAGGCCAATTCCTCCTTTCAAAGGAGAAGCTTAGTCCAGCAGTGGACTGTTAAAGGCTGATGATGCTCGCTCGTCGCTCATAAATGCTCGTAAAGGCCCCGCGACACAGGATTTATTCTCAGTGCGGGTGGTGTCCTTCTATAAAGAAAATCTATTAAAATTTCGCCTGTTTTGTTTTGACCAAGAGTTACTCTACAATAACAGCATTTAAGCTATAGTTGTAGGTTGTTTAAGTGATGTGTTTTTCTGTTATTTTTCGACATAGATGAATATATTTTGTCCGGCCCTATTGCTAATAAACAAAACAACACAGCAAAAATGATCTGTTGTAGTGTACGATCAATTATCAAAGAAAGCAGTAGGTAATAGTTTTATTTAAGTATTATTTTTTTAACTATGTAGATATTCACCTATTTTCGATCAAAACAGGAAACCAGCTCAGAAGTTTCCACACAAATATTATGCAGATTAATGCTTAATGCATAAACAGACAAGTTATGAAGGAAAATTTTAAAATGATAGCATTCAGTCTGTAGGCAATGCCGCTCGTTTATCAGTTATGATTATGTCGATTCTGTAGTCTGTGCAATTTGTTCGTGTTTGTAATCAAATCGGTGCGAGCTGTCATTTGTGCCCGTTTGTAGGTTATCTGTTGACCAGTGAATGAGAGAATTGATGGGGGAAGGTCGATCTATGCGTCCGCATGTAAGGTTTTGCATGTAGAGTACGATTTCTGTTATTTAATGCGGCTTTTTTAGATTTACTGATGCAAATTAGTACTGTTCCCTCTCTCTCTGTTCATCTAGTTTATGGCCTTTCTTAACGTAAGAGAAAGCTGCAAGTTTGGTAGGTACTACAAAAAGGAATGCAAAAGCAGTTGCGTTTACCCTCGTATCTATTATGTTCTACTACAACTGCTATTAAAAACCTGAAAGCTTCTGAGGATAGATGGATGTCTGTAATTCTTTCACGCAAAAACTACTAAATGGGCTTTCGCGTTATTGTGAAACTTTGTAGTAGCTTAGCTTCTCGATCTTATGAGCTCATAGGCTACCATATATCTCTGTATCCGACACCCACGCGGGCGGAGCCGCAAGCAGGAGCTAGTAAATATATTCATCTTACTATTATTATAGTCACACATATTAAAACAGCTATGGTATATCCACGTGACAGAAACGACAATACACGTGCTCACAAAATTAATACGAGGCAACTTTTTTTTTTCGATGAATCGTTAAGTGTCTTTAGGTCATTAGCCTGAGTTTCTTTTTCTTTTGCATGTTATATTTTAATATGTCTTCTATTAAGATTGATTATTACTAATTACTTGTTGCTAGGAGTAGTGCCCTCAGTATTAAATGGGCGGGTACTACGAATTGAACGTTCAATGAAAACCTTATGCGTGAGTCGGCAGTGTGTGAAATAGTGAATTGAAGTTGTTTGAGCTGAATTGGTGGGCGTACGAAGTTAGTATAGTAAAATAGAGTTATGGGTTCTTTGGTCCCAGAAAAGTAAATTGTTTGTTCTAGTATTGTTATACGAGAGAATATATCTGTACGAGACTGCTTCACGTTAAAATTAAACTGTGTATTAACCCCATGTTAGATCCATATAAGTTAATGTAATTGCTGTAAAACTAAAATATAGATGTAGAGTCATGAAGTAGGTAGATACATAAGCTAGTATGTAAGTTTATCTATTGCCTAGCACCCATAGTACAAGTTCTGCTTAGTTTGGGACTAGTGTTCTGTGTATGTGGTTAGAGAGTTCCTGTCAGTCAGTTTTTCGTTACATACTGACTGATTGACAATGGATAGCCGAAACTACTGGACGCAAGAAGCAGAAAAGCATGTATGTTTCTCGGAAACTGTAGGGGTGCACTAAGAAGGGACTGCCCAATAATTCTACGGGATCGGGCAGAAATGGGTAAATTAAAATAAAATGTGCGTATCCTAATGCTCTAATAATCGTGAAACTTTCTAAGGCAGGATGTTTGTTTCTCTTTTGGCGCCATGACCGACATCCACGCGGCCGAAGTCGCGGGCAGAAGCTAAAGTGAAAGTTTGACCTTTGATTAGATAACATGTTTCACTCGAAGGGGCAGGTGACAAGCCCGAGTCACCAGTCGACCCACATCAAGCCTTCATACATCAAACGTAATGGACAAAGTCAAGGTGTTGGGGCAACGCAACATTTTTGACCTTTGAGAAAATTGTATCTGACGTGGGTTTGCTTACTTAAAAATACATAATTATTAGGATTTTGGATATTACACCAGGGGCCCAATTCTCCTAAATAAATATAGTTTCGATATCATGTCAGTGTCATACTTACATCACAAAAAGCGTATAATTGAACGAAGTTGTAACGAGATCGTAAATTGAAACAAGTGTCAAAATATGTTTCAACGTCTCAACGACGAACTGTTTAATTCAAATTATACGATAATGACATTAGGATATCAGAATAGCGCTTTTGAGTCTATTCAAAATTTAATATCAATGTCATATAAAAATAAGAGAATTGGCCCCCCAGGTTATTTAAGACCAGATTATGAGGTAGCTATGATACTGCCTATTCGAAATTAGGTGCATATTCAATTGTTAATTATCGTTTGTCTTGGGCCTGGCTCTCCCACAAATATTCGTTACGGGTAGTCAGTGCCCTTGCATATAGTTTCGTTGGTCTAAGCCAGTGGTTCTCAAACTTTTTGAGGGATGGAACCCTTTTGAATAACCAAATGTTTGGCGAAGCCCTAAAATAAAACAAAGCTGAGTCCTACGTACATTTTAAAACCATTTATTTTACTGTCATACATCTTCGTGAGAGAGATGCTGCGTGGAGCCCTGGGGTTCCGCGGTGCACACTTTGAGAATGGCTGGTCTAAGCAATGGAATATCATTTTACCTTTGAGTTTCATAAGTTTAAGCATTTTCTATGCGGAATAAGCTGATAGGTATTCTGTTAAAAACTTGAGTAGTAATAGTAAAGATTGGACCACGAGCTCCAAGGTGAAAGAATTGGATGCAACCGGGATAGCCACAGGACAATGAATATCGTACCAAATATGTATTCGTTGCAAGAGACTAAATTACTTGCCCACATAATGTCTGAACCGTCAGTATAACGGCCTTAAATCCTAATACACGCCGACGTATATTGTAATTTACTTTCCAAAACAGTAATTTTATTTACAAACTTTCCGTAGAAACTTGCCAGCCCTAACTGTGATGGAAAAGCTTTTTAAGAAAATAGTCCACACCTACGTAAAACAACTTCTTTATTTGTACACTAGAGAATGGCAGTAGCTACGCCCGCACATATTACTTAACCGATTCTTCCAGTGGAAATTTTGGAATATCCCTCCTTAGTGTACCCGTACAGTCCCCAAGGAACATAATGCCGAATTTCACCTCCTCGCGCCCAATCTAATTGGCTGTACATTGCTGACAGTCGTCTTTCAGTAACGCAACAATTTTAAATATATAATAGAGATAATATACAGAATATGAAGTAGTGGTTTCAGCGACCATTTTGCTGGTTAGCGTCGAGTGTTGTAGATTCTATACTCATATGGGACAGCCCTATGTGAGATACACAAATGTTTCGGAGAGTTCTTGAGTCCATTGCTTAGGTCTGTAAAATAGGCTAGTTGACAAAAAAAAATTTATAAGTCTGTCCTTTAGATTATTCAAAAATAAGCGATACGCATTTGTAAATTAAACCAAAAATGACCAAGATATAGCTCATTAAAGTTACGTATAACGTCACGCCGTGCTGCATTTTTTCGCACTAAATGACGTCACACGTAACTTTAAAGGGCTATCCATATCTTTGTTATTTTTTCTTTAATCGAAAAAAGAAAAAATACGTGTCCAATATTTTTTTATAACTAAAATACAGACTAAATAAAATGTAATTATTTTGACCCTGGAAACTACCCTATTCCCCCGCGATACCGGATATGTTCGGTTCTATATTTAAATACTTATCTTCTATCCTCCAATTCATACGGATCTCTAAAACAACTATCATACTAAAAATAACAGATGAACAAGCAAAAAACCAATTCATTTAATACCTTCCAATTGCAAGGCTGTTGGCGAAACATGGCTATGTATATAATTTGTTTGATAGATTAAATGTTCTGTTCATAGTTATGTTATTAAATGGCGGACAAAATCATGTTATAAAAAATTGTACATGTGTTTATTGTAAGTGGTTAACCGTTAATGCTTGAGGTCAGTGAACTTTGGGAGACAGGCTGTCTGGTACGAACGAAGGAGTATTTATATGTATGTTTTCGTATGGAGGGTGTATGAAAATAAAAGTTTGTTTACCTAGAAGTCAACGGCCGTTAAAACTAAGGGTTGAAGCAATTTACAGTTTCTATATTTTTGCTAAAATTGAGAGGCAATTTATTTTTATTTTTGTCTTACTGATATTAAATTATAAAACTCGTTTTTGTCTTAATAACACTTCAAAGCTTTATCATCGCAATCAATCTGTTACGAACACTGTCTGTGGAGAACATGAGTAACTTATAAAACAATATTCATTTTTATCTTAGCGCTTTTGCCTTTGTGTATATTTATAACTACTAACCACATTATCTTACAGTTTACATGTAAAGGTTTTATTTATATTCCTTTCTTTATTATATTGGTAGATTCTAAACAGCCTCGTTTTACGACGGATCGTCTTTACGATAAATTCGCTTTGCTGCAGAAGAATAGCCGGGAACTTTATATATCTAAGATATAGTTTACGGTACTTATTAATAAAAACAAAAATGGGGCATTTACTAGCATTCCCTGCATGCCTTAATACCTGCACGCTACAGGAACTTATGGACGCTACTGAAAATGCCGTACTCGTAGCTAAGTTTTGGGCTCATTCGATTTAGATTGCCATCGATACGCTTAGAAGAAGAATATATCAATGAACAAGTATTAAAATGCTAAAAGTAATGATGATCTTAATCACAACAGAGTCTAGGCGATCAGCCTTATATAGCCATGCAATCATTTATCATGTTCAATCACATCACAATTCATCACTCTCTAATGACATAGAGCGTCATGGAGACTCACGTCGTGTGAACTCAAGTGGGTGTCACCAATCTGATGCAACGCCTTAGTCATCCTGTGCTACCGGCCAAAGGAAGTGGGGCGTTGTATTTATAGCCAAGATCAACGGTTTTGGATCTGGCTCAGGACTGGATCCTGTATGAAGCTATTTTGAATGTTTTGTGTTAAACTGATTTCTGACTAATCTGCCTATGAAAATAGCGAATGCTTGGACTGGAATATTTATCTGTGCTCCGGCTTTCCGAAAATTTGAGACATTTTTGAAGTGTTGAAGTGACAAAAGCAATATTTGTTTTTTTTTTTAATTTCAATAATACTGCACCAGTTTAAATTTAAAAAATGCAATTAGTTCTTATTGTGATCAACTATGAATATCTACATTGCACTGCATTGATTTACAACTCTATTAAAGTGTTAAAAGAGGTTAGAATGAAATATTTAGGTAGAGTACTTATATGAGCCGTGTGGTTGACGGCATAGAATACAAGTGTCACCACCCCATATCTTCCCGTGGGTGTCGAAAGAGGCGACTAAGGGATAACACGATGCAAATACCATATTTGCGTAGAGACGGAAAACACGACATCAAACCCTATACGACTGCCTCGTTGGTCTCGCGGCATAAATGTGCGCGTGGGATCGGGAGGTCCCGGGTTCGATTCCTGGGCCGGGCAGTGTTATTGGGTTTTTCTGTCACGAAATTCTCAGTAGCAGCACGGAGTCTGGAAGTGTGCCCGGTACGGCAATAAGCTCGCCCCTTATTACGTGGGACTAAAGTATATCTGGCGAAAAGTGGGTGTAGAAATACACCTCTGCCTACCCCTTCGGGGATAAAAGGCGTGACGATATGTATGTGTATGTATGTATGTTCTTATATGATAAATTATTGAGCGTAAAATGGAAGTCCCTTATCAGTTTGTTAGAACGCCCTTCTAGGATAACATGCTTGGTTTGATAAAAAATAACAACAATCCGTTCCTGTTTCGCGCCTTCGCGTTAAAAATGGCGGCGTTTTATCATCTGTCGTTGCGGAAAATACATTATGACAAAGTATCAAGGGTGTGAGCGCTAACAGCTAGGTATTATTTATTTTGAATGGAGGTTTATTGGTTGCATAGATCACTGCTGAACAATCCTTTCAATACAAATAAGTTTCCAGACAGTCTGCTGCCTCAGGGACTTCGAAAAGGAGAGCTTTCGTTACGTGCTTCAACTTTTATCTGTCCCGTTATTATCTATTCAATACATTTGAAGTATCTAGGGATTACTTTGAATTTGTACTTTCAATACAATTGAAATGCCACGAGATTACTTTAAAGCTGTTCTTCTTTAGTACTTACTAGCGCTTTGCTCGCAATTAATATTTGTTCATTTGTTGCCGATAGTTTCTGCCTTCATTTAACTTTGTGTTATTAGAAATTTGTCCTGAGTTCCAACTTAGTTAACATTGAATACTTTTTTAGTACTGGGATTTTTCTCAAATGTAAGACCTAATCACCATTTTGTATAAATTTGACCTTAACTTTCTAACCTTAAAGTAATACATAAATTATACGTTACACAAATTTTAACCACATGTTACCAAACGGTAATTAACCCGACAGCCTTATAATTGGTTAACATTGAAAATGAACTGTTAATGAGTTAAAAACATCACGATTACCGCGAAAGGTCAGTACACTGGCAGCGTCAAGCAGTCTGATAGACAAATTTACGTCTATTAATAAATGTTAGTTTTTTGCCAGCTAGAAAAAAAAATGTAATTAAAAGTGACAGTCTGTGGATCATATGACTACGAAGGTTGATGAACTGCAACCTCATGTTACAATTTGGACTGTGTCTGTTTGTATGGGTTCAGTCGGATTTATTTTTTGTAGTTTTGTAGTAACAGCTTACAAAAAATTGGGCAAGTGCGAGTCGGACTCGCGCACAAAGGGTTCCGTCTTCCGTACCATCATCTATAAAAAAAATCGCGTTTGTTGTATGTATACTTTAATATTTTTTGAGTTTCTACCTGTTTATTAAGATCGAGTAACAAATTGCTTAAAAATTACGTTTGTTGAATGGGAGCCCCCCTTTATTATTAACCTTATTTTTATTTAATAATTTATTTTGAAAGGAAATATATAACTACATATTCGGTGAAAATTTTAAGCATCTGCCTGTTACCGTTAGTAATTTTGAGCAAAAACTACAAAAAAAAAACAAGTTTATTGTATGGGACCCGCCTTAATATTTTTATTTTTAGTATTTGTTGTTATAGCGGCAACCAAAATACATAAATTGTGAAAATTTCAGCTTTCTAGCTATCACGGTTTATGAGATACAGCCTGGTGACAGACAGACAGACAGACAGCGAAGGCTTAGTAATAGGGTCCCGTTTTTTACCTTTTAGGTACGTAACCCTAAAAAGAAAGTTTACGGTTTGGTGTATGGCAACATTTTATTGATATCATCCAACAGCTTTGCACAGTTCACTGATATGTAGGCTTCTCCTAATTAACGTCACAATTGCATTGAGAGTCAATTGCAAGGTTTGGTCTGCTATACCATGCTGGCCAGACTAAGCTAGTATAGGATATGTCGAGTTTTCCGTCTCTTCACAAAGATTCCACTTTGAAAGAGACGGATAACTCGGCGATGGGTATGTATCTTGTGGGTTCTAATTTTATATGTTTTAAGTATTTTAATCTGACTTCTTAGTTTCAACGTCAGTCTTCTCACTGTACCAAAACAAACGTCACAGTTCACACACATAGAATATAAATAGCAGAAGAAATACAATATCCGTATCATCGTTTAGAGTGACGTCAATCATGTCATCCGAGCGAAACCGCGGGCACACAGTATATTAATTCTCTTCAATTGCTAGGTTGATGCCCCGTTTATATATCCTGTTGCTTCGTCGAAGGGCACCAATGATGAGCAGGAAATCGTTCGCGTCTTCCGTGTGTGGGTTAGCAGTATAGTCAGGTGTTTAAGCAGGAACATTAAGAGTAATGGAATGCATCCAACGCGTGTTGAACAACAATTAAATATTTATTTTAATCGGACGTTTGTGTTGTGTCGTTTAGGTCGGTGTTCACCACCACTTTATCTTGATTAACTTTCCGTTAAATTAATCTGACAATGCGCGCGCAGTACTAAGTATGCATGAACCCATGTTACAACGCGCGCAGAACTAAATAACAGTTATAATATAATAACAGTTAACAGTTGGTTTTCCGATCGCCGGTTATATCATTGTCGGTGAACTTAGGTCTTAGTCTGTTTTAGTTCCGCTTTGAGGGAAGTCTTTTTTGGTATTTTGTTTTATTTTCAAGCGTATTTTGATTGGAATTGTGGTGTTTCGGATAATTGTAGTGTAGGATAATTTTATGGACCACTGCATTGGATTTAAGCCGCACCCAATGTGCTTGATAGTCATCCTCTTAGCGTTATCCCCTCAGAACATAAAAAACAATAGAAATGGTATGCACCCAAATTACTGTAGGAACCGCTGTCGCCAAACTCACACAAGTAAACCGATAATCATATATTGCACTACAAATAAACAATGCGTTTGATTCGTAGTTTAAATTTATTCAAAACTAGCCTACTTCACAGATTTGGAATTAAACCCTGATTACCTACAAATAAGATTTATTTTGCTTTAGCGGTAGAACGTATTTACGATCTATAGTCATACTCATGTCATACTAGATTCGATTTACGAGTCAATTCCGCTACTCAACCATAGATGGCGGTATTCTAAGTTGTAGCAATTATAATCTTAATTGCATAAGGCATATGGTTGACATTTGCGTGATCGGTCGGTTTCTGCTTCTACTCGGTTAGGGCCGTACCACGTAGCACATTGGATTACTTTATCGATATCGATAGATGATGCGATATTTTGTTCAATATAATGTGCAAAAAATAAGACTTGTCGGAAGTATGTTTATTATTTGGCACACAAACAGTTGTACATTTTAAACAATCATAAAGACAAAGACCGACAGACAAGTAGTTATAAAATTAAATAAAAGTGCAATAAATATTAAAAAATATATTTGTTAAGGAATTGGCGTCTGGAAAGTCTTATTTTTAATTTTAATAAATGGTGTATGCGAACAGTTACAACTTTTCAACTATTGCCTTCATCAAATCGGTAACGTGATTGGCCGCAGGAAATTCGATAATTTGATGGGAGGCAATGTCGTTAAATAAAAGGGTTCCTATGTACTGTCGCATTATTTGTGTTATCACCACTTCTTTACGAAAAACTATTATGCCAACGTTTTTTTAAATGTTTCCGCAGTTTGGCATATTTTTACGACATTTGGCGAAGGATAAAACAAACCACCTTGAACTTTTGCAATAATGAATTTGTGGACGGTTGAAAATAATGTGTCACTAATGCATCAGCACAGACATCACAGTTATTTTTTTATTAATATTCGGGCAATGTTACCAGCGATATGGCCTATTGCTTGATTACTAAAATAGTCCTAGTTCCTCAATTTCTGAATTGCCCTCCATTACTTCGTATTGTGACAAATTTTGAAATATACTACTTCTATTTATCCTTTCAACAGCTGATGAACAGATTAATATTGATATTTATTCTAACGCAATACAGTTGCCTCTTAGTATTTTTAATTGCACATGGATTAATATTTTTTATAGGCAGATGTAAGTTGTCTGGCAGTTGGGGTATTGTTAGCTAAGTGATCTTGACTAAATTGATAAATTATAATAATTACGTTGCTATTCGAAACATTGATAATATTTTTGCAACAAAGTATCTATTAGATTCAATCTAATACACCTCTTAAAATAAATTACGAGAATGAATAAAGCCGACCTTATACTTGGATTGTAATGTAATACTAAATAATAATATATAATAATAAAATATGCTACTACATACACACAATACCATCTAAGCAGAGTATATATGTACTATGGGTACTAGACAATGGATAAACATACATATATTATTATACTATATTTTATACGTACCTACATAAATATAATATTATACATAGAAACACCCACCCAAATAAACAATTAATTAAAATAAACATTTCGTAAATTATTTATTTCCGTGTTTCGATATCAATCGATAAATTTAATATGCGACTTGGCTACATCACTAAATGAGTAGCGCGGAATTTTCGAGAATGTTCTATTGAATAGAATCAATCCAAAATAAACTTTATCTTCGTTGTATAAGATTCATTTTTACTAATCGTTCTATTAAATATTAGTTAATTGAAACAAATTAAGACTTTTATTGAAAACAATGAAAATTGTACTTACTGATGGTACGAAACACCTCCGTTTTTAAGGTTTTTTCTGCTACTATCATTTTTTGCACTCCAAAATGGCACAAAACGGCATAGCTAGAGAAATGTAAATGTGTCAAGAAACGAGCAACTCGACGCGATGTAAGAACGTGAATGGGGCCAGTTAAGCGTTACAACGCTTAATTGTGACACGCGTGCCACGCCTACATACCATTTCCAGTGTATTTTCTCTTCCGTGGTTATCCCAGTTTCAATCTGGGGTCCGCTTACTAGTGTAACCGGATTTGGCTGAATATTAGCTTTTCCACAGAGCGACTGCCTGTCTGACCTCCGCAACCCGAAGGGATAGCGATATTCCATGGTTTAGACTAGTGTTAGTTTATTGCCTTGTAACGACTGTCAAAGATCTTCATGACAACCGGTACCGACGGCTTAACGTGCTCTCCGAGGCACCTAATGTGCTTCATAGTGCTGTGACCTAATAGTTGTATTATTTTGGCCTATTATGCTGTTGGTCAGCCATGTTGATACGGAGCTTGTTGTCAAATATCTATCTCTTTGCAAAGATACCATTTGCTTCGTCTATTTGTAATATATTTTAGTTTCCTCAGTCGCCTATCCAGGTGGTGACTATTTGTATTCTTAATCCGTCACCACACGGACCATATACCTAGTAAAATTACGCTTCTTCAATATTCGAATACCTAACATTAGAAAATTCTCATCCAACTCAGTCACGATGCTTCTAACTGAGACGTATAATTATTATAGAACAGCCTGAAAGGTACTCTAGCGATGTAGAGTTCCAGACATTCTAATTAAGCAAGCGCAATTAAAATTTACTATGGATTCGATGCTGTGGAATTTATTCAAGGTATTTAATTTTAATCGTGGTTACTGTTTTACTGTAGGTACATTTATGCAAATGGCAAATTAGACGTCTAATAAAAATAAATAATTATGGGTTTAGTAAAACACCAGAATAGGCACTTTTATAATTATTCGGGTATATAATTTCTATGTTTACCTTCTGTTTATATAAAATTCTTGCGTTACTGACTGACTGACAGACATCACCCAGCCGACCGCTTGGCGCAGCGGGACTGTAAGCGACTGCTACGCCGATAGTCGATTCCCGCTCAAGTCAAACATTTGTGTGCATGAACATGAATGTTTGTCTCGATCTGGGTGTTTCTACGTATGTATTTACAAAAAAAAAGTATATATGTATGTTTATCCATTATCTAGTACCCATAGTACAAGCTCTGCTTAGTTTGGGACTAGATGGTGATGTGTGTATGTGGTAGAATATTATCTAATATATAAAATTCTCGTGTCACAGTTTTCGTTCCCATACTCCTCCGAAACGGCTTGACCGATTTTGATGAAATTTTTTGTGCTTATCCGGTATCTATGAGAATCGGCCAACATCTATTTTTCAAAAAAAAAAAAAATTTTGCAAAACAACGTTTGCCGGGTCAGCTAGTATTATTATAAATGCATTAGGCGCAAGTAGCTAAAATTTGGCATGTAAGTTCCTTGGGGATTGTAGGGCTGCACTAAGAAGGTTTTCGAAAGAAGGATTTACGTTTTCGGGTCACCGAAACTCCCACGAGATCGGGAGAAACAATTAAATGAAAAAAACGTTCGCGTGTAGCAGCGGATATCCTTCAGTTCTTTATAAAGAGTTATTCAGGAGTCGAAGTGTGCCAAAGCCATTTATTTTTACATTTTTGATAACGTGATTGATTGTATGGAAATTTATTGGGTTGATGCTTTTGTTTGTATGCAGTTATCGGGTATCAAAAGTCAATGTTACAGTAGCGACTGATAGGAAAAGATTACGTCACCGTGTACCGGTGAAGCAGAATGATATCGTTTGTCCGTATCCTAGGAAAATTCACTCACGGTCTGGTTCGAAACTATGTAGAGTCAGTACTTTTAAACACGTCATTCACGGCTGATGTATCCCACGCCGAAACTGCGGGAAATTTTACGCTATTAGTCTTTGCCTGCGGTTCCGGTCGCGTGAATTATCCACCTAAACCTTCCTCAAGAATCACAATATCGATTGCTGAATTATCATCCTCTTAGCGTTATCCCAGTTTCAATCTGGGGTCCGCTTTCTAGTCTAACCGGATTTGGCTGGATATTAGCTTTTCCACAGAGCGACTGCCTGTCTGACCTCCGCAACCCGAAGGGATAGCGATATTCCATGGTTTAGACTAGTGTCAGTTTATTTAGAAGGTACTGACGCCCTGTAACGACTGTCAAAGATCTTCATGACAACCGGGACCGACGGCTTAACGTGCTCTCCGAGGCACGGGACAAGCGATAATTAACAATTCAATACGCACATAACTCCGAAAAGTCATTGGTGCGCGCCGTGGATTCGAACCCGATACCCTCTGCATGGCAGTCTGTTGGTATATCCACTCGGCTATCGCTGCCTTTTTTATTTAATATCGATTGCTGAAAACAGTACAAAAACCCGTCCGGTAGTTTTTGAGTTGGGACATCATTTTATAATTTGTATAGATTACACCTTTCTTTTAAAATACTTAGTTACACAACCACTGTGTCTTGAGCTTTTGTTATATTTGCCCACTATCAAAATTCTACAAAGATTTTCTTTTCTTGATTTAGGTGTATATTTAGCAATTCCATTAATTCTCCCTCTTTTTTATATCCAAGCTACAGGCGCCGTGCGTAGATACCGTTATTGATTTTCTTTCTAGAACACTATGCTTGCATAGAGTTAAACTATACTCTTATTGGATGCCAACTTACTTTTCCCATTTAAGTTCCTGATGAGTTGTGCTATTTTTTTGCAGTTCTCAAACAATGAATTGCTAGATTACACTGTTAACTCAGGTTTAATTTAATTACGCTTTTTAATTTAAAAACTGAAACTGATTTTCTTTTTAGATGTAGGTAACTGAACGGGCTCTACAAAATCTTAATATATAAAATCATTGCGTTACTGACTGACTGACAGACACGCTACAGCCGAAACTATTGGGCGCAGGAACCTGAAATTTGGCATGTATGTTCCTTGGGGACCGTAGGGGTGCACTAAGAAGGGATTTCCCGAAATTCCCAAGGGTTCGGCCAAAACGGGTAAATTAAAAAAAATACAGGCGTAGCTGCTGGCGTCCTCAAGTAGACGAATAAAAATTTACTTGCGAATCCATCCACTAATGTT
Source organism: Euclidia mi (assembly GCA_944739405.2). Lineage (NCBI taxonomy): Eukaryota > Metazoa > Arthropoda > Insecta > Lepidoptera > Erebidae > Euclidia > Euclidia mi. The sequence goes on from OX123195.2 coordinate 25,309,305, forward strand.
GTTTAACGAATCTATATCGCGTAATTTATTGAAAATAAAGATAAAATACCTCTTACTTGCCCCGACGTTACGGCGCGGGTTACACCAGCCGTGGTCACAGGTTGACCGATGCTCTGCGGCTACATCGGTATGTCCACAAATCGCGAATGCTTGAACATATTTACGAACCCATGATTCGGTTCTCTAGTCTGTTTGTCTGTGAATATAAGTGCACACCTAATACTAGATTAACCAGTTTACATATTCGTCTACATCCGTCAATTTAGTTTAAGTGCAACACAACACTTTTACACTTTTTCTTTGAAACACTACTATTGGTCGATACTTCATACGAGAATCACGCCATTAATATGAGACCATGTTTTTTCGTTCACAAAACTAGTCGCGAGTTCTTGATTTCAAGTTCGTTCAATAACCTTTCGTCCTACTTATCTGACTGATAATTAGCAGTATGAGATACAATCTTAACGCTTTGAAGATAATGATACACTTGTTCCAAAGAAATTAGGAGAAAATCTGGGTCAGTGTTTAACTCTTAAAGAATGCGATGTGTATTATTCTAAGAAGTGCCTATTTTTATTTATATTTGCAAGGTTTTTTGTTGTCATGTGCGAAATGGGGAATGCTTGTGCGGCGACTGAGTGTCTGGGAATAAAGACGCCCTTGCAACTGACCTACTTAACATATAGTTCAGTAATACCGTCTAAATTCGCAATGCTGCGGTTTAAAAATATTTTTCAACTTTCATAAGAAATTAGATACATTGGTTGAAGGTTTTTCTTTGAAATCGATATTAGTTCAATGGTAGGGTTTTATTATATGACTAATACCTTATTGGTCTCGCGACATAAATGTGCGCGTGGGATTGGGAGGTCTCGGGTTCGATTCCCGGGTCAGGCAAAAGTGTTACTGGGTTTTTCCGAATAGTCAGTAGCAGCCCGGAGTCTGGTGATATACCCGGTAACGGCGATAGGCTCGCCCTCTATTACGTGGGACCTAAAAATTCATGACGAAATGTGGGTGTAATATTTACACCTCTGCCTACCCCTTCGGGGATACAGGCGTGAGACTATAAATAAAATAAATAAAAATATAAGATACAAGGTTCTACACTTCAGTCGAGTATCTATAAACAAAGTCTATCAAGTCTGTTGTAAATACATTTTCATAGTAACTAAATTATTATAGACTTAAGCCGCTCTTATACCATTATACGGTATATTTTGTAGACAGGTCTTATTCTCATGGATACTTATAGGATACATGAATATTTTTTTGTCCGCATTATACTCTCCCGTGACCACACGAAATGTAAGTGAAAAAGAGAAATAACTCATTAAAAAATAACGTACAATCAATGTTCGTAAAATTCTTCATGATAAATGTCTTAAACTTCCAATTAAATTACATATTACATAATATCAATATAATCTTAATATATAAAATCCTTACGTTACTGACTGACTGACAGACACGCTACAGCCGAAACTATTGGGCGCAGGAAGCTGAAATTTGGCATGTGTGTTCCTTGGGGACCGTAGGGGTGTACTAAGAAGGGATTTCCCGAAATTCCCACGGGATCGGCCAAAATGGGTAAATTTGAAAAAATTGCAGGCGTAGCTGCTGGCGTCCTCTAGTATTATAATAATATTTTACCACATTCACACAACACCATCTAGTCCCAAACTAAGCAGAGCTTGTACTATAGATATTAGACAACGGATCAACATACATATATACTTTTTTTTGTAATCAAATACATATTATACATAGAAACACCCAGACCAAAACAAACATCCATGTTCACGCACACAAATGTTTGACTTCAGCGGGAATCGAACCCGCGACCCTCGGTGTGGCTGTCGCTTACACTAGCGCTACGCCAACCAGTCGTCAAAATATACCTAGCAGGCTAGCACTAAATATATCTATACCTAGCACTTATTTATTCCTATGCTCACATTAAAACATAACCACACATTTCAATGACTACAGAAGGTCAACAAGATCTACCAAATACTTTTTCACCACAGCAGCTCAAACATGCCGCTTTTGCTGCGAGACAACAGTGAACAAAACGCGATTTTGATTCGAGCGTGAGGCAAAGTAGCTTTTTAATTTTTCAATCTTCAGTGCCACGAATTGACATTGTTCAGCCACAAATTTGAAACATTCGAATTTTACTGTGCTCTGTCTCTTTCACATGCATATAAAAAGTGAGTGAAAAAACAAACCCCTTCGAATTCGAAATTCGATTTTGGAATTCGACCTCAAAGAAAACACCTACGGCAACGCAAAAAAAAAAGATATTTGTTTTTTTTTTATATGTTATTGTTTACATGTTTAATTTATTATTGGATTTTAATAAAAATAAGTCTAATTAATACTATAAAATTAGTATTTAACCAATACATTTTTATTTAGAATTACAACAATGATACATTTGAAAAATAAACATCAGATACGCGGTATTAAAATGCGATTTAAAAAAGTAGCGGGAATAATAATTTCGCTGATGCTGATACAGTAGGTACCTATAGCGTAACGTGTTAAATTATAATAATATAAAAAATAATCTAAACAGATGAGTGAAACTAGCGATGTTGACTGTACTTTAACACCAGAAGAGTTAAATCAACAAGTGATTATGCAGAATTCAATCTATTCCTGTTCATTTCTATGTCTCCGAAGTAATATGTGTTCTCACTGCTGTGGTGAAAAGCTATGTGTGCTACACGAGAGCAAAGTTTTTTGTATCTCGTGCTGTTGAGTCCCTCACCACGCTCAGGATTCTAACTTTGATTCACTCGCTACGCTCGTGAATCAATCATAGAATCCTTCGCTTGCTCGGGACTCAAAATAAGCTCTCGAAACAAAAAACAACTTTGCTCTCTTGTTGCACAAATAACTATTCTTATTTTGGTTCTGGCCTCAGCAAGTTCATAAATCAAACCAGACTCGCCGAATCAAAACACCGGTCGGCATTATAAATGGAGTGTTAGTACATTCAGTGTCAGCTGCCAACCTTTCTATATCAACTAAGGCAAGCTGCATTGTTATATCTGTTGCTAAGGACGTTTCCGAGTAGATACTAGATTCCGCCCGCGGCACCGCTCGTGGGTGTTGGCTAAAGTAACTGCGACAAAAAGCAGCCCATAACCTTTGCATTAATGCAAAAGCATTACTGTAAAGAATTCTCGAAATCCGTTGAGTAGTTTTAACATACATACATAGACTCACGCCTGTTTTCCCGAAGGGGTAGGCAGAGGCATATTAAACGCCCACTTTTCGCCAGTGTTTTGATCCCACGTAATAGGTGGCGAGCCTATTGCCGCTTATCGGGATATTTTGTTTGCCAGTGCCTCGTCCGTTGATCGGCAGGTGCACCACTTGCAGGTGAGGTTGGCTTGGGACCCTAAGTTCTTGGTGGGAACCCTTTGCACCCTTAGTTAGTAGTTTTAAGTTTTATGATTATTGAGTAACAAACATCCATCCAAATAAACCCACTCAAAAACTATTTAAAAGACTATTGATGTCTAATTGATCTAGTAAACTAAGTCGAAAGGGTCCAGCAATACAGGACTTCAATTTTTGGGTGCATAAGAAAGGTTAACGCATCCTTATAGACTTATAAAGATATGTTAGCTTTTCTTATAATTAATTAGTTAACTAACAGACGGACCAGAGTTTTTAGACGGACAGACTGTATGCAGTTTATACAATTTACTGCGGCATATTCAATCAGAGATAGTTAGTGAACAGACAGTGTTTGTATAAAACAGTATCAAATCAAATGCCTGCAATATAGGCAAATCTATGTGTATATGCCTCTATTCCGTTCAGCATATTAAACTAACCTTCTGTATTTCAATACTTTATAGTAATACGGTTTGCCTCTTCCGTCAGATTTGCGCGGAGCATGAGCCATATGTGCGATACATATATGTTTACATAATATTGAAGGTCGTGTTATACTCCTTTGATCGGTTTGGGTGCCTATTCGCTTGTATATTATTGAGGAGGCGAGTTCGAATGTATTTACTTATTTATAATCTGTATGGGCCAAATATCGGCAGCGCAAATCTGTTATTAGTTTCTAGAATTGATAGGAACTTTGGTTATATTTCATGAACTTGCATAAGTAATAAAACCAATGAAAAGTAAGTAAGTAGTTTATCTCAAAATCATATCATGCCGATGTAGTATCTAATCGTGATTGAATAATTTGATAGTTATCCGAATAATAAATAGTAAAAGTGGCAATGTAGAAACATCACAAATTGACATCGTAGGTTAGGTTATATTATTTTTTTTTTTATTGACTCAACATTACACCCATATTTCGCCATGAATTTTTAGGTCCCACGTAATAGGGGGCGAGCCTATTGCCGTTACCGGGCACATCACCAGACTCCGTGCTGCTACTGAGAATTCGGAAAAACCCAGTAACACTTTTGCCCGACCCGGGAATCGAACCCGGGGCCTCCGATCGGCAGTCGCATACGCTATCCACTTGCCCACGGAGGCAGTCTTATTTTAAGTATTTTTCGATAACCTAAATTTTCTGTGCTCTCCTTCTTCAAAACCAGCAAAGAGGTAATATTTTCAATGTTCTAAGCTGCGAGATAGGTCTTATGTATAAAACTGCGATACGGGTCTTTTTTGGCGCGGAAGTTGCTTCAAAAATAACTTGTTATTGACTCCATTATCATAAACAGGTGGTAATACGAATAACTGAACAAACTGACATAACAGAAGAAATAGGTCATAGTTGTTTTTAGGAAAATATTTTGAGGAAATATCATAAGTTTATAGGTCACACTAGTGTGTCCTAACCTAAATCCAGGATTGGCACGTTCACAAAGAGAGAGACAAATATATTATTTTTCTGTGATATATCTGCACAATTACTTAAACAGATTACTCATAAAGTTAAAAGAATGAACGGGAAAACACACTTCGTCTTGTAATATCTCAGAATTTGTGTTTACAGATAACACAGTTAAATATTAGCGAGCGAAAACAAATTGGTTTATTGATTGTCGGTTTGAAGTAAATAAAAGTTCATTGACATTTCTTTTCACTTTTATCCTTAAAGTTAGTCAAAGGAAAAACAAATCTTTATTGTGATTGTACTATTATTCTCAACTACAATTTGGAACAAACAATAAGTAAGTTACTTTATTATTTATTTATTTGAAAAAGAAATCTTATCAGCGTCAAATGTACCTACTTGTTGAATCTTTATCAGCGTTTCATTAACACGGCACACGCCAAGATTTTAGTGATCCAATAGGGTAGTTTCCAGGGTCAAAATAATTACATTTTATTTAGTCCGTATTTTAGATTATAAAAAAATATTGGACACGTATTTTTTCTTTTTTCGATTAAATAAAAAATAACAAAGATATAGCCCATTAAAGTTACGTGTGACGTCATCTATTGCGAAAAAATGCAGCACGATGTGACGTTATACGTAACTTTAATGAGCTATATTTTGGTAATTTTTGGTTTAATTTACAAATAAAAAAATACGTATCGCTTATTTTTGAATAATCTAAAGGACGGACTTATAATTTTTTTTTAGTCAACTAGCCTATTATTATCAATGCACCGGGTGCCGTTGGTTTGATTCCCACACACAGTAATACTGTCTGTGTCAATTGGTTCACCCAAATTTGAGTGTCCTTTGTCCCCGTTTGTTGTTTGAATGTTGGTCGAGTCCCGTAGAAAATGTTTTTAATTTGGTTTGTCTTTTAAAAGCTATACGCATCGCCATGACTATTTCAAAGGAATAAATGAATAAACAGATCTTCTGAAGATCACTTTCAGAAAACAAAGAACATAGTTGTATAATAGACAACATATCGACTTGTCCTATTACCCTAAATGTTACAAACCTGTCAGTTTAAGCGTTATTGGCACAAACAACCGGCAGCCATTGTGGACGTTACTTGTAAACAATACCGACCTACATACCAACTCTATGCAACTTTAGAAGGAGCGCTTCAATAGATGAACTAAGGCAGCGTATTCGTGGAATATGAGCGGGCTCGATGAGCTGTATGAGGAAAACATCGACCAACCAACTGAGCTACATTTTAGTTTTTGTTTTAATAAAATATCACTGGCACCAGGTACAAACCCTATATCGTAGATACCATAACATTGATCTGCAAAAAATCAATATCAGACAAATAACACGAAGATTCAAAACGATCAATTGCGGACCGCACATTGTTGATTATTACTTTTAGTACTGTTATTATATGTATAGAAATTCTAAACACACAAAGTTCGGTTTCCTCCACTTTTATTGGGTACCGAGTCTGTGGTGATTCTTCTGATCGGATTGTCACTTCATTTACCAAGTTTCACTCAACTTATGGTATTGGTGAATTTTTTCGCCGTACAACGCTCAGTTACAACGTACATCTCATCTCTCGTCGATACACAGGCTTGTTGAAATGAGATACCTATATGTACGTTCGTGCAGTGCTTTTGTTCAGTAACTGTTATCGTTTATAATTTCCTTGTTATTCTAGTATTATTGTGTTTGTTGCTGATGCGATTTATTCTGTGTTTTGTCAGAATATAGAGGTTTGAGTGGAGTCGTTTGTATTTGCATCTACTTTGTATTACAGTTTGTTTATTTTATTTACCTATGCTTGTACATTCTCAATATTTTCACAAAGCTGTGTGTTAGCTTATGCGGAGTTTGGGCTCCACGGCGAAGGCGATCGCAACCGGGATAGATGAGATGAAGATGATGATGATTGGTTTATTCAGTGTCTTCTAGATCAGGATCTATCGATTTCTATAGTTCTGCAGAGTAGGTTGGCCGGTTGGTCTCTAAACAAAAGAATGTGAGATGTTTGATATGGTTATACCAAACATCTTATATTCTTTTTTTAGACAGCAGAAAATTGCCACTTCTACATGACCCTTTAATTATTCAATTGTCTCTAAGTAGTCACTGTCTGTTAATAAGTATTTTTTGTCGTTTTTTGTCAATAAAATTGACACTATTATTTTTTTTGCTATTCCTTCTTACATTTCGATACACTATTGGATTAAATGTCTATTCAATGCCAATCTAAATTACCATTCAGGAAAAATTTGGCAGGCGAATAATTTGTAGCTAGTTTAAAGAAATGTTGTTCACGGAGTAGTAGGATTTCTTAGTAATAATTAATAACAGAGGCAAATAAGATAAAATGAGGACTGACATCAATAAGGGACAGTGACAGTACTCTAGATTTACTAAGATTTTGAAAATTGATATGTAAGATGTGTTTTAATTTATTCCCTCGTTAAAAATCGGACAAGTGTAGCTTACTCACATCACTAGAACGATCTTTTACTCCAAAATATTAGGACACTGAGCGTGTAAATCGTAATCGTAAATCAACGGTTTACTAGAAGAAACTAAACTATTTGTTCTTCGTAGAAATACAAGAACAAGTAATTAATTAATAGTTATACTTTTACAGAACACGTCTTTTAAATAAATGTTTGCGATATAAAGTAATGTAGGTTATTGGCATAGTTCGCTTATAGTTCGTAGAATGGCATTTTGGCAAGTAATATTATATTATTATGTCATAGTGGTATGCGTTTTCCTTTTGTTGATGCCAAGTGTAGAGCAAGTTTTCCTAGCCGAATGTCGTCAGTTTATTTAATAGGCGGTGCATCAATATATTTAATGTAACGTTTTAATGATTGTTTTCGATATGAAAACATGTTGATGTGGAAAGTTTTGTGAAGATATTATTTTTAGTTTAGATGCTATTCTGGCGTGTTTTAGCTACCTAGAAATAGTTGTGTGACCGGTGAACTTAAAGCAGGTGACTAGATTTAGTACTAATTTATCGCCATCTTTCAAAAGTTGAATGCATTGAATTAATACTTAGGTACTTTCGGTTAGATATATGAATATTCTGTCATAGTATTGGTTCTATACGCGGTCACCTGCTCTACTCTATACTTATTTATATTATTACTAGAGGACGCCAGCAGCTAAGCTTGCATTTTTTTTAATTTACCCGTTTTTGCCGATCCCGTGGGAATTTTGGGAAATCCCTTCTTAGTGCACCCCTACGGTTACCCACGCCCACCCAAGGAACATACATGCCAAATTTCAGCTTCCTGGGCCCAATAGTTTCGGCTGTAGCGTGTCTGTCAGTCAGTCAGTAACGCAAGGATTTTATATATTAAGATGTTATACTTAGGTACTTTTTAAGTTTGTATTTCTATTATTTATGTCTTACTGAACCTACTTAATTTAATGATCATCATACATGATTGCTCACATCAACCCTGTCCATCCCAAGGCTTTATCGTACCGATAATGCCGCCAAATTGTATATCAGTTTCTATTAGTTATTAAGTACGTGTTTAACTGTGTAGTGTAAAATCATGCTTTACAATAAATAAACCTCGTTGGTCTCGCAGCATAAATGTGCGCGTGGGATTGGGAGGTCTCGGGTTCGATTCCCGGGTCGGGCAAAAGTGTTATTGGGTTTTTACGTTAGGAAATTCTCAGTAGCAGCTCGGAGTCTGGTAATGTGCCCGGTACGGCAATAGGCTCGTCCCCTATTACGTGGGACCTACAAATTCATGGCGAAATGTGGGTGTTATATCACACCTCTGCCTACCCCTTCGGGGATACAGGCGTGAGTCTATAAAAAATAAAAAAAATAATAGGGAACCTGGTATATGCTTATAAAATACGAGTTAGCTATTTTTGCACTTACAGTTCTCTGTGCACTACTGTAAGTTATTTAATTATAGTACTTAAGAGTTAAACCTAACATCTAGTCTGCGCCGTGCGCCGAGGTTAATAAATATACGATTTAATTACCTTACATTGCTCGGTGGAACAGTCTCGATGCGACCCATAGATTATATTACATTATACAAGATTATATTACTGCGTGCTTTACACTGTAAAGTAAGACACGGGGCCGATATAACTACTATTCGGTATAATAAAGTTGAAGAGTTAGATTGTTTGATTTAACGCGCTAATCTCAACTACTGTACCGATTTAAGTAATTATTTTGTGTCGGATAGCCCATTTATCGAGGAAAGCAATAGGCTATATACAGTGGCGTAGGAAGGGGGGGGGGCCGGCGGGGGCGGTCCGCCCCGGGTGCCACCCTTTTTGGGGTGCCACCCAAAAAAGGGGTGACACCCATAACTCAACTTGAAGAACAAAGTACAAAAATATAAAACAACATAGGCACTAGCTCAGCACTACGAGAGTTAGCCTCATCCGCCAACTACCGCCCCGGGTGCCACTCAAGCTAGTTACGCCACTGGCTATATAACATCACTCTATGTACAGTATAACATACGCGATTGTTTAAAGTAGCGAGCGGTTGAAAATTTGTTAAAAAACGCATTAGTTTGCTAGCTTGTACTTTGAAACTGTCCGCAGGCCACAACAACCGATCCATAATTCCATATTGATATTACAAATACGAAACTCTGTGTTTCTTTTTTTTTTCGCGCCACAACTACTCAAAGAATTTTATGAAACTGCAGATATATAGGTAGCTTAATACATAAGAAAACATATACTACTTTCTGACGCAGTTGCCGCGGTATCGTTTACTATTTCTGCGGTTTACCATCTAATGTCCATTTCTTGATTAATAACCATATAAAAATGCACATATAAACAGTTCTAGTAACCATTTGTAATGCAGAAGGAAGTCAGTTAATTTATCTTTTAATTGCCTCGACAAATGGTTAAGTGCGGCTTTACAAAGTGAACATTAAGATGCGATTCGATAGAATTGCGGAACACCGCGTATAAATCAAGGTCTTTAATGAATAGTGCACTCTTTGAAATAGCAAGGAATATGTCTACTGATTGAAAAGAGGATTTTTAAACAGGGAGAATACGATGGTTTTATTGTATAAAAAGAATCTTGATTGGAGCCAGCAGTAGATTAGTGAAAGAACAGAACTGAACTCCATATACTTACCAAGTTTTCATTGTTCCTTTTATTGCTTAACTCTGGTATCGGAGTTTACGACCTCCGAAACTTCAAAACGAACCTTGCCTTATTAAAAGAAATAGGACTGGAGGTTTCGCTTTTCCTGCCCTTCGAAGCAGGGTAGCGAACTGGTGGTCTACTATAATCGGCAACCCATTCAAATAGTGACCTGTGTGAACGTAGACTAACTTTATCGATCTAATACGAACTGCAAGTTACAACGCTAGACTTGAAACAGCTAAGTAATATGAGTAGATTGTAGATTCACTTTCGTTGTGTGCACTCGACGTATGTAAGTATAGGTGCAGTGCGGCATACAGGCAGTCGGCACTCGGTGAGGGAAGGCCCGTGACGTCATTCTCGAGGGTCGATCGATCTTTAAGGTTAAATAATGTCGTGTCACAATTCATCATTATTGTAGACATACTAATAGGTATATAATTTTACAAAATTCACTGCCCGAACTCCGATATGGAGTCTGTCTGGCATAATCCGGTAAGGCTGTAATTAGGTTTTTTATCGATCGATCATAAAACGGGATTTAAATTATTAACAACAGTAATAAGATTTAAACATGATTATGCCGAAAGTAATCTATACACATAAATAAAATGGGAATGTCTGTTTGTAATATTAAAATAGCCGCTAAATGCATTTGGATGTATACACGGAACATATTATACCGAAATGACATTTTTTACAATTTTGGTCTATCTGTCTGTTTGTTCTCGCTAATCTCTGGAACGGCTGGATCGATTTTGACGGGACTTTCACTGGCGGATAGCTGATGTACCAAGGAGTAACTTAGGCTATAACTTAACCGAGTATAAGAAGAAGTTTCCTCAGGACGCGGGTGAAACCGCGGGAAACAGCTAGTTTGATATACAAGAGAATGCCCACAGCTACGCCCGCACATTTTATTTTTATTTAACTGTTTCTGCCCGATCCCGTGGGAATTTCAGGAAATCCCTACTTAGTGCACCCCTACAGTCCCCAAGAAACATACATGTTTAATTTCAGTGTTTTGCATCCAATAGTTTTAGACTTTTAGCTGTGCGTTGCCTGTCAGTCAGCCAATAACGCAAGAATAGTAATTTACGTATTTACAATCAAACTTGTAAACCATATTTTACGTACGGTATGATATACTGAAAAATAATTCTTAGGTCAATTGTTTGTTAGATGACTCCTTTTAAAAATAACTGTCCAATATGTTACTAGCCTCAATAGTTAAAGCTATGCGATAATATTTGAGTCAGGGCGAGTAATTTATTAGCCACTGTGATTAGTTATTAAACTATTAGTTGCGAAAAAACAACTATCTATTTATTTCTAAGAACATATTGAAAAAACTATGTCAGATATGTTTCTGAGAAGCGTCCGGTCAGTTACATATTATGAGGAAACTTGCCAGCAATAACAACAATATTTTATACTGAAGTATTGCATTCTGAAGTGATTTATGTAATAGATAGATGAGAGATTATCATTCAATTGCCAAGTCTGAAGAATGACATCATAGGACAACAATCGGTCATCTGATCCCACACCAGATAAACATTTTATAATACAGTCACAGACAGTTATAGAAGTCTCCACCGCGTCTCTCTGTCTGTTTGATTCATAGTTTACGTAGTTTTTAAGAGGAAACACTACGGGCGAGAGAATTGAAAAATAGGTATATGTAAAATCTATTGCTGTCGCGCAACCTCAAGCCTCCTCCCCCCGCAGAGCGCGATAGAGACAACTGCAGCTTGGACCAAAAATACCTATTAAATGTACACAAAATCAACGTTTCGTATTCCCTTGATTCCTTCTCCAAAACTTCATCGATTTAACTAGCTTTTTCATATTAAATTAAAGAAAGGCTTTGGCCGTGTTCCTATGTTTTCCTTTTTTTAAATAATCTAGCCAAATTTGTTTTTTGGATGTTTGAACACAGCGGAAAATGTGGCCAATTTTTGAGGCATTTGAAGGTTCATATCTTTTTTAATATTTAATTTATGAGAAAATGGAAAACATAGGGACATGCCAATCGGGGCCATACATCTTTTTGAAAAAAAACATTGCTCTACTGGCATTATCCAGGGCGAAAACAGGAGACTACGTTTGTATGAAAAAACGGCCGTTGTGTTTCCTCTTAAAGGTTTTGTGTAAACTACTTGTGCAAAGTTAAAGAACATACACCAGGCAACAAATTATGGTGCTCATACACAAAGATTTGCACTAAGTGGGAATTTAACATAATAAAATAAATCGAAAACGAAGACTACTTATTAGAAACTTAAGTAGCTTCTGATGTAGTAGAATACCTTCTTGGTGGTAAGAAAAATTAATAGCAAAAGAAAAAAAATGCAGCTATCCCTAGTCTAAAACTTAGGCTAGAAGTCGACTTCAACAGTCTAGACACAAAGGAGTTTTAACTACTTCTTCAACATGAGTGTAGCAGAATATTCTAGAGCACTTTTAAGATTCCTAACAATTTCTTCGCTTCTTAAATGAATGTGGAAAACCCTTGAGGGAGCGATTAATAAAGACTGCGGTGAGCAATTACAAGACGATTTTTTTTGTCGACTGTAGTTTATTTTGTGCACCTATTTTTTGCCTTCACGATTGTAGCCCGAATAACGCACTCATCCGTCACCGTTTGGTACAAGCAGAGGGGATGTATGACTCTCCCCTTTAAGTGTTGGCCTAGCGTTCGTGGTCTACCCACTTAAACCACCGCGATGTCAGTCGACGTCTCGAAGTAGCGTGTAAGGTCACGCCAATCGCGGTTAGCACACTTTACCGTGACCCTGCCGGTCATTCGAGATTTCTAATTATTTCATCGCTTCTTAAACGAACGGTATTCATAGAAACATTCTGTAGGAGCAATTAATATTGACTGCGGCGAGCAATTTAAATTTTCTTTATTTTTTTCCGTCAGTCGTATGAAGATCAGTTATGTAAAGGTAGTACGGTAATTATTGTGTAATAGGTTTTATAAACCGTTGATTAAGCAATTACGCAATCTGCGTAAGGTAAACAATTTGCGTTATGAACTTGCTTGTAATTTGTTTTATAAATTATTGAGTAAAGTAGGGCGTTCCGTCGGTAAACGATTAGGAAAATCTAAGGGCAAATCAGAGGCTAGGTTTACTTTGTATTGGTGATTATGTTGTCACAACTTTGTATAGCAACTGTTGGTAAACAACTTTCGACTCATTTTCCATTGGCCTGTAAATCCAGTGGTTAGTGATTATGACTGTTATGCCGGAGGTCAAGGGTTCGATTTTCACCGAAAGTCTTTGAATGACGTGCTCGAGGAATTTTGCGAAACATGCGTTTTATTTCTAACATTGTTTATTTAATTTATATTTTTCTTTGCAGGTATTGTAACGGTTCTTTCTTAACGAGCTTCTAGACTTCGTATACGTAAGTGATGAATTATTGTATAGTTTATTATTACATACATACATACATAGACTAACGCCTGTTTCCCTGAAGGGGTAGGCAGAGGCATATTAAACGCCCACTTTTCGCCAGTGTTTTGATCCCACGTAATAGGTGGCGAGCCTATTGCCGCTTATCGGGATATTTTGTTTGCCAGAGCCTCGTCCGTTGATCGGCAGGTGCACCACTTGCAGGTGAGGTTGGCTTGGGACCCTAAGTTCTTGGTGGGAACCCTATGCACCCAGTTTATTATTATGTGATAAAATGTATGTCTTGACCGGTTACTTTCTAGATTAGATTGCTACCATTACATACCATATTATAAATATGCTTATGGGTGTCCTAAACCTATCTCTAGTTGAGTGGACCCTTACTTACCGTTTAACTTACTTGACTTAAGATCCTATGTCCCCTACATGGGGCAGAGGGCATCCACAGTGCTCCGTTATCCCGTTTGATCTTGAGCATCTTGCTTCATTTCGCTCCAGGTTTTGCCTATGTTTTTCACCTCGGCAGTCCTCGCCAGGTCTGTTTAGGGCGGTCACGTTTTCGCGTTCTTTGGGGATTCCAGTCTAGGGCTTGCCTTGGTTCACTTACCGTTTGGTGTAAATAAATCCAGAACATTCAGTGAACGTCGGTAGTCGCTAAGTTATAGCGCTCTTACAATGTCATTATAATGTCATGTTACTGGACATTATTTATGTGTTTTTGTTGCCTCCTCGACCACATATTGCATCACACTGTTAATATTCATTGCAGGTATCGGTAATAGATGCGAATTATTCATCCATATGATGATGACAATCACGCCGGTTATAAATGATTGAAAATATATGTTAAGAATGAGATACCTATTTTATGCACGTTTGGTTATGTGGTCTCGCTTGCGATTCGTCTTTTAAGCAAAATATTCTGACAAAATTGCTTGTAATTTCGATATTAGTGCAGCTCTATGTAAGCGTTTTGTGCTTTATGAGGTATGAGATGGGTTGAGTTATTGGATATTTTGAGACCGCTCTCTTTCCTTTAAATTGACCCTTCGTTGGATGAGTGGTCGTTCTAATTATCGTTAGTACATTCATAACATACATACATAGACTCACGCCTGTTACCCCGAAGGGGTAGGCAGAGGCATATTAAACGCGCACTTTTCGCCAGCGTTTTGATCCCACGTAATAGGTGGCGAGCCTATTGCCGCTTATCGGGACATTTTGTTTGCCAGAGCTTCGTCCGTTGATCGGCAGGTGCACCACTTGCAGGTGAGGTTGGCTTGGGACCCTAAGTTCTTGGTGGGAACCCTATGTACATTCATAAATACCTCTAAACTTAGAGACTCTATACTATCCTTGTGAAATAAAGCAACAAAATTGAAACGTTCGCGATCAGATTTTGACTGCATAGTGAATTATGCGACTGCCTCGCCTTTTAACATTGTGCTGAGTGTTGTGGGTTCGATTCTCACATGGGACACTTTGTGTGATCCACAAGTTTTTTGTGTTTCTGTTGTTTGAATGTTATTAAAGTACCTTACGCCACAAGATATACTACTATGTAGTTGTTAAGATAAAAACAAAAACTAAAAGTCATTTGCTACCAAAACAATACATTCTTCCAACAAAAAAAACAAGGCATTTCTGCGTCATCACTTGTGATTCCATTTTTACTCGAGTGCCATCAGAAAGAGGTCATTGTAATTCTTGAGACGTGTTCGAGAGGGCTCCAACCGGCACTCCTCTCAAGGAGGTTCTACGCAGTCGTTTGTGACTATATTTTTACAAGTGGTTACCCTTATATGCTAATGTCATGTTGAACATCTTTTATTTACGGAGTAAATCTGCACAAACTGAGTACAAATTTAATTTAAGTGAGACGATTCCAACTGTAATTAATGCCATAGTATGAAAATAGGAGGCCTGTCTCCCATCAGATCCTGACTTTCTAGTAATGGGAACGCTTGGAAAATATATGCATGCGGTACTTCATTTTGTTTACAAGCAGGGCATACATACATACATACATAGACTCACGCCTGTTTCCCGGAGGGGTAGGCAGAGAGTACGGAACGCCATTTGCAACGATCCTGACATACCTCTCTTGCTTCATTCACTTCCATCAAGTTTCTCATGCATGCTCTTCTGTTTAGGGTACTCCTGACCTGTTGTTTTTTTAGGATGTCTCCAATCTTGTCAGAGAACGTCCGCCTAAGTCTTCCCCTTCGTCCTGTCCTATTCACATTTGCCTTATTTATCTTCTTTGTCAGTCTTTCGTCATCCATCATCCTCTCCATGTGCCTAAACCACCTTAACATGCCTTTCTCGATGCTTGTCACTACATCTTCTTTACCCCACACCACTCTCGTATCACACAATTCTTTACTGTGTCCGTCAAAGATACACCACACATACTTCTCAGTGCTCTCGTTTCTAAAGCATTTATTTTACTTTCATAGGTATATGGAGTATGTGGGCAACAAACATTAAAATGATTAAAAACTACGTGTCTAACTGCGTATCTCCTCATATTTGTGCAGTCAGCTTATTTGAATAGAAATAATAGTGTGTAATTGTGTATATGGACCACAATTTCAGTGTTACTAGGTAACACAAATATATGAAAACTGTGCTATTTACCTACTGCCGTTGGTATAACCGAGTTTCGTTGATTGAATAGAAAGTAGATCATGTTAGTGTAAATGACATTATTTATTTAATACTGTGGTTATCTCAGAGTAATTACTTTTTTTTTCAATATTGGTTGTATGGTTTATATATATTTTATATTTATAGACTCACGCCTGTATCCCCGAAGGGTTAGGCAGAGGTGTAATATCACACCCACATTTCGCCATGAATTTTTAGGTCCCACGTAATAGAGGGCGAGCATGGATATATTAATGGGCGAGCCTATTGCCCTTACCGGGAACATCACCAGATTCCGTGATGCTACTGAGAATTCGGAAAAACCCAGTAACACTTTTGCCCGACCCGAGAATCGAACCCAGGACCTTCGTACAGCAGTCGCATACGCTATCCACTGGACCACGGAGGCAGTTGTTTATGGTAGGTAGGTATGTATAGGTATGCGTCAAAAAACATTTGCGTTCGATCTGGCAGTAGTAAAATAATTATTTGTCATTGTTTTAGGTAGCATTTGGCAACGTGTTTGATACTTTAAAATAAGCTCAAGCATACAAGAAATTGAAACATACAGCTCACAATATTGTATCTGTCTACCCTCTCCGCCCGTAAGCATAAGTATGTCTAATAAATATACATATAGGTAGGTTCTGGAAGCGGGCGTCAATCTCAGTAGTCTAGACGCATGAATTACGGTTAATGCGCTCTTATAAGATAATTTGCCTGTACATGATAGCTCTCCTCCCCTCAGGCTCTGCATAAGCTTTGATCATTCCTCGTCTACTTATTGGTCGTGTTTCTATCGGTTCGTAGATAATTATACTAATAATGGTCTATATTTGATCTAGACTCGTTTAAGTACCTACGTAAGTGTCAGTTTGATATTTCTTGAGTAGTAGGTACGTGTAGTTAAAATGTGAAAAATAGGTGCTGACTTATCGTTGACAATACACCGACAACACTCGGTGTATTGTCAACGATACCCTCAAGTTGTGATTAATATTTGATTCTTTGCACAAATCTTCAACGTATGATGTAAATTTTTTATTCTTCTAAGAAAAATGACTTCATAGGTGCAAATTTATAAACTTACAGATGTTAAGAAAACTTACAGATACTTATGATTCACTGACAGTATATTTACATTCTTTATCTTGCTTATCAGGTCGCGCTGTAATTCTTGCTCTTAGAGTATATCAAAGTAATAAGAAATGCTAAATATCGCTCGTTTGGATTTCGTTTTGATAAAAACGATTCAAGATAATAATATTTTGTATACTTAATCTTCTTCTTTCTCTTAGCGTTATCCCAGTTTCAACCTGGGGTCCGCTTACTAGTCTAACCGGATTTGGCTGAATATTAGCTTTTCCACAGAGCGACTGCCTGTCTGACCTCCGCAACCCGAAGGGATATCGATATTCCATGGTTTAGACTAGTGTCAGTTTATTTAGAAGGCACTGACGCCCTGTAACGACTTTCAAAGATCTTCATGACAAGCGACCGACGGCTTAACGTGCTCTCCGAGGCACGGGACAAGCGATAATTAGCAATTCAATACGCACATAACTCCGAACAGTCATTGGTGAGCGCCGTGGATTCGAACCTGATACCCTCTGCATGGCAGTCTGTTGGTATATCCACACGGCTATCGCTGCCTCTATTTTGTATACTTAATAATATAGATAAAAACCAGTCAGTATTGTCCTTCCCATGACCCGTCGGCGTCGGCTTGGAGTCAGGGTCTCTTACCACTAGACCAACAGGCCAGTTAGTGAGAACCGAACCGACGACCTCCAAGCTTACCAGTCAGGACCACAACAACTAGACTAGTCCAAACAGTCATTACTCACGGCTATAATGTCGCATTAATCGTTTTAGTACTATACAGTTCCTTATTAATTTCAGCGCGCAAGACGAGATTAAACATTAATGTATTCTGAACTAAATCTTGATGACCGTCGTTAGTTGGCTTAATGTCAATGGCAGCTAAACGCAAGGTTAGTCCGACGTATATTGAGATAACAGTTAAACTGGCGCCAAGCTTTGATCAATATAAAATAATTTGTTCAGTCAACACAGTGTAGAAGAGTCGACAAATCACTTGTCGGTCTCTTGTCCCCACAAGTTGTCACATTGTCAACCTATATTTTAAAGGATTTTTTAGTTTCAAGTCGTCAGATTAGATAGCTACTAGTAATACAACGACAACCCAGCCTACTAGACGGCAGACGTAAGGCGAACACTTTCTGACAACACGTTAGACTTATACGTCTTACATAGGACCAATCCCAACACTAGTTATGATTTATGACGTACCGCAAATTTGAACCGGCCAATTAGAATGCATTTTTGTAGCCCTCTTCGCCCCGCATACCTCACCGCTTTGACAGAATTGTTTGTTTGTAGAAATGAAAACATTAGGTGTCTAGTAGGCTGGGTTGTCGTTGTAGTAATATGACGAGACATCTACTACACAGGAAACTCAATATTTTATGTCATCTGGGAATGCTATCGTTTACCCTTTTTGTTGTTAGATTTTGCATATGTAAGTACGTAGGCTTTTCGTTATTTTTATTTCGTTTCTTTAGTATGAAATTTTAGAACTATTCCTATTGCGGGAGCTGTCTTATAACTACTGTATGGTAATCACTGTACCACCGGTAAGACTTTTTTTATAGTAATAGGCGGCAAACGAGCAAACAGATTGCCTGATGGTGAGCAATTACCACTGCCCATCGACAAAAGCAACACTACAGGAGTAAAAAGTGCGTTGCCGCCCCTTGGGGTTGGGAAAAGGGATAGGATGAGGAGTGGCATGAGGGAGAAGGAATACGGAATAGGACCTCCGGCAACGCAATAAATTAGGTACTGTCACTTTACGTCGATTTTCTGTGAGAGGGTAGTGCTACCCCGGTCGCACTGCCAGCCGGCCCATTTATGCTGAAATCAGCAAGGCTCCACTACCTTAAAATAATACGTCTCAATTGAATCTCACAGCCAACAAGATTCAATTAGTAAGTCTTAAAAGGCCTCGGGCAACTTGCATATCCTGGAATGGTTGGATGAAGGTTTATCATCGTCAAACGTACATCCCATGCTTAAGTTTTATTTAATAAGAGGTTTGCTTATAACCGATTGCAGAGCAGAGTACAAGATTACATGTTGTTAATGAAAATTTCTGCACTACAAAAATGCATTTTAAATCACAGAGTTTTTTTGATATATACAGACAAAAGCACGTATAACAATTCTTGTAGACTTATATTTGCCGAAGTAGTTGACTTTAAGATGAGGAACTTGGAACCTGGCACTTAGCTAAAAAGCATTTCATAAGTTTTATAGGAACAAAACTTTTGAAATGCATTTTAGCTAAGTGCCACGTTCGCAATGCATGGAAGTTGAATCACGAGAAAGAACGGTAAAAAAATCGTGGATACTCTTTTTAATCGCCAAGTGTTACAATTTTGTATGGTTATCATAATTTCATTTTCATTTTTGTAATGAGAGGAAACTGTCTTTTTTTTAAATATACTTTACTGTACACCTATAAAATTATTACAAGCAGAAACTTACACTATAAGAAAAGTACAGTGGGCGGCCTTATCGCTAAGAGCGATTTCTGCCAGGCAACCTTTGGATGGATATGGTTTGCAGAGGAAAATAATGGTAGCTGTAGGCGTACCAAGTAAATACATATAAATATATATTTATAATATATATCTACACATATACATAATAATAATTATTATATCAAAACTTATATTCGAAAATTTTAATTATAATTTTAATTACTTGTACCTATATACAATTATAGCAATTATTTAAATATCGTCTTCTTGGCCTTAGGCCTTAAGTGATCTTGATACAATTCATGATAGCAACTAGACATGAAGAGAAAAACAAGATCCCATTGAAAGATAGTTCCGTGTACTGTAATAACCCAAGCAATTAGGACCTAAACACAAATAGCTAAATGCATAAGAAGAAAATGACCAATTTCCTGAAGTCGCTGTTCGAGTTCAACAAAGAGATAATTATAATTAGTACTGTATAACCGCGTCATTCTTATTTTCTCGATAATTCTGTTGTAGTAGGCATTGATGTACAAAATAGGCTACATTTTGTCAGTCTCTTATGAGCAGTTAGGCAATTAGGAATGTAGCCTAGTGCTCTCAAGAGACTTAAGACCAATAAGTAATTACTTTTTTTTGGTTTAGTAAGTAATCTCCTTTTCTTTTGTTTATTTACTGGTGTACAATAAAGTTTTTTTTATCTATCTATATATCTCCTTAATTTGGAGATACTAACTTAAACTAAGTATACGTACAAGAGTTTTCCTGTAAAGGGCTTAACTCAAGTCTTCTCAAGAAATAAATTTGATAGGATTTCAATATTCAAATCTATTTCTTAGATCGGTGATTGAAAATTTCTACTTGAACGTGCTTAAAGTTGTTTACTGCACTGAGACCAAAATATTATGCCTCAGTATCGGTAACAGATTTGGCGCCAAACCAAGATCCGATGTGTTCCTTGGCGCGGAAGTGTGACGGAAATAGAGCACGTACAACATTAATTATGCATTCGGGTGCAATTAGGGTTGCAAGATGGCCGGAAAACCGGAATTGTCCGGGAATTTTGCAACTTGTCCCGTGTCCAGTACCTTACTGTCCCGGATTCCCAACACACAGATCTAATACACCGGGTCATACACTAGCAACTAACACGGCCGGCATTTGAACTTGTCGAATATTACTTTGTCTAGACAATAAAAATACAACTTACTTTGTTGAAGTTGTAGTTGCACTTTTATTTACTAGCCATTGCACACTCTCCCCTTCTCGACATGTCCCGGAATTGATACGCCTGGACCTGGCAACCCTAGGTGCGATAGAATACCTACTATTTGTACAACCGAAGTTTCACCATGCGTCATATTTCAGTGATTATCTTTACAGATACTGTTATTCCACTATTTTCATTGCATTCCCTAACGACTATCTATACAATAAATCTGTTAAAATTGTTAAATGTAATTCATTTTTATATTTTGTTGGCGAGCTTCCAATGTTCGGAACTCGTAAAAGTGAATATTGGATACGAACATGGTGAGATATCTTATCGTAAATTAATGTGCATGTTGGCTGTCTTTGTCGTAAATTAATTGATTGCTATGTCCGGTTATTTTAACAGCTTACGGTGCAGATTATTTTGATCTCTTGTTATCTTCCTGTTTGAAGTGCTTTTCCATGCCACGGGCGTTTCGTGTTCCCTTTCAATTTAATGTGAATGAAAATTATATCACTCTTTCGCGCACTTGAAATGTGGCACTTTTTATCATAAAATGTAGTACCTACTGCGATACTTTCCTTAGCAGTCAACTGATTCTAGAAAACTGGTATTATTTTAATGTACCTAATACCTGAGGTGACCGAAAAATCTTTAAATATAAGTTGTTGTAGAAACATAAGTTGTACTAAACACAGGGTGACTGGTTCTAGGTATGGCTAATGTATTTCAATAGCCGGATAGGCACCGTTTCCATTGAGCAACGAAATTGAGAAATATTTCTGCGTTTGGGAATAAGCAAGACATACGTAATGTTCTGATAGATTGCTGGTCAGTCAGCTTGAACCTTCTTTTGAACTAAACTTCTTCATAACAGTGGTATTATTTACGCAATGTTCAAATTGTACAATTAGTATCCATGTTATCGTGTTGCCATTTGGATAATGAATGTTACTTATATATTTTTTGCGATGTTGCCCGATAAAATATTTATTCAAAGATTGCAATCCATATCTAATCAGAATCACAGATGCCAAAGATATCGCTATATATATATTCAATTGTTGGGAGCGTCACTAGTTTAACGTTTAGATGACAATGAAAGATATTCTTGTAGTTCATGTGTTTATTTAGAGTTTACGATGTTAAGTCACGGTTTTAGCGGAGTTACGACTTGCTCGTGTTGTTCTAAATTATGCATGTTTCTCTAATTAGCAGTAGTATTGTGGTTTGTTTAAAGTGACAGAGTGTAGACAAATCTGCTAAAAACAGCTTTGCCTGTGTATAGCGTGCTGCAACCAATAATATTATATGTTAATTTGATTAAAATTTATATAATTGGCTGAAACGATGTGAGACAAATACGATCGGTGTTCGGCTAGCTTCTAATTCTACTATGATCTGAGCTTAAAGTGGGCTAGCCTGTTTAAAACTGTCTTAACGACATGCTCAGTTCAACAGTCAGGGTCGCTAATTCTTAAAAGATCATAATATCAAGCAATACTCCTAATAAGATTAATATAAACAAAGAAAATTATAATCCACTAGAGGTTGCTTGCAGTTACGACCGTACATTATATTTTTATTAAACCTTTTCTCCGTCTGGTGACGGATTAAGAATACGGAATGTCACCACCCCATATCATCTCATGGGTGTCGTAAGAGCCGACAGAGGGAGCATATTATGCAGAGAACAGCACTGTAAGAGAAGGAAAACTTGATACGAACCCTATACCATCCCATTTCGCCAGCGTGGTATAGTAGGCCAATTCCTCCTTTTAAAGGAGAGGCCTAGTCCAGCAGTGGACTGTTAAAGGCTGAAGATGAAAAACCTTATCTTACTCATCCCTTGAAAATTTTGGTAAATCGCTTTTTAGTGCATCTCTACGGTGCCCAAGAAAAAATTTGCGTTGTAAATATAACGCAATAGTTTTGGTTGTGGTTTGTCTGTCAGTCAGTCAGTTACACAAGAATTTTATATAGGTACATATACAGATTAAATCAACAAGTATATTATATTACGAAATTTTATTTTTAAACTATGTTTAGTAGGTAACCGGAATGAGCTAAGGCTTAACATGTGCGAACAACGTTAAATGTATGAAATTTGTAAATGTTTTCCTCTTCGATTAAATTTAACAAATGTCACCATTGACCATGTTTATACAGTTTATGACTGTTTAAAGGATAACATTAATATCACATTTGTGGTTATTTTATAGGATGGTTTATGGCTCATTCACCGCAATATGATATGATTTGATATTTATATATATATATATATATAGGAGTAGGCAAATGTGTAAATTGTATTTATTTATGAAAATACGTGTAATTGATATACATCAAACTTAATCGATTTTAAACTTTCGCGACTTGTATACATCATACAATTTTATTTAAACGGGTCTTATTCGCGATATTTAATTAATTTAAGGTATAAATACCTATGTTTTACCGACGTTTCGGCCGTCTTACAACAGCCTTGGTCGCGGCTGGACTCAAACTTACATGCATCAGGTTAAATCAGGTTGAATTAAGGATAAAGGCATTTGGGTTATGCAGAGATAACTGTGGAAGGTGTGTTCTAAAGATGGGGAAGTGAAACTATCTAAAATCTAAATTATAGAGTCGGCTTTCGTGAAAAAGTCTACTTGCTAATATGATGTATGAGCAGTAGTTTCTACGTGAAACAATAACAAAAAACATCCATAATTATTCTCGCGGGCTTTTATGTTTATACTATTTAGTTATTTTCGAATAACTACGCAGATGCAACGACCTACCGTTGCTTAAGAAGGTATAAAAAATATGATTGACAGACAATACTTATATTAATTTAATTTTAAGAAATGTAGATAAATTATCGCTTTTATAATACATCAGGATTCATATTCTTCTATATGATTTAAGGCGATAGGATATCAATAAGTCGTTTCAGTTCTTAAAATAATATTTTATCATCACTTATCTGTGCGCTGCGAAATCATCCCATCGGCGTAAGTAAGATAAATATTTAATTATGCGATGTTTCACGATGACGATGGCATTTCGCGATTATTACAGTTTAAAAATAATATGAGCTATGGCTGTGAAGGTATTTCGTGAGAGGTAGAGAGGATGGAGGTGTTTCTTTTTCCACCTCTAAAAAAGATAAGAATACAAACAGAAGAAAGATAGCATGGCCCGGTTGCAAAACAAGAAACTTGCCTTTATTTCACTTTCTAAATTCAAATTGGGGCAGGCAGAAGTGGCTCTCTCCATGTGGCGTTCGGAGCCTGTCCACTAAAACCACCGCGGTGTCCGTTGAGGTTCCCACGTATATAGCGGAGCCACATGAATCGCGATTAGCATACATTGTTGTGACTCCTTGTAGCCCGGATCCGCTCCTAGACAAGTAAATAAACCTGTAATAATGGAAACCTGCACTATAATGCCAGGTCTTGTACTTGTTCTCAATTGATCGGTAAGCGACTTATAATGATCGCTTACTGGGAAACCGTGCTCGCACGAAAATATTACAACAGGATGGGCCTTGCATAACATGTGTGAATTTGTTTAAGTATTTTTTAAGTGACAATCTTAAAGAAAAATCCATTGATTTTTAAAATAGTTTAATTCACATATTTGCTCGAAGCAACTTATTTGGATTTCTTTAGAAAAAAAGATGCACTAGGAATAAATTCTGAGTCGACGGGGACTTTACAAAAATACAATCAACGAACAACACTCGAACCCACAACTCACGATGCAGTGTCAGGTAAATCACTACACCAACCGTATAGGTATCATTAGTTCCTGAAGTCCTTAAATATGAAAATAAGTCCTCTGAATGAACTATAACCTTAAAAATAGCTTGAAGTAGTTTTCACGTAGTATTAAAGCTTGGACGTTTAACCTATATATTTGAACTTCGACAGCTACTGAGAATTTTATTGTCTCCATGAAAAATACAATAAAATTTTGCCTGACGTAATTTTGCTTTTTTATTACTGGCAGTATTGCACGTGTTCTTGCTTACGTCACTGGCGCATTTAAGAACTTGAAGGCTATTCATTTATTCCCCTTTTCATACCTTTTTTATTGTACATATATATGTTATAATTCTCAATGTAATCCTGAATTCGTGAGTCTCCATCACCAGCCCTTAACAGTGGTCTGTTAAGGGCTGGACTAGGCCTCTTCTTTGAAAGGAGGAATTTGCCTACTATACCACGCTGGCCAAACGGGTCGGTATAGGGTTTGTATCAAGTTTTCCTTCTCTTACAATGCTGTTCTCTGCATAATATGCTCCCTCTGTCGGCTCTTACGACACCCAAGGGATGATATGGGGTGATGACATTCCGTATTCTTAATCCGTCGCCACACGGACAAATTTGAATTCGTGAGTAGCCCAATCAATCTCGCTATACAAAGAATCTTTATCGCAACGCACTTGTCATCAATTAACGTCTATTATACAAACAGCCGTCTGACGTCATCAGCTCCTATATTTGGATATGTCTCATTAACATAATTTTGAACGAGGGAGGATATTTGCAAGGTTAAATATGGAACGAGTGTTCTGGATGTGATCTTTTGAATAATTGTGTTATTGTGACGTCATAATTTTATGAGTCTTACGTCATGTTTTTGAATGTCATGTCTTTGAAATACGCAGTGCGGTTTATCACGTACCTATTCTTTTATAATTTTACGAAAATTTTGATTACATTTCGGATGACAATGATTACAAAGACAAGACAAGGGAATGATATTACAGGTAATTTTACTGTAACATCATTGAGACAAGGTGTTTTTTAATAAACTAAATTAATTATAATTTTAGACACAAGATGTCGCGTCGACAAGGTAACAAATGGTCATATCGTGAGAAAATGACGCATTAGCTAAGAATGAGTCAAATGTGGATATCTCATCTCATAAAGAAATGTATGGATATTGCAATAATAATAATGCACCATTAATTATTACAATTAATGATACCTGCTTTATGGCAACGACAGTTCCAAAGTGGGAGTAAATACTTAATGCCGTAATACAATCATTATTTAATTAAATTCTAACTGAATACAATAGATGTTTCTGCTATATCTCTTCCAAGGTCACCTTCGATCGACTGAGTTAAATTTGTTTTCTAAACCTTGAGTATCGCAGCAATACTTATAGACTCTGTGGTTACAATTTGTGTCGAACTGAGTCAAGGACTGTGGTGAGTGGTGACACGATTAGCGTGTAATTGCTCCTAGACGAAAAAATAAACGAAAATAATTAATAGAGAGAAGCCACTAAATATTTTGTGTGTAAAATCCTTGAAATCATTTAGCACCTTTGGACTCCGGCTGAGACATAAGAATTTGTGGAAAACGTATTATTTTTCTTAACTCTATACAATTTGCGGTTAATGTATTCTGAACTCTATTTTAAAAACCTGTTTTATCTTTGATAGCTTTTGTAAGCAAATAAGCTACAAAAAAAGTAATAGTTGGGTGCGATAATAATAGATATCAGGTTTAATTTGGAAACACTAATCCAGGCGTCTCGTCTGGACTAACTTGTTACGTCCTTCAAGGTTCTAAAGATATATGTTGATGAGTAGCATACTGCATAGTTTTCCAACATGTCATATCTCCTAGCAAATCGTAAAATAGATGATTCATTACCGTTAAAACATAAGTACTAACCAGACGTCTTAAGTAAACAAGTCGATAAAACAAAATCATTTTCTGATCACGTTTCACGAACTAATAAATGGTGGTCATGAAAATTTTCAATGCGTAATTCTACGCAACCACACAAGTAATAAGGTGTACGCGTGGGCTCAAACGTGCGCCTATCTTAGATTTACGAGTCTGTTTACTACGCTGACATAAAGAGCCATTCTTTGACAAAACCCTACACCACAATAACCCACTGTCTAACACGCTTCGTCTATTTGGTTAAGATAAAACATCAACCTTATTACTCAACTCAACTTCCCTAAAGGTTATATTTAATCTTATGTGGAATACCTTGTTTATAATAATATTTCCTTTAAGTCTTGCATCGCGTTATACTTTAGTTTTAAATATAAGTGTTCCTGTGAACTGCACACAAGTGTGCATTTCGCGTCTTTCAAAATGTCATTGTTCATCCGTGATTGTTAACTGACCTATATTAAAGTTTCCACCGCTTTGGCGACGTGATTCATAATACACTTTGTTCTCCTATCTGCCAGTACCTACGTGGATAGTAGTTCTACATCCAGTTTGTTCTAAGAAGTGTCAATAATATGGCGATCATAGCTCGCCGTATAAAATAATAACGGTATCATACAGGAGTACCGCAAGGAATCCGTCTGGGACCCTTTTTGTTTATACTCTGCTGTATCGTATATCTTGAGGCGTAGTAGCTCTAAGAATGCATAATACAAAACTAGTGAAATTTAAAACCAATGTTTACGCGGTAAATGATGTTACATCAACATAATCAGGCCGACACGTGTGCTCAAAACGTGAATGACCGCCGAGTTTAGGTGTCGCCTTCATGCTTTGTTTATTGAACGGAAGGCGTCTACTATTTCGTTAGCCGTGCTTCTATCGACCAATTTGCATTAATCTTGTTATTGTTGGCATTAAATTACGGCTTTGAGTGTTTTCTTAAGTACAACTCACGTGCCCAACCAATACTTCAATATATTTATGGTTATGACCTACCTCAAGTAATTTGAAATATTCCTCTTTATTTATAGTGTTGCTTGTCTTTATTTTAATTGTCAGGTATTAATGCGTTCTTAAACTATTGGCAGGAATCAAGGCTAGGAATAATAGGTTGGCGGGCATTCAGAAAATTAGACGATCGGGATTTCACCGTAACATTGGCTTGTTTACAGTTGCCTTATCATCGTGAAATTGTGAATACACTTACTTTTAATTCATGAGCTTTGAACCGGCTTTGTCACGTTTTTTCTATAGCATTTAATGTTGCTTCTTTAATCTATTGTGCACTCTTTGTGTAAAGTGATTCAGATTATTTAGAGCTGTTTGAATGTTTGCAACGTTATGAATCAGGTCTATTGTTATTTAAGTTTGCGTATTTTGTTACAAAAATTGCGTTTCAAATATATATTTTCGAATGTTTGTTTAGAAAATAATTGAGTTATTACAATACTAGTACTGGTACAATGTTCGATCAGTGACTCGTAGATAAACTCTGTATTGGCAAAACAATGGTCTTTGTTGGCTTTAATAACGCCTTTCTTTCCTACTTCTTTAACACAGTGCTCTTTATTATTTGCTATTGTTGAAGTTAGTTTTCGCTGATAAAGTCTTCTTTCCTTTAAATTAAGTGTTTACCTTGATCGAAGTAACCTTAAAATTTCGAAGTGAGATGACTGAGATGTCATGGTATGACTGTCGACAATTTATTTTTGGGTTTCTGTTCATAAAAGTGGTCGAATTTTGTACGATATTAACAGCTGTTCGTCCGTTCTGCCCACACTAAGGATATTTACTCACTAAAAGCGTCATGTTTAATAAATAATTAAAAGGTTATTTCCATAAAATGTCTGGCGATGAGTAACACATTATGCATATCAATTTACTTAACCAGATACCCAATAATGGTTATAACATGGTCACCAGATGCGAGGAAAGCAGGCTGGCCATAATTACTGGTGATTATTTGTTTAATTAAATGAAGACATTGAATTAGCAATAAATTCATTGTCATTCTACATTCTAACAAGAGATACGAAGACTACCCAGACTCGGAAATCCGTATACATCGAACAGAGTTTAGTTCTGTGTGGACATCAAACCCTGTGCGAGCGATTATCACTTCGCTGTGTTAAGCAGTCAATTTAAATGTAGTAAAAGAAAGATCAGAAACAATCAACATGACCATGTTTTCAACTGTTTAGTACATTTCCTCAAATCTAAGCTAAGCTTGAAGTGACTATGGAAGATTACCTTCAAGAAACATCTCACGAACTGAAATAAAACAAACGTCAGAAACCAGTAAGTAATCATTTACTCATTGCAACTAGATGAAGCTATATGTTTTTGATGGGCAATTACATGGTGTGATGTGCGTATGTCTGAACGATAAATTAATCGTTACGCCAATTTGGGAAAGCGGAAAATCACCCGATCTTGGCGCCAGATGGACGGGTGCCAGCTTTCACTTGTGATAATGGTTACATTGATAACTTTGTGGGACAAATGCAGCTATAAGAGTTGACACTTTGGTCGGAAAAGTTTCGTGTGCCTGACACAGTTTTTGATTATATTATGAGGTGGGTTTAAATTGAAATATAAACTATTTTGAGATAGATTTGTTGAGTGTATATGTTCCTGTAAAACTCCGAAGTACGGTAAATCTTAAGATTGCAATTCTAAGCTTTAAAATAGCATGACTTGTTAAATGTCCGAATTTTTAAATAAAAATACACTAAGTCGACGGAGCCATGCTTCGAGCAGGGCTCCTATTTTTGGGTCAAAGCTCACAAAAGAAGCTAACATAACCTAGTTACTTCAGTTACAGTCTCACCTAACTTTACGGGCTCTAACGGTAACATAAATACGATAATTCTAATATTTGACATATTATGCATAAAATAATGCGTCTAATATTATGCATAAAAAAGACAAATTGACAAATATGCTATGTTAGGTTCTCTTGTGACCTTGACTTAACCTATTACTCAACCAATAAATAATTAAATAGGAGCCCTGCCTGGAGCGAAGCAGGGCTCCGTCAACTTATTTTTTTTTTTTATTACAAAAATCGAAGATTTACTAAGTCATGCTGGTAAGTCTTAGGATTTACTGGAAAATCTTAAAATTTACCGTACTTCGGGCTTTTACAGTAACATATATATCTTTTTTGCTTTAGTACATATGTATGTGTGTATAATATTTCTAACATTTAATATCATAAATTTAAAAGGTAAATCTCAAAAAAGCAACTTAAAGTATAATAATTCAACTAACTGATGTGCATCATCAGTCAAGCATACATTATTATTCGTTGTTTTTGTCGAAGTATGGCATTAAAAAGCACGAACTGCTGAAAGCAAATTCTTCCCTTATAATACGAGGTACTACGCGCGTTCTGACATTATATTCTTGTGATTTTAAAATAACATTCATCTAGTTTCTGTGTCTACTCCATTACAGAAAGATTTTTAGGATAATAATATTTGTTATTTAGCTACGTACGTCACAATAAGCCTGTGTAGCCAGTTTAACTTGCGTGACAAAAAGATATCGATATCTAAAGGTCTAGTATAAATGTTAATTCGATAAACCAAGTTGCTTGAAAATGCATAATGATG
The DNA here is from genome assembly GCA_944739405.2 of Euclidia mi. Lineage (NCBI taxonomy): Eukaryota > Metazoa > Arthropoda > Insecta > Lepidoptera > Erebidae > Euclidia > Euclidia mi. Next base: position 25,339,484 of record OX123195.2, read on the forward strand.
ACTTTCGTTTTTACATGTACAACCTCAAAAATAGTATTTGAAATTTGTATTACAAATGATATACCTATTTCAGGAGGACCACGGCAGATAAATACTGTAATGACAATTCGGGGAGTTATAATTGTGTAGGGTTTCGATCAAGACAGTAAAAAGATGCTTAGCCAATAAGTTGACCTACTTCTTCGCTTATGATATTTCGGTCCTCTTCCACCGTTTTATTACTTTAAGTACGTTGCGTTGGTTATGAAGTTATGATATAACATAATTATATGGTCTGAACTCTTATTGTGTCATTAGAAAAATATATTTACATTAGGTAGGTATTAGGTAAACTTATGCATTTAAATTTAAAAATATTGTGATAAACATGCACACTATGAATACTGGCAGTATTTTATACTTTTTACACGTCATTTGGTTATCGTATCGATCGTAGCGATTTAAACAGATAAAGGCTGTGTAATAAAACACATATTATAGCATAATACAAACGTTGTTTATTCACATAAAGATGTCTGACACACAAAGCAGATTAAAATATAGTCCACCATTTTAAATTTAGCAGCAGATTGCAAACCTTCTTGCTATATTTTAGTTGTTCTATATTTAAAACGATTCGATGTTAGAAAAAGTTAAACTGGCCATAAAGTGTTATGTCAAAAGATTACGGTTTCCCGTGGTTTCCCGCGCTCCCGTTTTGTCGTCTGGAAACATTCCAGATCGAAAGTCATAAAGTCATTTGAATGATATTAAATCTGTTAGCTGATATAAAATTGTTGTTCAACATATTATTTACATGTAAATAAACATAATAAACCTGGCAAATCTGCGTCATTGTGACTACCTATACTGGAGTGGAATTGTTTTTAATTTGACAAGAAATTATTTATTTCATTCTTTTCTTAAATACCAAAAGTATACGAACCTGAAATATTTTGAAATAATATGCCTTAATATGTATTTATGTATGTTTGAAATTTCTATCCCAATTCATATTGTAATTACTAAGGCGTCACTTTTACTTTACAATTTTGAGTTTGAATTAACAATAATAATTATTTTATTGAAAAAAATTGTAGAATTGGAATTAAAATAAACAGTTTTCTTGAGTAGGTACTCGTTTCGATAAAGGAAAAGCTATGTTCCTGACACAAAAATTGAATGCCATATTTAAACGACTTCACACAAAGAGTGATTGTAAAAGCTTTGTAAGTATTTACATAATTTAATAAAGTTCCTTTTTTATTATACCGGAAACTTAATTACATACCTGCAAGATTTTTTACACAAAGGGTTCTCCAATATACCTAGTTTATTTATGCACAGAGGTTTATATCGTTTTAAAGTTATGAACATAAATCTATGTAGTAGTAAAAGTATATAAATCTGTATAGTATATACTTTATTTTGAGAACTTGTGTATTGAACTACGCACTACGATTTACCAAAACAATACATATTTCCGTTTTATTTAGGCCAACAAAATACTAGTAAATATAACCAAGCGACAAAGTAAAACTTCAGTAATTGCGTTACAATATTGTTTAGGAAACTTCCTCAACATTTGCATTTAAGTGCCAACATAATAAACATAGGAATTGCTAAAATATTCAACTACGGCGGCGCAATACGATTAAATTACTTACAGCGATATTTACTAACACCGAGTTAGAGATTTCCAGGGCCATGGGACTTACCATGGTGTTGGAAAGGGATGGTGGTATGGGATAGAGAGGGATAAGAGGCAAACAAAAGTGACCCTGAACGTAAACGTGGCCTACTCCCGGGTCGGATCAATAATGCGGGACAAAGGATGCAACCGTACGCAAGTCAACATACCAACCAGTTTGGGAATTACGTAACAGGAAAACGATAAAGACGATTATACTACGGAATGGACGTACATGTTTGAAAATAGAATGAAAGTGCTGTGTTGCCTATCAATAATAAACAATAGCATATATTTATTAAGCAGGTAGCAGGAAAATGTCACTGCTATAAAATAAGTACCAATAAAATTATTCTATAGAGTCGTCCATTGTTTTTTCTATTCGTCTTAATATGTGCATTGATGTATAAATCATTGATTACTAATTAACAATGAAGACATTTTAATTTTAATAGCACGTTTCATATTATAATGAACTTAATTGGCCTTTTATTCTAATCTCTACCGACTTGGGATTAATTTCATAACTTTTTAATTAATAAAGTTTAGCAGATGCGAGTTTATTCAACTAAAGTGTTGGTTAAGAAGCTTTTGGATACCGACCTTTTCGACTTAAGATAGGGCAAGGCCGCATTTCGGTCTAAACTAGGAATTTGGTCCGAACAAGGGTCTAATAAAGCTACCTCCACACTAGAAATCCAAATAATTCTATGCTATGTTTTTGCAAGGACTAGGCTCGCTAAGATTTTGAATGCTATCTTCGGTAGAAAGTTAGTTTTTCTGAGCTCGGCGAAGTGTGATATGTTACAATTTTAAGTTTTGCCAATTTTTAATAGCATTAGATCCAAAATCCACGTCGTTTAGAACATCGTTCAACTTCAAATTTGATTCCCTTAGGAGAGGAATATTAAAGAAATGCTTCTTAACCTGCGCCATAGAATGAACTCACCGTCCAAATTTCATGATTCCAGTTTAGTTCATGAGTTGATCAGGATGTCTTTTTATATATATATAAAGATATAGGTACGTATCAAGCATGCTATATGCACGTTCGTATAGAGCAGGAAAAGTACCTTTATAGTATTCAAGAAAGTGTTGTCCTCAAGGTTTCTTTTTATGTAGCTCATTATAAAATGGCATAATTCCATTACAATATGAAGTCGTTTAAAGTTACGTTTATCATCGACCACCCAGTTGCACACCAAAATACTATAATGCGAAATCAGATATGGTATTTTAATAAATTATACAAATATGGAACAGGGACACTTGGATATTTTCAATTATTACTTCTCATTAAGGTAATACCTGTCCTGCTTGAAATAGTTAGGTACCTATTTTGACATTTCTGATATAACTCGTTTCAATAATAAGACGGGTATGGATCTCATATTCAAATATATAAATTGATGCTTATTTCGAATTTTGTTGATATTTGCTGGCTTTAAGAAATATTATACGATATGTTGCTGTTTGTCCGTGATCTCAGTCAATGTTGGGTTGCCGAAAACTTGGGCAAAAAAACAATATATAATTGTATTTACATTTGCCTTCAATTTAACGGCCATCATGCCATATTTATTGACATACTTAATGGGTGCCTAAGACTCGGCGTCATGGAGTCAATTTCATAAGCACTAATAAAATACTTAAGATATATTTAAAAATAAAGCCCAATTGAGTTAAAATTGCCACTTTCACGTAACAGCATAGCATCTTACAAAAAAACAAACACAGTTTGATGTACTTTGATAAACAGTATCTTGTTATATCTAGCGTCAAGTCTCGCATCTCCTTTGAAATACACATATCTCTCAACAAAACTGTTCGAAACACACTCAGTCTCTCTAAAGTCAGAGATCAATCAACAGCATCACGCAAAATGCTCCGCTAATTGAAAACTCCTTGCTTTATCAATAAACAATGTCCAAGTGTAGTCAGAAGAAACTTCAGAACATTTCTGGCATGGAACAAGCTCATACATTTTGTTTCAAATAAATTGTCGAAACTCCGAGCATACATTTAGGACGCTTTTACTGAGTAATGTGGGGAATTCGTAAGGATGAAATCCTTGACAGACATTGAGGACCTTCTGCAAAAGAATTTTTCGTCACACGAACAATGTAGTTCCGACACACTTTGTATGTTGACCTTAGGGGCTTATTTGGAATTTCGCAGAAATTCTTCAGACGATTTGTCAATTCGTAACATGGCTTCATTTATAAATGAACGTAACAAATTCCAGTCTTCTTTTGGAGAATGACGAACACCGGTGACATCTTTCAGTATACAAATTATAATATGAAGTGCCGCAACGGCATCTGACTTTTTGGGTACTACTTATATTTTATATAATATTTATATAATGTACGGTTCTCACTTATAGATAGTGTCATTCCTGAAGACAATTTAGGTATATAATCCACATGGGCGGTGCGTCGAAATCCAGTCTAAAACTAAATTTGTCTTAAGTAAATAATTAGTTGTTACCTATATGTGACGTTTATTTATAAATATCTTGCCAACTATTTATACCAAGCGCAGAAATTCGGTCACTTTAAATTATGCAAATATAGTATTAGAGAGGAAATGCACGAACTCTGCTCTTGGCAGTCAGCAATTGGAAGCGATTCAACAGTTTATATCCCAAACGTTTTACTCAGTTTAGCTTAAACGGTCTGCATACGCGTTTATTGCTACATAAAGAAACAAATACAAACCAATTTAGAGTCACCGATATTGGCAAGGTATTCTTTTTCTTGTCACGTAAGTTTTCGGCGATTCAAGGAATATTCACTGTCACTTTAGTATCTCGAATTTGGGGTCGAAAGAACCGCTCTATTATTCCTTAATGCTTCTTTTGTTTGATGCGTTTTCTAAGAACCATAAGGTTTTTAATTACAATAATTTATTACGAGGTTATAAAACCAAATTATTATGCTACTAGCTTTCGCTCGCGGCTTCGCCCGCATGAAATTTTAATAAAGAGTAGCCTTTGTACTTCCCCAGGTTTCAGACTATCCATATCAAATTTCATCACAAACGGATCTGCACATTAGCCGTGTAGCATGCAAATAAACAGACAATACTTAAAATTAAGGAATGATTACGTTAGAGGTAGTTTGAAAGTGGCGCTCATTGATGAAAAGGTAAAAGGGAGTCGACTGGCCTGGTATGGACATGTTATGCGGAGAGCCGAGAGATGATATGTATGTAGTTAAAACAGTGATGAATATGCATGTAGAAGGACGAAAAGGGAGAGGACGGCCAAGGAAAAGATGGATGGACTGTGTAAGGATGGATATGAGAAACAAAGGGGTAAACGATCGGATAACTGGTGACAGAGAAGTATTGAAGCGAAGGACATACTGCGCTGACCCCAAATAAATTGGGACCAGGGCAAGACAATGATGAGTTGTCAAACTTCAGGTAAAGATTAGTATGTTAGTATATTATTAGAGTTATTGAAGAGCTTATATACCTACTGAAGAGAATAGCAGCAAAAATAAAAACTAAAACATTACCACAAAGTACATAATCAGACCGCCCCCTCCGCCCCGCTGCAATTAAGCGCGCCAACTCATAGTAAGCGCTTTTAATAACGCTGCGCATAGGTCAATTATATCGTGATAACTTTTAAACTATTCACCCAAACTACTTACTGTAAAAGACAACGTTCATCTACATTAAATACTGAAGACAATAAATTTATCAATTTTGAAAACAATTTGATGACTACTCTAGAATGAGCATTGTAAAAAAGTATCAAATTTAATTATTTTTACGGACCACTTTTTAGTGTATATTTGCTTCTACATAAAAGGTAGGTATATGCTGCCGCGGACTTTTATTTAGAACTTTTTATGATAAACAATATCACCGTACATTATCTTCATGTAACTTCAACGGTTTAGGCAACGCACGCGAAGATAGCTTTCAGAGCTCAGGATTTTTACTGACTTAATTGATAATTTTCCTTATATTATGGCAATATTACACAAAATCTTTATAAATTGTAGCCTATGTGTTATTCTGATGTATAAACTATATTACTGTAAAGTTTCATCCAAATCCGTTCAGTAGTTTTTGCGTGAAAGAGTAACAAACATCCATACATACATCTTCACAAACTTTCTCATTTATAATATTAGTAGGATTAAAATCATAGCATATGGTGTATAACATTTAAGGTAAGTACCGATTTAGATTCTGAGATGAAGAATAAAGTTATTTTTGGATATAATAGCTATTGTATTTACGACTTGTTAGAAGTAATTGATTGCTTTGCTAACGTCAGATGTCTTTGATTGTTCAGATTCTGTCTTGTTGTAGACTTAGGTCACCGATGAAAGCAACCCTTATTAATGTTACCTTATAGGAATTTTAAATTAATATTTAATATCTTAATATATAAAATCCTTCCATTACTGACTGACTGACAGACAACGTACAATCAAAAGTATTCGGCGCATGAAGCTGAAATTTGTCATGTATGTTCCTTGGGGACCTTAGGGGTGCACTAAGATGGGATTTTCTGAAATGCCACGGGATCGGGCAGAAATTATTTATTTAAAAACGTATATGTGCGTGCGTAGATGTATAAACGTATCAAAATATAAGTGTTATTCAATAATTAAGCTGTGAACTGGAATATTTTTCCACAATCGCTTCACAGAACTGTTGTGTACGTTTGGTCGTTGAATCGTGCCAGCCGCTATCTAAATTGGCCAAATTGATAAAAAGCACTTTGTTTACCATCCGTACAGTGAATTTATTCAACGATGTAGGTCTCGGTCGTTATCACATTATGTAACATGTGACAGCTACTATCTGCTATAAGCAGTTTAGTTCCACTTGCTTTAATCTGCTTAATGGATTAATAAACGCTATTGAGAATATATAGTACTGGCAGTTTTGTAGTAAGTTATTATTTCCTGTTTTCTAGATGGCGTAGAATATCAAAATCCTGTTAAAATAAGTATTATTATCAACTCTGTATAAAAATTGTCCCACTGCTGAGCACAGCTCTCTATAGTGTATGAGAACGGTCAAGCCATAGTCCACCATAGCTGCCCAGTGCGGGTTGGCAGTCTTGACCTATATTATGTATGTTTTAAGAATAATACGGAGGGCTCTCAGACATGCTTGACATGTTCTCACAATATTTTCCTTCACCGTTAAACAGGCGATATTTTTTTAACAAACGCAGTTAACTTCGAAATCATCATCTCATTAGTCCTTATTCTGTGGTCAAATTCGGATGTAAGTATATTAACACTTGCTAATCCTATCACAAAATACATAGCCTTGAATTAAAGCGCTATACAATTAGTTAAACAGCACTTTAACTAATTCTCTTGTTTACATACTAATCGCGATACTTTACGCTACGCCATTGACTGAACGAAGTGTTTGTTTGGCAGTGGGGCAAAGGTCAATATGCTGTCAAAGGGCTTTGTGTAACGTACACAATATTTTTTTGACTATAGCATGACACAATGAAGCATGGCATTGACCTTGTGTAGGACCGGCTTAAGTTACTTCGTTTGAGTGACAAAATAAAATTTGTGACGATGGATGGATGTTTGTTACTCTTTTACGCAAAAACTACTGAACCGATTTTGATAAAACTTTGCAAAAAAAAAAAAGGCTTATAGCTTACATATATAATAACACACAGGCTAATTAATTTGTTCCGATGGCCACGTGCAAGGAGCCATGGGGAGAATCTAATTAAAAAACAACTGAATTATTTTTTTGATTGTTTGAAGCAGTTGTTTTTCGAAACTTTATAATATATTAGGTATATCGTTTCTATTCAAGCAGCCTACTGTTGCCAGTCAACGTGGCAGTAAACAGAACACGTGCCACGTGTTTGGCATAAATACCAACCGCCAAGGTTATCGCCAACTGACTGGCGTAAACCAACTGATCGATACATCTCTAGTTTTTAGTCGATTATCTAATCTCGGTATCCGATTACTGTTTAGAAGTGCTTGAACTCGTGTTATGTCATTTTACTTTTTTTGCTTTTGTTTTTATTTTTTGCCTGTATTGTGTCATAGAGTAAAAATAGTACCTAACGCTTTTAAAGAGACTTGCGATCGGCAAAGTTAGGAACTGTTATCCAGGTCATCAATTGAATGGGTGACCGCTCGTGTTTACAACAGAGCGCTGCCGTGCTTCTTTTAGCAACCCAACTGGTACCAAAAGCTTTACGTGCTTTTTTGGGCACGTGAAGGCTTCAGTCCCGGTTCTTGTTTTAGGTTGGAATTATTATTACAGTATGTCGGAGGCTTTTCAGCGGTCTAAAAAGTGCGACACCAGAGTGGCCACACACTCACACGTAAAAAAGAAAACAAGTCAGAGACTCTAAAATTACGCTAGACAGTGTTTATGTTGGAATATTTGCAACAAAATTTAATGTTATGTCAAAATAGTTGTGTAAATTTAATCCTATGACGCGAATACTATTGCGCATTCTGTTTGAATTCTTCCGTCATAAATAATCTGCTATTTATACTATAAGGTGATATTATTGGATTTCTTTTGGAGATATTTTAGCAAAGGTATCTCAACTTGTTTTGAAAATAGAAATGCAATGTTGAGGTACCTATTTGTCACTGTTGTGCACACGGCAACACTTCCAGTTATACAGTAATATTATTTAAGAAAGCACCTGGACTAGGTTTGCAAATTATCGCTTGCTAAACGATGAATGAAATGATCGTGAGAAATCTAGCATGTTTGAAAGTTTTGCATAATGTTCTGATGATAGAAGATGCAACCTCTGTGGTCTCCAACCTTTCCCATAGATAAAAGACGCCCCTGATAGTAGTAGAACATAATTATAATATATCTCCTTATTTTGTCAATGCATCACCCTAGTTAGCGTGGGAATATATTTGAGTCCTTATCTTATACTAATATATAAAGCTGAAGAGTTTGTTTGTTTGGTTGAACGCGCTAATTTTCGGTTTCAGTCCGATTTGCAAAATTCTTTCAGTGTTAGATAGCGCATTTATCGAGGAAGGCTATAGGCTATATAACATCACGCTATGAGCGACGGGAGCAGAGCAGTAGCCTTAAATAACGCGGGTGTAATCGCGGGCATCCTCTAGTATTAGGATCATTTCGCCTGTTCGCGTCCATTTAGTGCAGTTGGCAAGTTTGAAGGAGAAAATAAAAATGTTCCAGCAACTTGATTCAATGAAAAATTTATGTAATGCGTTCATTATATAGTCTATTTTAATAATAACTTTCAGTTTTGTTCGAAACTTGTTGTGTTTTTTTTTAAATAGACAAACTTCAAAATATGGCATTTTACCCAGTTTGCGTCCAAAAAATCCAAATTGCGTCCACCTGTGGACCAGTTCGCGTCCACCAACTTAGTCTTAACAATATCAGCCTTATGATCCTTCATATAAGGGTCATATTGTTAAGACAATCTAAAGAAATATTGGCTTTTAACAATCTCTACATTTAAGATTAAAGTTATAAAAAGTCTACATTATTATCATTATTAAATCACTTTATAGAAACTATAAATAACTATTTATTGTTCTCAACATCGATGGAACTTAAAATCAAAGATAAAAAAATAACGATACATGTTGTCCAATATTGTGGTCTTCGGAATAGCATAATTTTTACATAATTATGTACATATTTGTCTTATCGATTTCTTCTTCTCACGAATATCACAAAACGCTTTCTATAATTAATCATCTTTTGTATTTTTTTTCCTTCTTCTTTCTTGTCTCCTAAGAACTCATCTTGAATAGAAAAAATATGGAATAAAAGAAATTAAATGTGATAATTCAATTTTAAACTCAGTCTTAATCAAAAATGCATTTTAAATTATAAAAAGATATATATAGAATGTATTTATATGCGATCATTTCTATTTCATGAAAATATGGACGCAATTTGCTATAATATTATCCCTTGCAGGTATAGTTTGCGTCCACTTGTGATCGATTATTATATCGATTGTATCTTTTATTACAATCATAATAATGTGGACGCAAATTGGTCATTACAATTGCATACTATTAATGTTAAAATAAATAAAATCCCAATTTCTCTCTCATATTTTAATCACATAAAAATAAACAACTAAAGAAATCATAAATAGACGAGTTCGCGTCCATTGTGGACGCAAAGTGGAAGTTTTATAAATTCGGTGTTGTAATTCTCGTCCACCTTATTTTAATTGTTAACTATAAAAAAAACAAGCTAATTCATAATTCATACTGTTCGTCTTTTCATTATTAATGTTTAGAAACAGCTATGTATCCTAAAATTCACATAAAACAATAAAATACTTACCGTCAAACACGCCGCTGCACACTATTTTTTTATTTATATCCTGCGCATATGCACTCTTTTGTTGAACAACCGAGATTAACAAATTTTTTTAAACAGGATAATCTGGGCCCACGGAAATTTTGTCTATTTGTGCGTGTCTCTTATACGTCGAGGTATTGGCGATACAGACTTTTCATTTTATTAGTGTGTTAGTATTCTTATTTCCGAGCATTTTTAAAGGGAGGTCCGCAAAGTGGACGCGAATAGGGGGATGGATGCGAACAGGCGAAATGACCCTATTATAAGTCTGTGTGTGCAAGTAGGTCTTGTCGTCCAATTCAACTAAGTACAGCTAAATAAACAATAATAATTTTGAGTGTCTCCACGTCACAATGCCTACTTAAAATGCAAATCAATTTTGGCAAAAACAACTATTTATTTAAATTTATTACAATCGTATAATCACAAGGCTTAACTACAATCGATGACTCAATAGAACATTGATAAACAAATAGTGATTTATTAATGAACGCTGCCAAATAATTATAAATTAATGGCAAATTAATATTTAACTTATATTGTTACTTATTTGCGTAAGAATTGTTGGGCAGTATATTAAAAGATTTCAAAACTTGAAGACAACGGTATATTGTTTGATGAAAAGCACGTGTATATACCTAATTATGATTAGTAGACATCCTCGCGGTTCCGTGTGTCGGTTGTCGCGATAAAAGATAGACTATATGTTATTCTGATGTATAAGCTATATTACTGCAAAAATATCATGCAAATGCGTTCAGTAGTTTTCGCGTGAAGGATTTACAAACATCCATCCTCACAAATATAGGTATACTACCGAGTAATAGATACACAAATAGGATTTATTTGCCTAGCAATACTTCAATAGTGCGTATGTTATAAAGATTTACAAATGTGAAGACAGTGGGTTCTTGAATGATTAAGAACACATGAATATATTATGATAAACAGTTTATAAATCCGGCATTGTATAAATCGGATTGAAGTTTACTAAAAATAATTGTGAAAATATCCGGCAAAGGTTGCTAAGAGTGTTGAAAATAAGCTGTATAGTGTTAGCTTCTGTCAATACTCATGTTTGCTGCCTTAGATATGGAGGAGTGGTAGACATGTTTATTTGCTTTAGTATTTGCTATGACGACGGTTGATTCAAGCTCAAGGATACACATGGATTCTGATTTCTGCAGACATATTATTATTCTGAGGAGTGTTACACAAAAGTAGAGTTTTAGTACTAAGTTCTTACTTTTAACTGACATGCGAGACAACATCGATAACATTGTGCGATTCACAAATGATTAATTTTCTTGTCTTTCGGGCTGGGCGTTAATTATAACACTTATTTTCAAAAAAAGATGCCAATAAAGGCGCTTCACAGATTTCGCACACAGGCGCAGTGACGTAGGAAGGGCAAATATAAAATTAAATTTAGGCCGGAATTGTTAGGTAACGACTAAAAAAAAAAGGTCATCCGCCCTACGCCACTGCACAGGCGCTTCATAAATTTCGCACACGGACGCTGCATTGGGTCGGAACGGCCCTGCTTTCGGGTTATAACTATCTATATACTTTAGTACATCCGTGAACATGGCGCTTGCAACAGTGGCGAAATATCGGTTACTCAAAACAAAGGTACGTGGTATATATCCCGTAGGAACAGTAAAAAGTAATATCTATATTCCATTTACCTTTGTTTCGAGAGTCTGTTATTTTGGCACTGTTCATAGCACCAGATGTATTGCACCTATAGCTTTATTGTATCCATTTCATTTCTAGTGCTTCTTATTAAGGATACAAATTTAAGAGAGCCTGTGACAAGTTTCTCAAAAAATATTTTTATAAGTAGGTAGTCTAAATATTAATGCCATAACGTAATTTTGAATTCAACGTCGTTAGAAAGCGCCTGGCGTCAAAATTCTAATGCACGTCTCATACTTACCGATTTGCTAACTAAAAAGTATTTTTGTGAATCAAATGGTTGAGCGGGTTTTTAACCTCTCTCCCATATAGCAGGCACGTGCACTCAAGGTTTCGACATATCCACACACACTACTGCTACTCCATCAATAGTCCAACACAGACGATAAAAAATATTTTTACTCTTACTATTTTCCGTCTGCAGCTTCGCGCGCATGTCTTTTATTGTGTTGAAATCCCTATGTGCTATATTAATGTGTAAGCTGCATTGCAGCAAAGTTTCATCAAAAAATGACCTATAGTTTCTGCGTGAAAGAGTAACAAAAAAAAATATTCTATCCTCACAAACTTTCGCGTTTATAAAAATAGTGGGATTTTTTTATCGTTCAGAAACCGCAGTCTCGCGGGCCTCAACACGTGCGCGTAACATACGATCAATAAATATGATGTCACCAGTCACCATCGTCTTGCCGCTTCCAGAAGTTGAATGTCAAGTTTATTGGCTGTTCAACTTTATTCCTTTGCCTCATGTTTTGCTTTTAAAGTGTCATTCTTTAGAATTTAGAAAACGAAAGCATCTCATATCATAAAATGTGCATCGTAAATTATAATTTATAAGCTTATTCGCCAAAATCATAAATATTTGTAGTCATCACTTTTTGTTTACCTATTCGTTGTTTTAAAATATTGTGTTCAACACACCAACCGCAACCGTATAAACATGCTAAACATGGGACCCACGTGCCATGCCGCGTGTTTTGAAGCAGATTATGCGAAACATGTTTGATATAATAAATTGGGTACGTTGCTTGTTTATGTAGGCAACTTTAACGAGTAAGCCATCTTTTCAGGTATCATTGTTTTTGTAACTAATGTTTTAGCATTGAAACTACAATTGAGCGAACCATAAAATTATATTACGCCTTCAAGATTTATGAAAATAAATCCTGGTAGTCAGGTACAACGCAATTCAATTATTTCTTCAAACATTGTTGAACGATTACAAAGTGTTATGTTGCAACACTAATGCTATTGTATCGCTATTCGCTTCCCTATTACATAACTGAGGCGTAATACTATACAACACTAGAACAACGCACAGCTCGTAACTATCAAGGCCGATGGTTTATTTTTGAATTGCGAATCGTGTTGATAGCGATCCAGAGCCCGCCATTTAGAAAAAAATATATTCGGGTTTTGAACGAATAATCAAGTTTACGTTCCATGTTTGAATAATATATTTGACGTTTCATGTTATGTTTGTGCAATAGCGTTTTTGTGATTCGATGTTTAAACAAATAAATTGACTGTTTGATGACGTTTGCAACGAGTATTGGGCGTGATAGATGCTCAGATTCTATAATCTGAGGATAGATGCTTGAAAATAAATATAATATCAATAATAATATAAAAACAACCCACATGCTTGGAAATAAGCAATATTTTAAAGGACGGATTAGGGAGGCAGTCTCCTTAGTTCCCCCCTTTGGCTTTAGCCCCTCCAAACGCTTTTGAATCAGGCTATATTAAATTATTTATGTGTTTCCTCTGATAAAACCTACTCAAACCAGGGTCAAGCCCGCCGAAACCAAAATCCTGAATCCGCTAGTTTCAATCGAGTTATGCCACCTTGTACTTAAGTGCTAAAATTACACAAAAATGGTCGACTTAATCAGAATCTATGCTAAAAATGTTACTTTAAACATAAAAAGCATCAATTGGCAAAATTGCAAATACTTAGCCCTAGCGGTTAAAGTTCTATTTGATGAAATAGTCAGAAGGCAAGTTAATTTAAGTACTTGCACATATACCTATGGTCACCAAATCCACCTACTAAACTACCTACTAGGTCTGATATTAAAAAAAATGTTGCGCCTCATGACTAGCTATCATGATTTACAGAACGTGAGTTATAACGTTTTACTATATCGGTTTTATAGTTGTTTAAATGGAGCTTGACTACACATAACCTATGTTTTACGTTTCAGCGTGAAAATCACGTAAGTAATGATTAGCTATATGACGTCATATGAATAAGTGTTTAAAAAGAAACATTACAACATTGCTAAAAGGGCAATTTTGCTTCGTAGCTCACATTTAGTACATAAATCACAGACATAAAAATTAAATATGTGCAATCCTTAGTCCTTTTCCTGGCCTCCTTTAACCTTTTCGTCTATTTTGTCCAGTTTGTATCAAATGTTTGCCTGCTACGGTCCTAATATAGTCTTGTCAAATTATCGTGCCCAAAACGAGCAAATATTCCCTTTATCTAGATTCTAGAATAAAAAAAGGTTAATATAAGACTGAATTTGAATTTTGGGAAGGTGTAGCGAAGTTCATGTCTGTTTGTAAACGTGTAATGCTCGAATTTAAATGATTATATTAGATATTTTAACATAAAACTCTGTTACAATGGTGCTATAAATTTAACTCGGTTCAAGTGTAAGGCATGCAATATACGAGTATAAATACCATATACATACTAGCTTACCAAAATCAAGAGTCAGCGTGGGCTCATTCCTTTATTTAAAATTAATTATCAAGTTTGATTCCACGATTTTAAATTTCGATTCGTCACTACCCGACTATCGTCAAAAACATCCTAATCTTTCAATAAAACACTTAAGATAGGTACGTTATAGTAATAGATTAAGATATTTTTCTAATTTAGATTATACTGTGAGGTAATAGATTTAGATAAATGTTTCTAATTAAGATTATATAACGTAGATAATGTAAAATTGGGCATTTTCCACTGTTTGCTAGTGAGGCAGGTTATGAACAGCTGCGGAACACGTGACTAATGTTATATTTATAAATTTAGTCACAATGCCACTTGTGAATTTGATTGTATAAATATTGGATAAAATTATCTTCAACGACGTGTAGATTGTAGATTGCTCCATGTTAAACGCTGATATACCTAGATAAATATTAGATAATATAAAATGAAGCGATCAAGAATAGCCAAAACTAAATAATAGAGTTTATATTCATATTCATAATGATCATAAAGTAGTTTAAGCGGTCGGTTCGCCGTTTAAAACTGTGCTTAGTATTATATAGTAGTATTCTGATCCGATTAGTAGGTACACGAGAAAACGCGAAATTCGCGAATCATAAATTCTTGTTTCGAGTCTTTAGTATGATCCGTAAACTATGCTGATACGAGTCTTGGTGAGCTTTGAAGGTTGATTAAATGTTTGTAAACCCCTGCTACACAGCATTTAGGATTTAAAGCAAAATACAGACTGAACGAAATGGCAGTAATTTAGTGATTAAGGCTAGGCAATATTTTCTCTATAGATTGGTCGCTGTTCCAATTACCACTTGTTGCTCTACTAACTGAATTCTTAATACAAACATTAAGTTTACCTGCAACTTGGCGGATTCAGCGAGAATTCCATTCATTTGTAACACATATTGATGGAATATCTTAATAGAAAAACTAACAACCACTCGGATAAGTTTTTAATTTGCAGAGGTAAATAAATTAAAAAGTTTACGTCATATTGACTTTTATTTTAGTTACTCTCGTTTAAAAAAGTCATCACAATTGAGTAAAGATACATACCTAGTTCTATACAAACAAATTTCTTCAAGATATTTACATTTACCTCAGAAATTATTAGAATGATATTCTCGTCGTTGAATTATCTCAGAAAGGATTCCTTAATACCGCCTCTCGTTGAGGTATTTTCAATTACCTTACCTCAATACAGACAAATTGAAGCCACAGTAGAATTATCCACATCACTGCTTATTTATATTAGGTTCTTTTCATACAGACTCGTGCTTGATTATCCCAAAAAGGATAGTAGAAGATTATTATTCCCTCATTTCAGATTTCATATATGAAAACATCATAATCTTAATATATAAAATCCTTGCGTTACTTACTGACTGACAGACACGCTACAGCCAAAACTATTGGGCGCAGGAAGCTGAAATTTGGCATGTATGTTCCTTGCGGACCTTAGGGGTGCACTAACAAGGTATTTTCTGAAATTCCCACGGGATCGGCCAAAACGGGTAAATTTAAAAAAATAGCAGGTGTAGCTGCTGGCGTCCTCTAGTAATATATAATATAGAAAATACCTACTTGATATTATTTGTTTATAAAATTATTCCGTTACACAGACAATACACATCTACAACTGGACGTAAGAAGCTGAAATTTGGCATGCACCTTGCGGAGCGCTGCTGGGGTGCACTCAGAAGGGATTGCCGATTGCCCGAAATTCCCACGATTAAGGCGCTGTTATACCTCAGAAGCCGTGAAACACCTAATTTTTCGTCGCGCATCTAGCCATAACGGTACATATTACAAACTAGCAAAAATTAGAGCTTAAAGTCAAAAGTCTGAACAAAAGACTTTTGAAAGAATTTTTCATGTACGTAAAATAGAATCACGGTAAAAAAATCACAAAATCGAGGCAGAAAATAATCTTTCGTCTCACTGTTTGCAATATTTTGATCGTAAGCTGTCATATTTTTTTTGATAATATTGTAGGAAATCTAATGAACTAAAGAATTACCCTATTTATTTTCATATTATACGTGTATATTTTGTAAAATTACATAAAATCTGCCAAACGTCTATGATTTTGACGCTCGGTAGATCCCATCAATATCAAACGCTTCAGCAATTTAAACCTTATTAGCATAAGCGGTGTACTGAGTGTCAGTTGCTAGTTTACGCCCCGCCCAGACCTCATCATTCGGCTATGAGCCCTGTGAGAGATAGGTCATGCCGCTTGCGTCTCCGCTGCACGAAATTTTACGTAAACCTGTTTGTTATTATAATACGCCGATTTGAGTTCGTAATTTCATGTTTTATGTTATAGACTGAATACTTTGAATCAAATAGGCTTTTCATGTAACTATGGGCACATATAATTAGGACCTAAGTTTATACTCTTGTTGCGTTTAATGTGTTATTGTTTCTGTGCTTATAAATTTATATAATTAGAAGAATAAAATATGGACAATTAGAGAAATGAAGTTCTACGAAGGATTTGTACAAGAAAGCGTCGTTATAAAATAGAAATTCATCCATGGCCAAGTGATTATGAAATATGTAACATTTTTACACAAATTATTCTCATAAGAGTCTTTTATGACTAACTATGTTACTTATATATTATCGATTCTGCATAATATAATTATATAAATTATTCTCACAATACATAGCTGCCACAGTTTTCAATTTTTGAAAGAGTAATAACATAAAATCAAATCATTTTATGTACCTATATTTCAAATTCATTAGCTTGACAGAGCGCCTGGAGCGCTAAGATGCTGCCACGGCGAACAATAATGATGACAGCGCTAATATGGCGCTCCGCAATCCGCATACAAGCGGTAACGAATGTTGTAATATTGTGTTTTGAACATAAACCTTTTTAAGTACATCGGGTAAAACTTTGATTATTCATAAACTATTAGGTATGTCTCAGTACATCTAATATCTTTCTAATTTCTAAAATCAATAATTTATAAGTAAGAAGGTGACTTCTCTGTTTGCTATAACACAAGATATAGTATTTTTTAATAATAAAGTACGTAACTAATTATCATTATTGTAATTACAGTGAAGTTAAAGATAACAGTTCTGCAACGTCTTACACACATTTGACTTCAGTCATTCCTAACACGATCTGTTCAAGAGCTAGCCAAGAAATGCCAAACAATTTTTTTAACAAATTTGACTCAAATTCCGTAGTGATAAGCAAAAATTACAAGACGGATAGCAGTGGCTGGTTCAAATTGCGTAAGAATATGTTGACAGATTGAAATTTTTATATAGTGGTAAAAAGAAGAGATAATAGCAGTAAAGCCAACTTAGTAAAAATATTTTGTACAAATAAAATATTTGCAATGTAAAATCAGTTGCGCATGGAATCTAAAATGAACAACTGGCTTTGTAACAACTGGCGAAGCAAGAAAATGTAACAATCGAGCCTTGTGGATTATTCGATTATTGGTGCCACGCCAGATGGATTAATAGGTCCAAACACGATTGTGGAAATTTAATGTTCTAAAGTTGCCTATAAGAATGGCCTGGAGAATAGTATAAGAGCAAATAAAATACAAATATGGAAACATGATAAAAAAGTGAACTGACTAGTCTAAACAAATATTGTAATTGTTATTACCAAATTCAGGGGCAACGCCATGTTACACGCAAACAAAAGTGTTTATTTGCTGTGTGGAGTGGCGAAAGTATACCACTAAAAATAGAAATTATAGAAAGAGATGATGTTTTCTGGGAGAAGCTTGTGGCGTTTTATATGAATTGGCAGTTGCCTGAAATTGTTGATTCTCGTCAAGCTCAAGGGATGGCATTGCGAGATCACGGAGAGGAACATTTTTCATCAGTGCTTGAAATTTCTACAATACCAAGCCGTAAAAGGAAAGTAAATGAAACTGTGCCTCGTGAACAACAGCAAATAATAAGTCTTATCACCTCACACACTGCCTTTAACATTCGATGAGAATAAAGAAAACCTGCCGGGTTGTAGCAGACAGCTAACTTCTGATGAGCTGTAAACTCTGTATTTCGTTAATAAATTATAAATGAATATAAATAAATATCTTTTAATATTTATTTTCTTTCAAACAACACATATTTGAAGCGAAATAATTTTTTTATATTTTTCCATACAAACATGTATGACGAGAGCTAACGAAAAAGCAGTAACTCAAATTCTAATTCTATAATTTTCTAAGCGACATTGTAGTATCTCATGAATAAGGTATATCCACGTATATTTTGATGTTTCATCTATTTTGAAAAATAATAATGGGTTGGGTTTCGAAACGAGTCGCCTGAATTTGAGGGTATTGGTAGTGTAGGGGGCTTAAGCTAGTTCGTTTTAATCCCCTAAAAGTAATTTTGGCTGCCGGAGTTGCGTCTAAATATTTTTAAACAATTTCCAAAATTTCATAAATACTTCGGCAATTATGCAAAACGGAACATAGTTTTTATACTTTAGTACAGTTTTACAAATGTAATTTTGAGGTTTTAGGTGAAAAACGTGAAACGAAACGCAAAACTGCCATCTTGGAATGATCTTATTGACAGCTAATGTCAAATTTGTGCGTCATTGCTTTCGAGTGCCTTGGGTTAGGTGCGACTGTAATAAGTAAATAAATAGGTTATGTTAGGTTCTCTTTTGACCCTTAATCCGAAAATAGGAGCCCTTCGCAGGGCTCCGACAACCTTAGTTTATTAAACTAGTGTGATGAATGTGGAAGTTGGCAGTGCCATACACACCGATATTTGGAGATTTTTTTTTTCAGAGGAAACCAGGTATTTCCGGCAAGTGAAAATGGTGAGGGGGGTTTCAAGACCTCCCCTGCTCCCTCTCCAATCACTCACAACCCCTAAAAACGGCGACGTATTTCGAAACCTTTGCCAAAATAATTATACCTATAATAACAATAAACATCCATAAATAAATAAAAGAAATCAACTTTTACTAAACTTCAATTATCTCGTAACTCGCTTTAGTTCAGATACGGGTTTTGCGCTTAGTAGAGCAGTATTGTGTTTTTTAGGGTACCGTAGCCAAACATTGTAAAAACGGAACCCTTATAGATTCGCAATATCTGTCTGTCTGTCCGCCCGTATGTCACAGCCAATTTATTGCAAAACAGATTTGAAAACTGGCAGGAATGGAATTAGATGTAGGTATTCTATGAACTGCTTCACTATTTTTATACAAAAACAAAACAAACATAATAATGGCCTCGCCATACATGGAACTGACTTAATTATTTTTATCATCTTACGGCACGTAGGTATTTACCTACTTTCGTCAACATTTAATACCTATAACGTCTAATGTAAACCAGTTTTGCTCATGGCTGCACTGAGAACAAAAATTGCGCTATGCCTATATATACAAACAGATTAATGTAAGTAATATAAATTTTAATATCAGTATCTCAATCCAATATGCTAAAACGTTTTGCTTGCGATTTTGAAATATTGGAATACGGATGTCGCCAGAATACGGCCGCACGCGACGAGAATGAAGGGGAGCGCCCCGCAGTAGATGGAGCTAAGCTCCCTTCACCTCCCCTGCTTCACCCCCTCATTAACCAAAACAGTCGCTTAGCACAGCGCCTTAAATAAAAAAGTGTATGCGTAGCTGCGGGCAACCTCTAGAGTACAATCAAACAAGTTGGCGGTGGACCAGTTTGAAAAAAATCCCTTGGCTCATTCATAGAGTCGAAATCGGCATACTAGAAACTGGTTTTGTATACGAGTGTCAATGTACGTGTAAAGTAGCACTGGAAGCGACGAAGTCTTGCTGAGTGATTCTCGCCCCTATGGTGGTCTAGGGGGAAGTTGTTCGACTGTACCTATACAAATTACTTGACTCCTGAGAGTCCTGACTGGAATATCGTCAAGCGTAAACTACTGAAGCTGTATCATGAACGGACAGTGGGTTCCTTTTGTGATGGACGACCCACTAACGCACATTTTTTATATCCAAGGATGGAGGTCTGCCTCTGTGGTCAAGTGAGTAGCGTATGCGACTGCTGATCGGAGGTTCGATTCCCGGGTCGGGCAAAAGTGTTACTGGGTTTTTCCGAATTCTCAGTAGCAGCACGGAGTCTGGTGATGTGCCCGGTAACGGCAATAGGCTCGCCCCCTATTACGTGGGAGCTAAATATTCATGGCGAAATGTGGGTGTAATATTACGCCTCTGCCTAGCCCTTCGGGGATACAGGCGTGAGTCTATAAATAAAAATTAAAAAAAAGGGATGGAGGTTTGTATCTCTCTCATGCAAGAAACACTTAACAGATTTTCATAAACACTACAGTTATGAAGCTTTTTAACCTAGATCAGCATACCACAGAAGAACTGACGTGGGCAGAGACGCGGGCAGTAGCTAGCTATAAGGTTGAAAATATTCTTCCATATTCAGTAGATATATCTGATCTTTCTTGTGTTCGCCGGCAAGAGATGATCAGATATGAGATGCGGTTCTTTGTCATAATGTTTTTCAATGGAAGTTCTAATACACTCAACGTGAATGCCTGCTTCCATTCTGAAGCCAGATTCTTATCATTATATGGGGAGAGTTTTTAGATATGATGGCTTGCTTTGTGTATTGCTCTTTATACAATGCCTTCAGCTATGCCTACACATTTTATTTTTATTTAACCGTTTCTTTTTGTGGGAATTTTGGAAAAGTACTTCATAGTGCACCCTACGTTACCGTAGGAACATGCCAAATTTGAGCTTCTTGCGCGCAATAGTTTCGGCTACGTTGTCTATCAGTTAGGCGGTAACGCAAGAAAACAACATAACTTCACGGCTTTATTCCTGAAGAGGTAGGCAGAGGTGAATTACACGCAAGAATTTTATTTATATACACAGTTAAATATTATTCATTGAATGTCTTCAATTCTTTACTGTGGACAAAACAAAAATCATATGTACTTTATTTTTATCGTAAAGAAAAATAATGAAACTGCAAAATCTCTTTCAATAGTCATGTTCCTTTTAACACACAATTGCAACTCTGTTTGTGTGTGTTATCGTTTGTGTAAACGTTGATATGGCAAATATACTCCATCGCTTTTATTCAGGGTTGTCACCCCTAAAAGTCAAAGTGTAGTCAATAACACATATTCTAACCACATTCACACAACAACCATCTAGTTCCAAACTAAGCAGAGCTTGAACTAGGGGTACTAGACAATGGATAAACATGCATATATTTCCAGAAAAATAAATAGAGAAATAAATTATATTTCTTCAAAGAAGAAGAGCTTAGCCTCTGTGCCACCATTTTGTTACAACTTTGTACTTTATTGAATGCACAGTGTTTTTAAAGACAGTATCCTGGAGACAGTAACCACATTAATAAAAAAAAACTTTAGTCTATGTAACATCACGCTACATCCCATAGGAGTTAAACAAACAGAAAAAAAACCGCGACAAGGATATATGTAATTACTAGTGGGAGCAATGTTCAATGAACAATATGACGGGTAAAATTGCGGGCTACGGCTAGTCTAATAAAATGCTTGACGACCCAAAGCCTGATACTGTCAGATGCTTCTTAAATCTTCGAGACATATATCAACGGTGAATACCTGTTCCAAGTATTATTAGTTCATCATCAGCCTTTAACAGTCCACTGCTGGACTAGGCCTCTCCTTTGAAAGGAGGAATTGGCCTACTATACCACGCTGGTCAAACGGGTTGGTCTAGGGTTTGTATCAAGTTTTCCTTCTCTTACAGTGCTGTTCTCTGCATAATATGCTCCCTCTGTCGGCTCTTACGACACCCATGGGATGATATGGGGCGGTGACAATCCGTATTATTAATCCGTCACCACACGGAAAAGACGTATTATTAGTATTCATTCAATATAATTATTTTAAAGTTCACAGCAATGAATGGCTAACGGAAAGTGTGAGTTGTTTTGCAAGAAGTGCCAACCTTGATCCTTATTATGTAAAACGAATCAACTCAAGGACAGCGAGTCATTTTGCACATATTTGAACATGGTTCGGCATTCTTGTGATTGATATGCTTAAACCGTGTTAGTGTACTAGTGTGTTGGCTTATTATACGGTTTGCAGTTTTCTACCTCTACTGTAAACCATGTTATTTTTATAAACACCGAAGTTTGTGTAGCTTTTTTTATAGACTCACGCCTGTATCCCTGATGAGGTAGGCAGAGGTGTAACATTACACCCACATTTTGCTATGATTTTTTAGGTCCGACGTAATAGGGGGCGAGCATATTGCCGTTACTGGGGACATCCCCAGACTCCGTGCTGCTACTGAGAATTCGAAAAAACCCAGTAACACTTTTGCCCGACTCGGGAATCGAACCCGGGACATCCGATCAGCAGTCGCATACGCTATCCACTGGACCACGGAGGCAGTCCGAAGTTTGTATAGATGTATGGATGGATGTTCGATACTTGGTCGAATATTGATAAAACTTTGCAGTGGTCATCTCAGGCGAAAAACGTCCACTGCTGGACATAGATCTCACTCCAAGGCTCCCACAGACCGATCTCGAGCCGTATGCATCCATCCGCCCCTGTGATCGCAATTAGATTGTTGGTTCATCTTGCAGGAGGCATACCTCTGCTGCAGGTAAACTTTGCAGCAACATGGCTTACAACCTAACTATAGACTACCTCGTTGGTCTCACGGCATAAATGTGCGCGTGGAATTGGGAGGTCTCGGGTTCGATTCCCGGGTCGGGCAAAGTGTTATTGGGGTTTTCCGTTAGGAAATTCTCAGTAGCAGCACGGAGTCTGGTAATGTGCCCGGTACGACAATAGGCTCGCCCTCTATTACGTGGGACCTAAAATTCATAGCGAAATGTGGGTGTAATATTACACCTCTGCCTACCCCTTCGGGGATACAGGCGTGAGTCTATAAAAAAAAGACTACCTTTTGTTGCAATAGCCGACATCCACGTGAGCTAAGCATCGGGCGCAATCTCAATCTAGTATTCATATATTTCTTTGACGCGGCAATACTGCTTTATCCGTACGATCTTGCAGAACGGATTGGACCGGCACTTGATCCTTGCTTATTTATATGTTTGAATGCTCTTTCAAAGCAAATTTTATTTCAGCTTATGCAACACGTAAAATACCAGAAGGTATGTTAAGTGTGGTATAGAAGACTGCCAACAAGATTTTCAGGCAATAGCGTGGTCTGGATTGGTTTTATCGGGCTGCGTGTGTTTTTAATTTGTTTTGTAATTTTTTTAGGTCATTCTCAATAAATGCAGATTTTGTGTGATACTGCGCCTAAACAACTATGCCACAGTGCAATAAATAAAATGTTTGTAGAGCTACACCCTTTAACCTTAATGACCGTAAAACACGTAGTTAAAACATGAATTCTCGGGACCTCTAAGTCCTAAAGATTATCATTACCGTTTATAGCGGGGTCCAATAGCTTTATAGCGGTGCGGTCAACGCGGTTGAGGTTTGAATATCTACACTACACTCAGTGAATTTGAAATACAAACCAAACTGTGCTATTAGGATGTAAGTGTAGAGTATTAGCGAACAAAGAGGTTTAATTGCCCTTGTACCAGACACTCCAATGATTGTTTTGGTTGTTAAACTAGTTTGTAATGGGTGTAGTAAAGACTAATATACTTTTTTTAATTATTTAATCAGTCCTGTATATAAAATTTGCCTTTGTTTGGTTTGGGACATCTTTTCGTTATGCGCAGGATTAGACCATAGTCTACCTCGCATCTCAGGACTACACATGGCACGTCAGGATTGACAGATTACGCATGTCTTTCGACACAGATAATATAATACTATCCTAGCTTTCGAGAACAGTATGGAGAACTCTCAGACGTTTAGATTTCCTCACGATGTTTTCATTTACCATTTAGCCAGCGACAAATTACAATTTAATAAACACATACCTTGGAAAGAAAGTGCCATGATGCGCGCCTCGTGGGTTTGAACCCGAGATATATTCTACCCCTACTAATATTATAAATTCGAAAGTGTGTATGTATGTATGTTTGTTTCGTTTTCACGCTTAAACGGCTGAACCGATTTTGTTGAAATTTGATATAGAGATATACTGGACCATGGAGACGGACATAGGCTACCATAAGATGCAAAAATTAAACTGGGAGGGATTGTTGGGAGGCCAGAAGTTTGTTCGGCACAAATTTATCTCTTGGAAGTAAGAACGCATGCGTTATAATATTTGAGTGCGCATGTGCGTAGGTATATCTGTCAGTACTGACACATCATACATAATGTCATATTGTGCTCGGTGATTACATTGTTCGCATAATATATAAATTAATAATCATATACGGCTGAAACGATTTTCTCTACTAATATTATAAATGCGAAAGTGTTTACAGATATATTTTATAGGACATGTATTGGAACATGGCTTTGGCATTTGACTGTATGCAAGGCGATGTTATTATGTACCTTTCGGTAGATATAATGGTAGGTATATAGTGTCATGAATACTGACCGAGCTACTTTGTATCCTATAGAGTTTCTGAAGTCTTTAGAATAATCAGGAGTGACTTCAAACAACTTGAGACTGAAAGTAGATTTGTGTTACCCCGAATTTAATGTGCGCGAAGCCGCGGGCAAAAGCTAGTATTCTATATATTCTACCACTTACACACATCACCATCTAGTCCCAAACTAAGCAGAGCTTGTACTATGGGTACTAGATAACAGATAAACATACATATATGCAGATTTGTAAATACATACATATTATACATAAAAACACCCAGATCAAGACAAACATTCATGTTCATGCAGACAAATGTTTGACTTGAGCGGTAATCGAACTCGTGACCTTCGGCGTAGCAGTCGCTTACACTCCCGCTGCGCCAACCGGCCGTCTGATACACTGCGTAGCTGTCTGTGCTGGGAATCAGCCCAGCAGTGCGACAGTTTATAAACAGAGACTTTGCCCGTGGCTCCACCCATATGTAAACCTGCCTCAGGAATCACTCTATCTATTGGAACACGTACAAATATCCATTGTTCATCATCATCAGCCTTTAACAGTCCACTGCTGGACTAGGCCTCTCCTTTGAAAGGAGGAATTGGCCTACTATGCCACGCTGGCCAAACGGGTTGATATAGGGTTTTTATCAAGTTTTCCTTCTCTAACAGTGCTGTTCTCTGTATATTATGCTCCCTCTGTCGGCTCTTACGACACCCATGGAATGATAAGATGTGGTAACATTCTGTATTCTTAATCCGTCACCACACGGACTATTTCCGTTAATCAGTCGTCTTCTATTGTATTCAGCAGACGCAGAAATATCAGAAAAAGAGATAGCCAGGATTTTATAAGGCAAATCAGAGCGGAGATAGATGGCAACACCACCCCCTCTTCTGATAACTCGATCATTTCTGATTAAAATAAACCCTGGAAGAGGATAAGTGGTAGAAGGAAGTTGAGGTTTGAGCCAAGTCTCTGAAACCAGGACGGCGTTCGGAAAGGCTTCTAAGAGATCACCATAATGGCTTGGCACAGACGCGAGAATTAATATAGATTTAATTTTATAATAGGTATGTTTATTGATATTAATGTGTTTTATGTTTCTAATAAAACTACTAATCACACTTAATTATATATTGACGATGGCAATATCTACATCTCTTAATACAAGTACTGAATTGCGCAGATACAGACAATGTTTTACCTGCACTTTTGTATGTATTTAAAGTGTTAATTAAAGTTAATGACAGGTAAATTTATTTAAAAAAATTTAAATAAATATCTCTAAAGTATTATTAATTTCTACAGTCGTAAGAACAGATTATCTTTTATTATTATTTTATTTTTTTATAGACTCACGCCTGTATCCCCGAAGGCCATATCGCCAAGAATTTTTAGGTCCCACGTAATAGGGGGCGAGCCTATTGCCGTTACAGAATTATCTATGATTGTTTTATTAGTTTATTTTAAATTAATCGAAATGGTTTATATGTATCGTAATTATATGGTTTTGTATTTTATAAGGTAAACAGTTTTCGTGTGAGTATGTGGCTTACTCTTTTGCCAGAGTTTAAGACCGCCTGAGGCATTCGCGCCCCGAGACAAGAACCGGGAAAGTATTTTATGTATAAACAATACTACTGCAAAATTTCATCAAAATACGTGCCGTAGTTTTTGCGTGAAAGAACAGAAAACACCATCCTCACAATATTTAGTTTCTCATAAAACTTAGTAGGATTTAATACTTACCAATATTATTTGATACAATTATTAAAGATACCGAAGAGCTCAGTGGCGCGCTATTGGAGAGGCATGTATCTAACAGTTGTCTGCATCAGATTGACGATGATTAATTGTTTATTCAAAATATCGATAGGAACTATCAAAAGTCACACTTATATCGATAATATCCTTAATTATAAGTGCTTTACGTAAACAAGGTACTTGTGAACCGAGATATCATTCGCAAACAAATTTCACCCAGATATCCGTATATAACTATGTCTTGTGAATTGTTTACAAATAGTCTAGTTCGTAGAGCAGTTTATCAACTCAAATGTACAGTGATTACTGTTATCTAATCAAAATAGCAAATATACACGTCCGCGACACGCTGCCTTTATTTATTCAACACATCATTATACCTACAGGGTGTCACAAGACCCATCACCAAGCCGAAGTCTACTCGTTTTAGACATCATGCCAAGTCACACTAAGCAAAAATAAAACCTGGGAAACGACTTTCTTTTTAAGTACCTATTCACTTTTTTCAAGCCGCAATAAAAATTGTGCGCATGCAATTTTCGAAATACCTACTTATCCCTGGGCGCATAGGACATCTATAGGACAGCTTGGCGGGATAAATGCATCGATTTTGTACCTAATTACAAAAATTCCATAGTAACTTTGAGCCTCAATATCTCCTGAACCAGTAATTTCCCAGGTACGATGCCGAAGCAAAAAATATTCGTAATGATTGGTACAATATGGGGTTTCAGTTTTCGTTAAGTCTTTTTACACCCTGTATATATGTACAACCTATGTTTACGTAAATGCTATTGACATAATATCACGTTTCGGATGCTTAAAGGTTTTTCTTTTACAGCGTTGTTTGTTGTCGGTTCAAAACACTAGAGGCTTTGCGGGGGAAAACCTCTTTAGAAACATTATTAGTTTGGCATATTTATTTAGCAAACTCTTTCGCTGCAATTTATCTGATTTTAAAACTAGCATAATGAAGATTTTAGTAACAGGAAGTAAATAAATAAATAGTGTTATTACTTACTACTAGGTGGGATAAAAAACATTTATTTTTTATCCCACATTTAGAAGATTTTAGTAACAGGAAGTAAATAAATAAATAGTGTTATTACTTACTACTAGGTGGGATAAAAAACATTTATATTTTGCGTGCACTTTATACTTATTTAGTACGTCATTGAGAGGCGTGACATGACGTACCTATTTAAAACTGTATGTAGGTATTATAATTATCACCTATACCCTAGTATTTTCCATTCAGTATTTAATCTTGTTTATCTAAGCAATTCAATAGGTTTAAAGATAGATTCTTAAGAGCCATATGGAAATACAGACAATATCAATTGAGACATCGTAAAGTGTCTATACATTTAAATATTCTTATTATTAGTTAACACGTGTAAAATATCTATATATCTGTATGTTCTAGGTATAACTAATCGACCTTGTGCGATGTTGGCAACTTCAGAATGCTTGCATCTTTTATGGAGGTACAGAGATTTCAAACTTGGCGACTAGGTGTCCTATAAACTTAATAAATTAGTTAGTTATTAGGGCTCGTTATAAGATACAGAGAATTATTGATGCTTGTTTAAATGGTATGTGCCACGCAAAAATATTTGATTCATATATCGAAGGATTCTGTTTTAATTTAAATCACTCTTTTTTGAAACAACCAGCTTACAAATACTTCCAATTTTATTGGCAACTTAAAGATCTTTTTCTCAAATTCTTATTCGAAAATATTCAAGCTTTCTATTTGGAGTTTAATATCTTGGTTATTTTTATTTCATTTTGTCGACTGCCAACATGGATCTGAACATTTGTAAATTAAGTTAATACAGAAACTATATTTTGCTCTCAAAGTGTTAGTTATATCTATTAATTAATGTATTAATCAATCTAATCAAGTTAAATTCGCGGTTGGTCTAGTTTGCATTGTTTTAGTGCCAGCACAAAGACTTTATTGTTATAATATTTATTAGAATTCCTTCGCAAGATGTTTGTTATTCGTGTTCTATTGTTCTTGCTATATAAACAAACTTGTCTCGCGTTGTATCTCTCGGAGTTCGTGACGAGAATATTCTGAAGTTTGCCTTGGTTGTTAAATGGGTGCATTTTTATAAAGATGTTTTTATCTAACTTTTACTGACATTTTATTTATCTGCATTTTCTTGTTTTAGCTTTTACCTTTAATTCTTTATGGCACATGAAAGAGTGCGACATTTTTCTGGTTTCGATTTTTGGCAACCTTAACATCCACAAGCACAGAATTCTTAAAGCCAACTCCCATGCGTTTCCGTCAAGGGACAATGCTTTTTGTGCTCCATAAATTGTTGTCAAAATTTTAAGTATTCTTTGTGGTTATCGATTGAAAGTTTTGCAAAGTCGCAATATTAATTCCAGTTACGCAGTTACGGGAGATCAGGTTTTGAAGAAAATGAAATGATTACTCATCTTCTATTACGTCGATGAGTAAATCCGTTAGTATTAATATTTCGTGCTCTTTATAACACGATCGACTCATAAGCAGACTCATAGAATTTAATATTGTAAACAATCATTCTACTTTACTACTAATAAAACGTTTAATTCACATAAGCCCGTGTAACTATTGTCCGTGTGGTGACGGATTAAGAATACGGAATGTCACCACCCCATATCATCCCATGGGTGTCGTAAGAGCCGACAGAGGGAGCATATTATGCAGAGAACAGCACTGTAAGAGAAGGAAAACTTGATACAAACCCTATACCAACCCGTTAGGCCAGAGTGGTATAGTAGGCCAATTCCTCCTTTCAAAGGAGAGGCCTAGTCCAGCAGTGGACTGTTAAAGGCTGATGATGTTGTTCACATAAGCACTAGGTACATAAAGCAACACTATGAAGCTGATTCAACTTGCCCGAGAATAATAAATTTATCTCAATAATGTTGCCATATTGCAATATAATGGGTGTTTATAAACTAGCAATACTGTTTAGCATGAGTTATCACTTGACATGCGCATGACAGCTGATCTTCGTATTTAACGGACAAATATTGACAGATTAAATATTATTTGCAATGTAGAAGTCTAGGTGTAACTGCTAGCGAGATGTGGTGAGATATTTCGTGGTTTTGACTGGGTTAAAATAAAACGAACGTTCTTGGTATACCTTTGCATTTATTTATTTCTTGCGCTGTAGCCGTATAACATTTTGGTTTGGGTATTATAAGTAGAAGACTTGACAAATAGACAACCTCAAAGTAAAACAACCCGGATGGCAGATGTTATAATTTGATGGTCCGTTGGTGCAGTATAGTCATGATCACTCGTAGCTTGCCTCTTATTCAAATGATAAAAATATGGGTTATAGAAGCAAAATATAACCTTATACCTAACAGCGGTAACTCGTTAAGCGCCGACTGCTACTTGCATAAATCGCGCCCGCTAATCACCACCAGTGGCACCTACGCCTTATCTACTGTATCCACTCACTGTATCTACCTATGTAAGTAGGTATATAAAAACACACATTCTCGTTTCCTGTGTACATACCGTATTAGAAGTATGCGCTCTTGAAATGTAGGTTGGACTTTATAATACTGCTTACACGTGTCTAGCAAAGAGTATACAAATACGTGTCAAGGGCATGCTGTGTTGATATATTTATATCAATGCTCTTATTTCTCACGCCTCTATCCCCGACGAGGTAGGCAGAGATGTAATATTACACTCACATTAAGCCATAAATTTTTTAGGTGCCAGGTAATAGGGGGCGAGCCTATTGCCGTTACCGGGCACATCACCAGACTCCGTGCTGCTACTGAGACTTCGGAATGTTTTTATAGTCTCTTATAAAACTATAAGAGCCTATAATAATCCTCTTAGTTCTATTATAGATTCAGATTCAGGATTCGAACCTAGCGAGTGATCAACAAGTTGGTTTTGACTGGGACAAACGATGACAAGTGGTATTCTGATGTATAAGCAATTTATAGTTTTGGTAACGAATTAGGAATAAAAATATCACTAAGGACATTAAATACTTTACAAATCAAATGGTATATTTGGGAAGAGGCGGAATACTAGACTTTTTATCATGTATCTACTTATCAACCTGTCTGGCCAGCGTTGTAAAGTAAGGTTAAATCCTCTTATTTAGGAGGGCAATGTACAGCAGTGGACTGCTGCGAAAGGCTGCAAGATAACGGTAGGTCTCAAAACCCGCACAATAGTATTTGCGTGAAATAATACATTTATTAGCAGGACTAGTAGGGAAGTAGTCTTTTTTTATGATAATAGGCGGCAAAAGAGCAGACGGATCGCCTGATGGTAAGCAATTACCGCCGCCCATGGACACAAGCAACACCACAGGAGTCACAAGTGCGTTGTCGCCCCTTGGGGTTGGGAAAAGGATAGGATGAAGAGTGGGATGAGGGAGAAGGAATAGGGGATAGGGCCTCCGGCACTCTCACTCACCGAACGAAACGCAACAGTTTAGGTACTGTTATTTTACGTCGATTTTCTGTGAGAGGGTAGTACTTCCCCGCTCGAGCCGGCCCATTCATACTGAAATCAGCAGGGCTCTACTACCGTAAAAGTAGTGATGGCAAAATGATAAAATCCAACTTGACGTTGCATCGCACGTTCGCACCGTATGTACTCATAGATATGTGTTTACGTCAACAGCTGTGCCGACCGAGATAGATCTAAGTGTGTGACATTGAGGAACGGGTTGCCAGTGTTTTATGTCACTAACGGTACACCAAGTGTCTCCAGTAATTGAACCATGCCTACAATCGCACTGGCCTGGTAGATTCGTGATTTGAATTCTGGTGCTTTACTCACTTGGAATAGTAAATTGCTGCTATTAATTGTTTATTTAGCAAGCGATAATTGGTGAAAGAAAATGACAAAGGCAACCTGCATGTCTGTGTGTTTTTAATATAGTAAAATATTTATTTTACTACTAGAGGACGCCAGCAGCTACGCCTGTTTTTTTTTTAATTTACACCTTTTGGACGATCCCGTGGGAATTTCGGGAAATCCCTTCTTAGTGCACCCCTAAGGCCCCCAAGGAACATACATGCCAAATTTCAGCTTCCTGCGCCTAATAGTTTCGGCTGTAGCATGTCTATCAGTCAGTCAGTAACGCAAGGATTTTATATAAAAAACTCACGATTGTACGTACAGAAAATGTTTTACAGTTTGATCTAGTTCAAGTAGTACCTATGTATTTTACAATTATGTGGGTGAGGCACTATACTCCAAGCTAAGTTATGAAATTATTTGTTTCAAAGAGTAACAGGTCCGATTCTCTATGGACATGGATTTGACATAATCTCTTACATAATTTTCAAGAATGTTCTTCAAAGACTTGTGTTGTCTGCCAACCCACACTTGACCAGCGCGGTGGGCTGTGGCCTAACCTTCCTAAAATTGTGTATACCTATGTATGTATTTTATTTATTTCTGATCCTTAATAAAATTAATAATTAATAATGAGATGCCCGTGGCCAGCATAGGGAAAGTTTATTTACAACGCGTCGAAGGATTCCTCATCAATATGTTTATTCGATACAAAAAGATATTTAAATCCGACTTGCAGTTTCAAATATTGACGCATTTAAACAAACAATTGCCTCAGCTTAATTTTATGCATAGGTATTAGTAGGTATGGATATAATAATTATCATAAAGCCGAAAAACAAAACATTTCAAAATGGCCACCGAGCTATGACAATATTTGTTTATCACATATGACATCCCTAATTAATATGCAGACGTTGTAGAAATACAATAAAATACAGATCTAAACAACAAGTTAGTTTTAACTAGCAGCGCAAACATTTGGCGCCAAAAACATATTAATAATGCAAATGGCGCCTCAGTTGTTTGCGTACATTTTCCAAGAAAACCTTGTAATATTACGAATGAATTAATTATCTATTGCTTAAATACGTTTTTAGCTTATTTATATTCATAGTATGATCGTTTCATCTTTTATGTTTAGTATAATGATTGAAGGTTATCATCAGCATAGCGGTATCCCAGTTGCGTCCAAGACGCCCAAGACCCTCGCCCTGGAGAGCTGCCAACCGATTTTTTGTCAGACCAGATTTGGCCACTGTGTTGCCCAATTTCTTACAGGTCATGGTAACTTTAAGAGCAAATTGTATTCATTTAAGCTAGTTGATTCACCGTTATGCCAATGTTTAACATCTGGCAACAATTGTGAACAATCTGCTCATCACATTCTATGGGAGTGTAGTCTTTGTCAAATCGAACGTAATATCATGCTTAACGAATTAGAGGTAACTTCTGGAGTAGTGTACTATACGGAACTTGTGGCGAGTAGGACAAATTTCCGTGCGTTTAGGCGTTGCTGCCATGCATATTACTAGATAGTTCACAATTTAGGCCCCCTTAATGGTCATGTCCGTGGTGCTTATCTTTTTTTATCATTATATCTCTTCGTTGCTTGTCTCCCGCTTTGATAAAGAGGGAAGTGGATTGTTTATTTTCCAACTCCTCCAATATACTTCTGATTAAGTTCGTTGCGGGTTCCAAGACAGTTTAACTGTCCCCGGGACTTCACGAGTGTCAAAACTCGTTGTCATCAATGGTCACTGCGGCTGAACCTGGCTACACAGGTGACACAGTAGTGGGAATGAGGGTGGGACTAGTCCCAAAAAAAACCAGATTTGTATAAATATTAGCTTCTCCACAGAGCGACTACCGTCTGTGGTACGTAACTCAGAGACATAGCGATGTTGCTATCCCATGGCTTAGAATAATGTTAGTCTATTCAAGGGTACTAACTCTTCATACTGACAGATTTGCGAAGCACGGGCTAGTGGTAATAGTTAACAATTTTTGATTGCTGATTATTTTCACATCTAAAATAAATTTATTCTATGCTAATGTGTATGTAAATAAGGATATCATTTTAGCACTTCCTAATATTGACTTTTTTAGGCAAATGTCTTGAAGGGCATTGTTTCTCGATTTATGTTACTGGTGATAATGAGGGTCAATGTGCAAGATACAATGAGGCTACGGACGCCGACACAGTATATACGTACTTCGAACCACTTTTAGGTAAATATAGGACAGCATATTAACATAATATAACTTCACGCCTTTATCCCCGAAGCGGTGAACAGAGGTGTAATACACACCCACACTTCGCCAGTTATGTTTCGGTCCCAATGTAATAGGGGCGAGCCTATTGCCATCTACCGGGCATATTGTTGAGTGAGCTATAAATAACATTTTTAATACACACATAACTTCGAAAAGTCAGAGGTGTGTGCTCGGGGTAACTGGTGATGGAACCCGAGACCATCGTCTATATAGCCCAGTGGTGTACGTAACGGACTGCGGCCATTACGTAAACCACTGGGCTATCGCCGCTTCTATAAACACATCAATGAAGGTGGCCTTTTGAAATGTGTAGCTACGAGTATAAGCAATACTCTTTTAAGTACCACTTTCGTGGTAAGCTAACAAACACTACTGCTTACCGTATTATAGCAGTTGTTGCAGCCTGTAGTCGGACATTATTTAGAGACGAATGTACCTAATTAGAATAAAATCCATACTCATAATCTACATCTTCTACACTATAATAATAATAATATTATAAAGAGGAAAATTTTGTATTTTTGTTTGTTTGTAATGGATAAACTCAAAAACTACTGGACCGATTTTAAAAATTATTTCACCATTAGAAAGCTACATTATCTGCGAGTAATTATCTATATTTTATTTTAGAAAAAATAGGGGTCCGTAAGATATTTGGGTTTTTCGGGTACGCGAAGTAGTTCCCTCAGGACGCGGGTAAAACCGCGGGAAACGGCTAGTCTTATATAAAGTACTTGAAACCAGGACCTTATGGCAACGTAGGCACATACCCGAGTGACCAACGAAAATTGCTCCTTGGAATATTACCAAACCGAATATCAGATTACGGTACCCGACGACAGATTAAGATATATACCATCATTATTCTTCTTCGTGACAGCGTGGACAATCATCTCTGTAGGACAAATTTTGTGTACATAACTTTATTGTAGAGGCGTATAGGGTATTCTATATTTCAATCACTAAATAGCTTAGCGTGAAACTAGAAATATAACATTTGGACAGTGGAGACGGTGAATGCCTTTTCTGGCTTAGAAGAACCTTATTAATCTTCAACCCCAATGTGGTACAGTCACAGGAGGTCGGAAGTTTCCTTGAAAATCATATGGTTTTAAATCTAACAATATGAAAACAGCTAACATATAAACATTGCATTCCAAATAATCGAAAAACCGTTACACAGCAACAGCAGTTTGATTTCACAACACAGTATAAGTAGGTATTGCATTTTATGTGTATATGCATTCAGTATGAAACGCAGTGGCATTCCTGACGGAGCACGTGATTAGACACGTGACGGCGATAATGCAAATGTTTTCAACGTAAGGTTACACACACACGATACGCTTATAGTAATACGTAATAGTTGCAACGTGAGATTGGAAAAATAATTAAAAGTTTACGGTATAATGTCACCCTGGTTTTGGGGATAGGCTTTGGTTTACAAGGCGAACGCAGATTGAATGGTCGCGGTATTAGCCGTACTCTTGCACTAAACGAGATATAGTTGATTGAATCAGGCGTTACTTGGCGGAACTCCATTGTAACCAAATGGAAGGAAAGAGGAACCCACCACGCGCCCTCGGATTGACCACCCCAACTATTGCAATAGAAAAAGGTTGACAATACCGAACTCCTCTAAAAGGATAGCCTGGCTCAGTCGTTGCCCATCGCTCCTGAGGATGCCTCGTGCAGAGGCGAAACACGTGTCGAAGAATAGTCAGCGCATACAGCGGGATACTGCAAGTCAGGTATCTTCCTGGAACCCATACCATTCCTATATCCCTTATCCTTTTAGAGGAGTTCGGTATTGTCAACCTTTTTCTATTGCAATAGTTGGGGTGGTCAATCTGAGGGTGCGTGGTGGTTTCCTCTTTCCTTCCATTAGGTTAAACGAGGTAGATTGGGTACAAATTGGTAACTAAAATAGTAAAACTTATACAAGGTAGGTCTTGATCTTCTGTAAAAATAATTGTATCATTGTCATCGTCCTGGCGTCTAATCTCCTCTCACGCAATCGCTTCTCACGCCTTGGGGTCCGCGATCCGCGCACTAGTAAGTATAACCAGATTGAACAGAATATGAACTTTTCCTCAGCCATTATACATGTCTCATACTCTCATAGCGAGACTTAGCTTGTCGTTTGTAACAGATCGGCAAAGTTAAGCAACGCTTGCACAGGTTGCCACTTGGATGGGTGACCAAGTGTGGCATTCACATCTGAGCGCTACCGTGCTTCGGAGGGCACGTAAAGCTGTCGGTCCCGGTTCTTGTCTTAGGATAAGAGTCGTTAGGCCACGTCGGAGGCCTTAGGGCGGTCTGAATAACTCCGACACTAGAGCTGGCCACACACTCACACGAAAAAAAAAAAAAAAAAAAAAAAATACTCTCATCAAATTATAATACGAATCTTTAATTGAAATTCGTACAAAATTAGTAAGACATGTTTTTTAAAGAATAGTCAAATGCCTGTCCGTTAAAGTTTTCGAGCCTTCAAAGTCAAAATCAAAATAATAATATTTATTCACTTGGGATCACTATGTGACGCTAATTAAGTAATGTTTTTGGGTACCTAAGTATCTCTTCCTAAAAAGAAAAAAATAAGAACTTCTTTTATTAACAGTACTTACCACATAGTATAGGTCAGTTCGTGTGCATAAAAATGTGGACGAAACGTAAACATGTCGATGGTATTATAAGTACACAAATCAATTAGTTTTACTTATTATATTTATTGCAATAATTCCTTGTTTCGTTTCCAACGTTACTTGGTGAAGGTTGAATATGTTTCAATGTCACTAGAAAACCAAGTAGCTATGTTTCATTGAAATATAGCGCAGTGCGGCCCAATTAGGGGAGGAATCCTTTTATGTTCAGCGTGTGTTCAAAAGCGAATAAGTAGCATTGGAAATGAATAACCAGCGTGTGCCATTGTGTAGATAAAGAGTATTTTTTGGGGCATCTGGCTACCGCGGAGTCATCGTAAGTTTTCCAGTGTGGAAACACTCACTGTTTTCTGACTTTTGGCGGAAGGAGTTGAGCTCTCAGCCCCCTGAATCAGAGGTATAAATAAGGTGCAGTGCAGACGACAGTTTATCTGTGACGCACTTTTGAAACTGTGAAAATAGAAACTTTGCAATTATTTCCAGTGGTGCATACTCTGCATACATTTTTCAAAACGATATGTTTTTGAGCGCAACGGACTCAATCGCACAAAAAAAGTCTGCGCTGCACCTAATCGTATTAAATTCGTATGTACAATCCTTGAATAACTTACACCATTTCCAAACACTTCACCTTTAATATTCAACCACATTTTATTAGAATTTTAATAATATAATATGTCCTACGGTTTCTTAGCGGTGAATTTCATTTTCAGAGGCTAAATGAAATTATACGTAGCGTTGGATGTCAGTGTTCCAGGATCTAATGAATTTACACTTAGACAAGATGTCAGTTTGTGTTGTTAAATTAAGTCTTGAAAGCAATATACGAATATACGCGTTTACAAGTTATTATGTTATGTATCTATAGTTTAATTTTTAATATCATATATCATCCCATGGGTGTCGTAAGAGCCGACAGAGGGAGCATATTATGCAGAGAACAGCACTGTAGGAGAAGGAAAACTTGATACAAACCCTATACCAACCCGTTTGTCTAGCGTGGTATAGTAGGCCAATTCCTCCTTTCAAATGAGAGGCCTAGTCCAGCAGTGGACTGTTAAACGCTGATGATGATGAATTTTTAGACTTAGATCAGTCACAATTTATATTTTTCGAAGCGTGGAGCTATATTAATAGATTTATTCGAGACGATTATATTATTGTAAGCATGATATAGTACCTACTTGAGAATAAGACTATTCAATATACTCGAGTACTTAATCATTGAAAATTTTCCGATATGACTTTCCATTATCATTCCTCCGTTATCTATGAGGATGAAAACTGAGCTGAACTGTTCTAAGTTCATGGTTTCCACGGATAATTCCTTGAAGTTCTCATATTATTATCTTAATAAGTATATAAAATCCTTGCGTTACTTACTGACTGACAGACACGCTACAGCCGAAACTATTGGGCACAGGAAGCTGAAATTTGGCATAATTATATGTTCCTTGGGGACCGTAGGGGTGCACTAAGAAGGGATTTCCCGAAATTCCAACGGGATCGGCCAAAACGGGTAAATAAAAAAAAAATAAGTATATAAAATCCTTGCGTTACTTACTGACTGACAGACACGCTACAGCCGAAACTATTGGGCACAGGAAGCTGAAATTTGGCATATATGTTCCTTGGGGACCGTAGGGGTGCACTAAGAAGAGATTTCACGAAATTCCCACGGGATCGGCCAAAACGGGTCAATTTAAAAAAATATTCTTATTATACGCCAAAGTTTGTGTCAAAGGATGTATGTTTATTACTCTTTTACGCAAAAACTACAGAACATATTTTGAAGAAACTTTCCAGTAATATAGTTTATACATCAGAATAGTACACAGTCTACATTTTGTCGCGAGCACGAACTCCCAAGTGGCCGGAGCCGCAATTAATAACTAAATTAAATAAACTGTTTATTCCCTTTAGTTATTAATTGTCGAGTGTTGACATTCAGTACTAAATAGAGGTGACATTGTATGTCAAAGTGTGAATGTCTATCTAATATAATTATTCGTCAATAATAATATTACAATTATTTCGTATTGACGTAATAGGTTAACTAATAGATATTGTTGGTACATACATAACATACATAACGTCACGCCTTTTATCCCCGAAGGGGTAGGCAGAGGTGTATTTCTACACCCACTTTTCGCCAGATATACTTTAGTCCCACGTAATAAGGGGCGAGCCTATTGCCGTACCGGGCACATTTCCAGACTCCGTGCTGCTACTGAGAATTTCGTGACAGAAAAAGCCAATAACACTGCTCGACCCAGGAATCGAACCCGGGACCTCCCGATCCCACGCGCACATTTATGCCGCGAGACCAACGAGGCAGTCATTGCATTGTTGGTACATAGTGGAACATAATAGCTTAGGTAGCGTTACAGTTTGAGAGGTCACGAAAAGCGAAGCCCAGCAGGTTCGAATTTCGCTAAGTATCATATAATTTGTGGTGTCGATGGATATTGCTTATCTAAAATATGTACGTTATTTACTTGACTACTACTGCTTTGACTGCCTCCGTAGTCCAGTGGATAGCGTATGCGACTGCTGATCGGAGGTCCCGGGTTCGATTACTGGGTCGGGCAAAAGTGTTACTGGGTTTATCCGAATTCTCAGTAGCAGCACGGAGTTTGGTGATGTGCCTGGTAAAGTTACCAGTGGTAACGGCAATAGGCTCACCCCCTATTACGTGGGACCTAAAAATTCATAGCGAAATGTGGGTGTAATATTACGCCTCTGCCTAACCCTTCGGGGGTACAGGCTTGAGTCTATAAAAAAGTTTAGGAGTCTTGTTATATTGACCTATTAAGTTGTGATCTCAAATAAAGCAAGCCTCATTTTGCTGCATCTGACGGCATAGCTTATTAATCCAAAATATCGTTACTTGATTTTGGTCGAAGGGTTTAAACTCCCTAGCCTCTCATCAGTTTCTAACTGTGTAATAGATAAGTCATATCATCAGACCAAAAATATTCATATATTAATAAATGTATTATTTACTTTGACTGCCTCGTTGGTCTCGCGGCATAAATGTGCCCGTGGGATTGGGAGGTCTCGGGTTCGATATCCGGGTCGGGCAAAATGTTATTGGGTTTTTCCGTTAGGAAATTCTCAGTAGCAGCACGGAGTCTGGTAATATGCCCGGTACGGCAATAGGCTCGCCCCCTATTACGTGGGACCTAAAAATTCATGGCGAAATGTGGGTGTAATATTACACCTCTGCCTACCCCTTCGGGGATACAGGCGTGAGTCTATAAATAAAAATATAATAATAAAATTATTTATACATGCAAGTGTACATTCCGTCTTATATAGCAATTAACAACCACGTTTTATTAATCGATATAAAACAATGATCACGTTTTCCGCCTGTTATAATTGTTATGCTTTTATTTGCATTTGTTTATAATTTGCAAATCGTACAAACGTTAGTGATAGTTTTTTTAGATGAGGACAATACATATCACAGATAGAAGATATTCGAAATATATAAAGTTCTTGCGTAACTGACTGACAGACAAGGCAGAGCCCAAACAAACAAGGCGCAAGGAGCTGAAATTTGGCATGTATATTCCTGGGGGACCATAGTGCAGCGCTATGAAGGGATTTCTCGAAATATCCACAAGATCAGGAAGAAACGAGTAATGTAAAAAATGTGTTACTTCTCTCCCTAGTTTCATCATCATCATCAGCCCTGTATATAAACTGTCCCACTGCTGGGCACGGGCCTCTACTCACTATGAGAAGGGTAAGGCCATAGTCTACCACGCTGGCCTAGTGCGGGTCGGCAGACTTCACATGTCTTTCGAGAACATTATGGAGAACTCTCAGACATGCAGGTGTCCTCACGATGTTTTCCTTCACCGATTAGCAAGCGATAATAACAATTTAAACCTAATTTATTATACCTAATCCAGACAATGAGTATGAAACCAGAAGATGCGTATGACAGGCGTAGAGGCTCGTATCATCGTTAAGAACTGCGCCGAGTGGTGCAGGGAGTGTTCGGTTGTTTGTTACCCTGGACTTCTAGTTATTCAATTAGATTAAGATAACGATGAAAAGAACCTTTAAGCTTTATATTCATAAATTTGACAAAACTATACAAATATGAAGTAGTTTTTTTTTCTTAGAAAAGACAACTCCAGCATTAGGACTTAATTCTGTGTCGCAGGGACTTAACAAACATACAACTAACGGACACAATGAACACCCAGACTCGAAACAACAATTTATGGATTACACAAAGTGCAGCTCAGCTTAAACCACGACGCCAAGCGTGCAGTCAGTTTGAAATCGTTTAACACATCAGCTATCTAAGATATACTCTAGATACAGTAGCTATTCAGGAAATAATCTAAAATGACGGATATTACACAACAGATCAAAAATATCCGCAAATCTGTCAAATAAGTGTCTTATACTAGACATGTTATTGATAAGATAAAGAGGTAACATCTCAACTGATATAAAAACCGGCCTAAAAGGTCAAGTTGGAATAAAGAAAAAAGATTTACAATATACGAGAAACGATTACAGGTAGTAGAGCCTTGCTGATTTCAGCATGAATGGGCCGGCTCGACCGGGGAAGTACTACCCTCTCACAGAAAATCGACGTAAAGTAACAGTACCTAAACTGTTGCGTTTCTTTCGGTGAGTGAGAGTTCCTATCCTCTATTCCTTCTCCCCCGTCCCACTCCTCATCCTATCCCTGTTCCCAACCCCAACGGGCGGCAACGTACTTGTGACTCCTGTGGTGTTGCTTGTGTCCATGGGCGGCAGTAATTGCTTATCATCAGGCGATCCGTCTGCTCGTTTGCCGCCTATTACTATTAAAGAAAAACAAGGTGGCAAATTAAAAAATATGTGCACTGTATAATGTTCACGGTTATAATTGAAGTCTGCCAACCTGCACTTGGCAAGCGTGGTGAACTGGGACCTATCTCTTCTCATAGTCAAAAGAAACACATGCCCAATATTTGGACAGATTCAAAGCATGACCTATATAATTATTGTTTATTATAATTTAATTCTGGTGAACATCTAGCACACTAATTATAATATGTATCAACGAGGTATTTTTCCTCGTACGTAATTATCAGTAGTAATTGAAAACGAAGCTAAAATAGGTCACGCGCGTGTTATCATGGCTGAATGTATGTATTGTTTATAATACAATTGTTTATAATCATTGTTGTTGTACTGCGGAACGCGTCTGGTGGGATCATTAATACTTATCTATGAACAACATGTATAGGTACTTAGTAATACTTGTATGTTTTTTCGAACTGAATCAATTTTCTTAAGAAAAATTACTAACTTTTGCTTAATCTCATTACGCTATACGCCGTTTTTAAAAGAACAAATGAGAAAATATGTCTAAAACTAAGAATGAGCTACATATATATAAAGCTATGCCGGCTTTCTTATAAATAACAGTTCCTTCCCGATCCCGTGGTAATATTGGGAAATCACCTAAGTGCTCCCCTACACTCCCCACGGAACATACATGCGAAATTTCAGCTTTATTTAGTGTTTCATGCGCCTAATAAATTTGTATTTTTTTATTTAGCGGCAAACGAGCAGACGGATCGCCTGATGGTAAGCAATTACCGCCGCCCATGGACACAAGCAACACCACAGGACTCACAAGTGCGTTGCTGCCCCTTAGGGTTGGGCAAAAGGAATAGGATAAGGAGAGGGATGAGAGAAAAGGAATAGGGGATA
Source organism: Euclidia mi (assembly GCA_944739405.2). Lineage (NCBI taxonomy): Eukaryota > Metazoa > Arthropoda > Insecta > Lepidoptera > Erebidae > Euclidia > Euclidia mi. The sequence goes on from OX123195.2 coordinate 25,381,724, forward strand.
GGGCCGCCGGCACTCTCACTCACTGAACGAAACGCAACAGTTTAAGTACTGTTACTTTACGTCGATTTTCTGCGTGAGGGTAGCACTTCTCAGGTTGAGCCGGCCCCTTCATGCTGAAATCAGCAAGGCTCTACTACCTTTAAAAAAAGTGTGCCAAGTCCGTCAGTCAGTCAATAAAGACTGACTAATATGTTGACTGATGAATAGTAATTTCATATATGATGATGATGATGATTATAGATAGACGTATCAACAGTTTCTCTCTATAAACAAACGCATAGATAATCTATTTGACGAGATATGAAATCATACGCGATCACAAGTTCACCGTAGCAACATTGATGTGGTTTGACAGTTCAAGTGACGTGTTTATAATGAATTAGCATTCAAGCGAGGCTGTTGCTGATAGTATCTCTTGATAACTTTGTCTTTGTTGGGCACCAGACCGTCTGACATTGACTAGAGGCCAAAGACCTTGCGTTTCGGCAAATATTTAGAGCTTTGGTCACACCCCTGTTGCTTAGAGCAAGGTTTTATTTTAAGTTCCAGATAAAATTTTCGACGGATATCGCACCTATGTATTAGTTCAGACTAATACATAGGGTTTACGATGTAAATTTGCATCAAAACACGTTGAGTAGTTTTTATGGGCAAGTATATAAATATCCATTCATCTTTCCTCAAAAACTTTCGCGTTAATGTCAACATTTTCGCAACGACTGTCGTAGATATTTATGACAGCCCCGACTGACGACTCTACGTGATGTAATAGAAGCGTATTTCCTAAGGATGTCGTGTGCCGATTAAAGTTGGCGTATTGACGGTTGTCAGTGTAGTAACTACATATACTGACAACCGTCAATACGCCAACTTTAATCGGCACACGACATCCTTAAAGAAGCGTATTTCTTAAGACTAAAGTATTTTTGACGTGATATCACGGTTGATCCAAAGGGGTGTGACTTTTTGCGACCGGTCACATATCTACATAATGTCCGCAGTCGTTGCGAGTCTATAGATTCGCCAATCTAGCCCTTTGGGGATAGGCGCAGAAAGGTCTCTTTATTGCGCCAACAAGCAGACATTGTGTCTAGAAGTCTAGATCCTTATCATTTATGCTCATGTCATAAACATATACATATAAGTGCGTTTATTACATGTACTAATTAAATTGAATGTGTAGTAATCCCTTTAGTAATGCGTGGTAGTTAACACTAGATCAAAGTACAATTGCCTGAAGGCACGCATGTTTGTGAAAATGTGGACTGAATAAAATAAATATTCCTATTTGAATGACCCAGATACGTACTCCACGATTGTTCTTTATTTTTTTGGGTTAATTTGCCTAGTAAGCGCAGAAATTCGTCAATTCGTTGTAGAATGAAACTAATAAAGTTTAGTAAAACTGAAAGCAGGTGTACATGCGGGTTCAATTCCCACATGTGACAACACTTTGTGAATTTAATTTGTTGTTTCGAGTCTTTGCATCCATTGATTGAATGTAATTTTCCCCGTGACATAGGATTCATTCCTAGTACGGCAGTTATAAAAAAATATAAATAAAGTAAATAATTTACTGAACAAGATCACTCATTGTTTCTGAATGTCAGAAACCATTTTCCATCTTAAATATTTCCGTTTATCGTCCAAAAAAGTGTTGCTGTCAATCAAAAGAATACTATCTATATAATACCTAAACACAATTAATTAGAATAAGTAAGCGGCACAGCTTCTAGTAAGTTCTACGTTGATATACGAGGTTAAACTACATTGCCTCAAACGGACCTTGAACGGGCTACAGTGCACACAGCGACAGCTATACTTAACCTCAACATCACGCTCCATGCGCGCTTTAAGGACGATTAGTGATTGTAGAACTATAAATTTAACTTATGTGCACATGTACTTATTTTGCCTAGGAAAGGACATACCTAATTACTTTAAGCGACTTTGCATACATGCAAACGATGTAAAGAGTAATCAAACATTTTTGATCGCTTGAGAAGCTCAAGCTTGTCCGTGTGTTGACGGATTAAGAATACAAATTGTCACCACCCCATATCGTCCCATGGGTGTCGTAAGAGCCGACAGAGGGAGCATATTATGCAGAGAACAACACTGTAAGAGAAGGAAAATTTGATACAAACCCTATACCAACCCGCTTGGCCAGCGTGGTATAGTAGGCCAATTCCTCCTTTCAAAGTAGAGGCCTAGTCCAGCTGTGGACTGATGATGATGAGAAGCTCAAAATCTAACAAAGACTAACCTACTAAGAAACATTCAGTTTAGACAGATTTCTTTTAATTACGTAGGCATAAACTTAGGACTCTAATAGTAGCGCTGATAGCGAGATTTGGCTTGCATATTTGGTAAAGTAAAGCAACGCGTGCACAGGTCGCCACTTAGATGGTCGACCACGTGTGGCATTTACATTATATTTATGTGCTATTGTGCTTCGGGGGACAAGTACAATCAAACAAGTCGGCGGTGGACCAGTTTGAAAAAAAATCCCTTGGCTCGCTCATAGAGTCGAGGCACACTAGAAACTTGTTTTGTATACGAGTGTCAATGTGTATTAAGTAGCACTGGAAGCGACGATGTCTTGCTGAGCGATTCTCGCCCTTATGGTGGTCTAGCGGGAAGTTGTTCGACTGTACCTAAAGCTATCCGCCCTGAATCTTGTCTTAGGACAAGACTCGTCCATGTCGGAGAACTTCGGGCGGTCTGAAAACGACGTCACTAGAGTCGACGCACACGAAAAGAAAAGTCTACTCTTTTCTTCGTGTAAGCATTCCTAGGAGATTCAGGAAAATTATTATGTGAGCATTAAAATGGCGTCTTTAAAACAGTTTGCGTTTTAAAATCTATTATCGTCCTGTATTGACGAAAACATATGAGCAAATTGTTTACATTTCTCGCTGTGTTTAACTCAAGTGTAATTTCTCATTGAAAGATTATTTTTATTGTTGAGGACGAAAACATTGAAGTACTATATTGCCCTTGCGTATTGTCATGGTTATTCGTGTATTAAACAATTGCTAAAATTAAGAAAGGCTATGTGAACAATGGATATGTGTAGAAAATACTTAATTCTGTTAGATACATCAGAATATCAAAGTCAAAGTCAAAATCCTTTATTCATTTGGGTCACAATGTGACGCTTATGAACGTCAAAATAATAAATTTATAAAAAAATTACTTAAAGACTGTACATTTACATTTTCTGCCACGTTCGCAAAGCAAGGGCGTAGAACCATGAGAAAGAACGGGCAATAAAACTCACGGTCACTCATTTTCATCGCCAGGTTTTGCATAATACACATAATTTACATTTTGTAAGGTGCTGCAAATGTTACACCGTCTATATCACTTGTATATATTTACTGTACATAATAATACTCAAGCATAATACTTAATTTTAATTTTGATGTTCATTTAGTTAGCCTCCTCATCACATAGGTACTTACCAACCTAAGTTCGCCCCGAAATTCCCACGGTATCCGTAAAATTAATAAACATGTACTCTAGTATGATACAATATTAACGTAATGTTTTCTTTGTCCAACAGTGGTGTACTGCGACTACAACGGGTCCGGCAGAGCGCTGCAGTGGATAGAAGACTACCTGGCGAGAGATGTGCTACCCACACACGCTACAAGATGTACCGGACTCTCATATACTTCGGGACAGAGCCAAATATACAGGTAATTTAGCTTCGGTTCATATTCTTATTGTTCTCACTGTGGAAAGCCTCCCGAAAGATCTTCTAACTAAAACCACCACGTATGTGGTTAACATATTTCATCGCAGCTCTGCATTCTTTCATATCGCATGGGTGGTAAACGGAGCAGAAGGATCACCTAATCATCATCATCTTCTTAGCGTTATCCCAGTTTCAATCTGGGGTCCGCTCTCTAGTCTAACCGGATTTGGCTGAATATTAGCTTTTCCACGGAGCGACTGCCTGTCTGACCTCCGCAACCCGAAGGGATAGCGATATTCCATGGTTTAGACTAATGTCAGTTTATTTAGAAGGTACTGACGCCCTGTAACGACTGTCAAAGATCTTCATGACAACCGGGGTCGACGGCTTAACGTGCTCTCCGAGGCACGGGACAAGCGATAATTAACAATTCAATACGCACATAACTCCGAAAAGTAATTGGTGCGCGCCGTGTATTCGAACCCGATACCCTCTGCATGGCAGTTTGTTGGTATATCCACTCGGCTATCGCTGCAGTAGTATCACCTAATGGCAAGGGATTAACGTTGCCAGTCGCAGAACCAAAGGAGTCACAAGTGAGACAGTCCCAAGAGATAATCCTCAATCCACTAATTTCCAGAAGTTTTTACTAGTCTCGTATGCTGACATCACTAAACATAAATATCTCTGGTATCTCTATCAATCAATCAATCAATCATTTATTTATTGCGAACATGGGTTTACAGTTATGGTGTTACATTTTATAGAAATTCTGCCATATTCTACCAGTAGGCATGCAATTTATTAAAATGTTAACAAAAAGTATTATTTCCGTCTTAATTGATACATATTAAGTCAGCATTCTATTTTCAATTGTATAATCAAATATTTTAAATTAATAATAAATTTATACATTCAATAATTTAATGTCAAAAATTAATAAAGTATCGCAAAGCAATCATAATTATGTCAATAATAGTATATATTAAACGACACATTCAATTATATCATGTCGTTTAAAAAATCTGTTACAGAATAGTATGCTTTATTTTCCAAAAAAGCTTTTGATTTGCTTTTAAAACTATTCATGCTCAAGTTTTTCCACTGTTGCGGTAAATGATTGTAGATTACTGGAGCCATACTCTACTTCTTCTACTTTCAACACTTCTGAGCTAATCTGATCCTTTTCAAGTAACATCTTAGCACAAGTTTGTCTTGTTTTCTTTGTAAGATCGTCTGACGACCATGCGAGAAGCGTGCTCCCTATTCACGACTCGCGAATAACATCACGCGTTATCATTCAGTGAGTTATCATCCCGGGTCGTCGGCGATAAAAGGTTACTGTCGTAGACGGTGTGACTATCAACACGATTAATTGATAACCTCCCACTGTATAGTACTATTGAACTATGTAAACATAAGTACATTAAGTACATATAGATTAATTATTATCCATAATACGATTATCGCTTGTTAAATTGTGAAGGAAAACATCAAGTAACCTGCATGTCCGAGAGTAGGTAATTCGTTTTGTTCTCCAAAGGCAAGCGAATCTGCCAACTCGCAGTTGACCAGGGTGGTAGATTATGGTAGACCCCCTTTCATATTGAAACGAGGCTCGTACCCGGCAGTGGGAAGTATATATAATATACATACATACATACATACATAGTCTCACGCCTATATCCACGAAGAGGTAGGCAGAGGTATTTGCTACACCAGATTTATTTTAGTCCCACGTAATAGAGGGCGAGCCTATTGCCGTACCGGGCACATTACCAGACTCCGTGCTCCTACTGAGAATTTCCTAACGGAAAAGCCCATTACCACTTTGCCCGACCCGGGGATCGAACCCGAGACCTCCCAATCCCACGCGCACGTTTATGCCGCGAGACCAACGAGGCAGTATAGTACTGTAATTTTATATCATATACTTACTAAGTTTTGTACGCCGTAGATGTACGAAATTAAAGGAATGTAGTTCATCCGATTCTGTGCATCCAAGGCAGTTCAATAGAATGTTCAAAAGAATTCAGTCTGAATTTTGGTTTCGAGCACAATACTCCTTATTTATTTTCACTATATTTTTCGACAATATGTGTACATGGATGCATGAACGAAAATTATTATACGTGAATATTGGAACCGATGAATTATTGTGCACATTTCAATATTACTATATTCTGTTAGACTTGTTTCAAACCAATATCCGGATAACTTTCAAGTCAAAGTTAGATAGACATGTCAAACGGGATAGATGGAGAAACTGAGTATCAAACTATTTAGCCTAGCTACTGGCGTATTCCGATATCAAGACAAGTTAGCTTATAGCCTGTCTTAATAGAGCCATAGTAGGTCAATGTTGAAGATATCCTGTCCAACTATTTCCATTTAAAGCTGTGTATCTCGAGGGATAAACGTCTTTATTATAAAAGACTAGTTTTAGACCGCAATGCGGCCCGTGTTTGTACTGACAAACTGACAAGCACACAAGCTACCTTTCATCGCAATAACAGTAGCCCATAAAAACAATACTTGTCAAAAATACCAAGTCTCGCGACCGTAAAAAGTTGTGAGATCCATGTAATACCAAGTAGGTTAATTAAAAATCTTCAATGTTTTAAATAAATGGTATAAATAATAAAATAAATGGTATAAATAATAAATAATAGTATAAATAATCATCACTGAAGCCTTTGAACTCAAAGGCTTAGACTCCTATTTTCCTTCTTTATCGCTTTCTTGTTTAACAGTGATTTATCAAACTGCGCTAATTTTAGTAATCCCATTCACATATAATATTTCAACCATTCTGGTCAAAGTCATCTTGAAACACTGGTTTCTTTGAATTGGTATAGTTTACCAAGATCCAAGGCCGTCGTCGTTACCGAACAGATGTGTAAATGAAACATACGTTTAGTCATAATACAAACGGCTGTTTTAAAACAAAAATTTTGCTCTGAAATAGTGTCGTTTGTATTTTTTTATATTACAAAGGAACATGGAAAAGAAATAATGGGTTCCCTGGGAACAATCAAAGACCTCTGGTAATTAGGAATTGGAAGATAATCAGCACAATCCGTGTTGTTAGGACACTCTCTTAATTAGGTTGGCCAATTAATGCTGACTCCGATTGGACTGATATTGCTATTATATTATAGCCGTGTGGCAGATTTGCGATTTTACGTTGCGTTTATTATACGAATGACTTTCCGATCAAAGCCGTCAGCGCGCCATTTATCGCGCCGCTCATTGTGTGTTAAATTCCCATTACAGACAACACATTGTGTAATCTGCAGTTTTTTTAGAGTCTGTGTGTTTATTGTGTCTATCTGTTTCTAGCCAGTCCTGAAAAAAATCTATAACTTTGCCCCTTGCATGTGCTGCAGATTAAAAAAACTATAAGTAGCATTTAGTTAGGTAACTCGCTCTAATAGACATATTTTTCTCCCAACAGAACAGAATCAAAAGTAATCATCAGGACGCTGGTCGGGGCATGTCCTGAAGATGTGGCGGTTGTCGGAGCGACCCTGGTGCGGTTCCTGCGCGCCCTCAGGCCGCAGAGGGCCGTGCTCTTCGTGTCGTCCAGGGAAACGGAGAGGCAGATCGCACCGTGGAGAGAATATGGTACACAGGTAAGTTGTTTACTATACCTATTGGTTTGTAGTATAACTTGATGCAAGTGTGTGCATTTTTATTATCATTGTAAGATCTGGCAGCAGCCGAACTCAACAAGTCGAAACTCGGGCGCAGCGGCGTGCCATTGGAAAAGTCTATATCCAGCATTGGCCACTATGGCAGGGTGATGATGATTATGAAGATTGGCGAAGAGGTCGCCATTGAGGGCGTCCAATGGCTGATCTACAGTGATAATTTGGGACATTTGACACTGGTGAGAGTAGACTTTATCGAGTAAAAAACTTTAAATTCATAAAAAAATTGTCATGAGGTTTCAGATGCCTTTTAGGACTACTATTAGGATTCTTGTTGTTTAAACATAATAATATATCTGAACGGCAAGTGTACTACATTTATTTATTCACACTAAAAATAAAACTCTTTATATTTAAGCTACATTCTAGTCAGTATGTTCCAATATTTAGGACTAAAGCTGTCCCCCAGGAAACTGTAAACATTTATTACCAAACATTGCTGTACATAAAACTTTTATTTTATAAATAAACTAAATTAATTGACACCGCTGCCGTCAAATTGCTTCATGTAGATGAAATAAAGTGTGGCGGCAAAGTTAGTGGAAGTTAGGCGATGTTTTAGATTGTTTTAACGACAGCCTACATCGTTGTGACGGAACGTTCGTTAGGGAGGTTTGGAAGCAAAATATAATTGAAGGGTAGGTTCATTTTTACTATGTAAGGAGCTGTTATTTTTTTGCGACGGAAGTGTGAGCAGTTTATTTTTCTGATTATCTGGTACTTGTATATATAAAATCCTTGCATTACTGACTGACTGACTGACAACGCACAGCCGGGACTATTGGGCGCAAGAATCTGAAATTTGACAAGAATGGGTATCGTAGGGGTGCAATAAAAAGGGATTCCTCGTATCAAGATCACCCATCCCCAATCTTGTCCACTAAGCTCGACACCGCTGTGCTCCGCTTATCTCCGCGCACCATACATTTTAATGTAAATCTTCTCAACTCCGCTAACACTATTTCCACTGAATCGGAGCGGGGATGAGATGTGTAATTTGAGCAACGTTATTGGTCAATTTTTATAAGTCTCTGCTCAGCTCCGCGCAGCTCAGCTTCTGTGGAAACGCAGCCTTAGTTTGTGAGATGTTGCATAGGTACTGTAAGTACTTTGCCCTTATTAACTCGTAGTATCTATTTGTGTCCATTTTCTTTAAAACCGTAGAAGTCCTATATTAATCAAAAGGATCTTAAGATAATATCTTTGTCAAGAAAACGTGACATTTAATTGTCATTTGCCACGCAGTCACTTGCGTGCAATTCTCGTCCGTTTTTACTGTTATTATATTAGACAGGACAAAGGTCGTTATAGTGGCAAGTACTGATAGTAATCATCTCATTGGGTTAATAAGAAGCAGATTATGCCAGATTTCATTATGACTCCCAATTAACGCTGTCCGTTGCTGAGTTTATATAACCTAGGGAAATGTAGCATCCATACCATTGACATTTTCTTTTACGAGGTGGAAAATTGCTTCGGATTGCCGGCTCTGTGGCAAATAAGCGCCTGAGTATGTGGTGTTCCCACAAAACATCATTTTTCCACTAAAGTCTCCCGCAGTCTTACGGGGAAAACTAAACTACTAAAATCTGACTAAAGGCCCCTAGGTGCTTACTTGCTTTTCCGGTTACTTCTATGTGTTATGAATATTGTCGTTGTCAAACTAATATCTGCTAAGTGCAAAATCTATAACTATTAGCTATTGAATAGAAACGTTCTGAACATATCGCGATTCGAGCAGATATCGCTTTGACAATTAACATAAATGCTATTTACATTTTTTGGTCCGTGTGGTGACAGATTAAGAATACGGATTGTCACCACCCCATATCATCCCATGGGTGACGTAAGAGCCGACAGAGGGAGCATAATTATGCATAGAACAGCACTGTAAGAGAAGGTAAACTTGATACAAACCCTATACCAACCCGTTTGGCCAGCGTGTATAGTAGGCGAATTTCTCCTTTCAAAGGAGAGGCCTAGTCCAGCAGTGGACTGTTAAAGGCTGATGATGATGATGATTTACATTTTATGAGTAGTAGGTAATTCGATGATACCAATATAAATGTTCACTCGGCGTGGTACCAACAGCAAGATAATATATGTTTAGGCTTCCGTTACTTATTAAAAGCCTTTTACCGGATACACATCGTTGTAATTTACGGTTAAAAGCATTTTACGATCTACGATTACAGATTTAATAAAAAGTTCAATCAGACCCATCAGACCACGGAATGTTGTTCTGTCATCGCTGTCATCAAGTTTGACATGACGTTATTGACGTTAGACTTTTCAATATGGCTGCCAACATCGAAGCACTACGCATGAGCAGAATAATTATTAACCAGATAAAGATATTACGATCGTTGTTTTGATGATTATTTATTGAGTGAATCCAAAGACATATTGGTTATAGAGTAACAATCATGAAAGTCAAAACAAGGTTTATGTCCAGGTTCCGCTAGGCAGTAGCGCTATGAGAAGAACCTGGCAGAAATTCATGACACTTTTAATATTAATAGAAAAGTGTTAATAGAAAAGTAGCTGGTTGGTAAATGGATAATTATTTTGTACTATTTGATACAGGGAAACAACCTATTTGGTCCCATGACTTAAATCTGAATGATTTGGAAGCAACAGGTTAACATCTCATCTCAGTATCTTTTCACATTGCTGAGACTTTATAAGAATTGGTGGAAATCTATTATGTTATTCATACAGCCGTAAACGTAAATAATGTGTATGTACATGAAGATGTTTACTTGAATATTTTAAGAGTTGTTTTGCAGCTGCATTGTTTAATATTCCGTCATATTTGAGAGGTAGGTAAATTCTGTATTGTTATGTAAACAAGTCAATCACATAAGAAAGGTTAATAGTTCGACTGGTGTTTTAGTGCACATACATAAATGTTACTCCCACATTTAGCAAGCTATGCCTTTGGTTCTTCGTAATAGAAGGTAGGGTAGTAATTGCTTTTACTGGACTAATTAAGTTGAGTACAAGCCATAATTACCGCAGGCACTATGCTTTGTATGCACTTCTGGGAGTTGTGCGTCTTGAGTGCTGCGGCAAGGCGATTGCGCGAATCTGTTGTTTTGCGAGACGGTACCGTCCGGTTTACGGATGGGTAACCGATAGAATTGAGCTCTTCCATACGCTCCTTCTTCTTTCAGAGCGCTTGAAGTCACAAACTTGGATCATACTAGCGTTGGTTTCTATTGTGATCATTTGTCTGAATTAGCATTCTGCTATAGTATCTCTTTATATCTGTATGCGTGTATAGTCTATAGAAGACGATTGATTTACACGTGACTCCCTCTTACGGAATAACCTATATAATCTAGACGTTGTTCACTGTATATGGCAAAACCATTACAATATGACAGTTGGCACGCATGTATACACATAAGATGAGATATTGAAATAATATAATTTAAAGATCTGTTAAGCGCGCTTCTGCGTTTCGCAAACGGCAGTTGCCTCGCGTAAAACTTTTAAAAGACTTGCAGGCACAAGTCGTCTTTTTCATTTTTTTTTCTATAGTAATAGGCGGCAAACGATCAGACGGATCGCCTGATGGTAAGCAATTACCGCCGCCCATGGACACAAGTAACACCACAGGAGTCACAAGTGCGTTACCGCCCCTTGGGGTTGGGAAAAGGGATAGGATGAAGAGTGGGATGAGGGAGAAGGAATAGGGGATAGGGCCTCCGGCACTCTCACTCACCGAACGAAATGCAACAGTTTAAGTACTGTTACCTTACGTCGATTTTCTGTGAGAGGGTAGTACTTCTTCGGTCGAGCAGGCCCATTCATGCTGAAATCAGAAAGGCTCTACTAGAGGCTCGTCTCAAAGTCGTTAGTCATCATCGTCCTAGCACTCTCCCAGTTGCAGCCAAGACCTTCGCTTAGGAGCCCCGGAGTCAGTTTACTAGTCTAACCAGATTTGACAGAAAGCAAGCAGGCTTTAAATATAATATGCTTGTATATTGCCTTAAATACCTTTGCAATTTCTCGCTTTATATTCCATAGTCTTACATAATCTGTTACAAAACATTACGAACCGTTTATATACTAACGCGATAATACGATTGTTAGCTCATGTACTATATCAGCAATCATGAACATGTGATTTTTACGTCGTATTTCTTTGACCACCTGTTCTATTGCTGATGTTATGGTATTTGATGTTTGGATTATTTTATTTTTAAGTCATCGCTTATTAATAAGTTACGTTCTATAATATTATTTTCTCTTTCCTTTATTATCTTCTGTCGTATATTGAATGAAAAAAATGTTGCTTCCCACTTTCAGTATCTGGATTTCAATTTCACTGAATTTTAATCTTTTTCGTATGGTCTTTCACAGCTCATTATTTATTTATTATTCTTTGTTTTTCAAGGAAAATTTCATCACCATCAAATTTGAATGCAAGCCAAATAAATTTGCCTATATTACCTATTTCAATTTCTTTTCCCGCCAATAAAAAAAATATTTTTACATTAATAAAAGCTCACATTGTTTAAAAACAATAATTCAATTACAAACTGCAGGCATAACTGGAAAAGTTATGACTTCGTACGACTGTATAGGTCCGATATTGTAACCTTGGGTGACGCAACGGAAACCGTACGTTTTATAGTTTTTACATATAATAGAAATATATGGACGCAACGTGGGCGCCGGCCAGTCGAACGCCTCACATAAATCTGTTTAATATCGCCGATCCTACAACTTATAAATCGTACTTTAGATTTATTTTAGAGACTGGATTGCTATTCTTTGCTTTAAAATTTTCTTGGGAGAGTTTATAGTCAAGAGTAATAAATTCCTAACAAGTACAGATAAAATTTTGAAATCGGTTATAATTGACATTGCCATGAAATAAAATACGAAGTTATTAAAATATTGAGTAGACGTAGAACTTTGAGATTAATTATTACATCTAGAATTTGACGATGATTCTGATGATCTAATCTGAGGAGTCGTAGAAGCCGCCACAAAAAAACAAAATAAGACTATATTTCTATTTGGAATAAATTAAAGAACGAATCGCAATATGAATCAGTTAAACAGCAATATATATGCTTTGATTTTCCATGAACGCAGCCGCAGTCAATAAACGCCCGTATGTTTTCAACGGGCAAGTGCGTATTCAATGCACTTAGTTTACGACCGGCAAGTTCCTAGCGGTATCAGTAGACTGTATCGTGTTATACACTATTTTGCACGTGCTACCTAACACTTAGGGTTAGCGTTAGTAAGTACTAACCGTATTATCGTAAAAGTTTTACGATAAGTATCTCTTTATAGTAGTTATCTTTGTTTTCTTTTTAAAAAACACGAAGTGCTGCGCTGCACTTAAGTTGGCATTACAACCTTTTAATAAAACACTAGGTGTAAATTACTGTCGATGGGGATTTTGCAATTGGGCAATAGACGAACACGAAGATACTTGGAACAATAATTTATTGGTCTTACACATCGAACCCACAGGCTACTGGTAGCCACCAAAAAATCTTAAATCATGTCTCAACCGCAGGGGAATGAGTGGTAGAAAGTCAGATGCAGATTTTCTTGAACTGACGCTTTCCTAGCAATATACTTTCATTTCAGCCACTCACTCCACTGCTGCTGCGATCATGTAACTACATCGATTTTGCTCACTTCAAACTATAAAAGATTGAAGTTACATCTGGAAATCTCAGTACACATTAAATTTTATTCTTTAAGTATATGATGATTAATTTTATGTTTAGAAGTGTAATCTTCTCCTCTATAAAAGAAATGTAACAACCCTAGACTACAAAACAGCACCAGTGCTTACTGTACTACAAAACTGACCTTGCCCCATTACAGAGTTATCACAGAACTTTGACCTACAAGTAAGTATTACATAATTCAGTGCGTGTATTTTAGGTTTTAGACTGTTGCCAGACGTAAGAATTCCGACGAAATAAAACTAAGTTTGAAAAGTAGGTAGGTATGGTATAAATGTATGCTTACCACGATATATTTCTTCGAAGGAGTCATGATTCTGTAGCGTTTATCGAGACTTGGCTTGCGGTTCGTAATAGGTCGACAAAGTTAAGCAACGCTTGCACAAGCCAACATTTGGATGGGCGACCGCGTGTGGCATTTACAACAGAACGCTATCGTGTTTCAGAAAATACGTAAAGCTGTCGTTCTCGGTTCTTGTCTCAGGATGCGAATCGTTAGGACAAGTCGAAAGTTTCTAAACCACGACACCAGAGGTGGCCACACAGTTACACAAAAAAGAAAGATAATTTACAGAAAGTCAAATAAAAGGAAAGTTCCCTAACGTGCTCTCCGAGGCACGGGGCAAGCGATAATTACCAATTTGACCTATCAAAGTTCCTACAGTCAGATGTATTATCTCTAACGATATTTTATACGCATGAGTGGAGGAAGGCTATTGATTTTAGTATGAATTGCCTGGTTTGAGTGAGGTCATCATCATCAGCCTTTAAAAGTCCACTGCTGGACTAGGCCTCTCCTTTGAAAGGAGGAATTAGCCTACTATACCACGCTGGCCAAACGGGTTGGTATAGGGTTTGTATCAAGTTTTCCTTCTCTTACAGTGCTGTTCTCTGCTCCCTCTCCCTCTGTCGGCTCTTACGACACCCATGGGATGATATGGGGTGGTGACATTCCGTATTCTTAATCCGTCACCACGCGGATGTGAGTGAGGTATTCTATAGATAGTAGGTAGGTACCTATAGAAACACATATTTTGGTGAATGGATGCTTATACGAGTATATACTCCTTCACAGAATATTTACTGAGATTGTTAATGAGTTTTCCTTAGAAGAATCCTAACAGATTGTTTAACCTTATGAGAATGAATACGAGGTATGGTTTTAGACACACTCCTTCTATTTATTAAACAAGTTCTAAATATCAATCCTTGCGTTACTGACTGACTGACAGACACGCTACAGCCGAAACTATTGGGCGCAGGAAGCTGAATTTTGGCATGTATGTTCCTTGGGGACTGTTGGGGTGCACTAAGAAGGGGTTTCCCGAAATTCCCACGAGATCGGCCAAAACGGGTAAATTTAAAAAAATGCAGGCGTAGCTGCTGGCGTCCTCTAGTATTCTATAAAAGACTTATTAACATTTACTTAAAATACATTTATTAAGTTAGTTTTTTCTTAAATTCTATTTTAGTTTCAAAATTTTTTTGAGACAGAAGCTTTTTGAAGGCTACAGTTACTGACGTATTAAGTTTTTTTCGTTTCTCCTGCACTAGGATAAAGCCTGTGTCCTGAAGGGCTTTCCAAATATTCAAACAAGAGACTAAAAATCCTACAGACACATAGCAATAATTAGTGTCTTGTCTTTTATGAGAATCGGACCTACGGTACAACACTGGCAGTGGTGAGATAACGTGTCGTCAAGTCATAATATCAGATAGGCCCTAAACAAAATTCGGGTTCTGCCAATAGATTAAGTACATTAATACAAAAACCTCGACAATCTTAATATATAAAATCCTTGCGTTACTGACTGACTGACAGACACGCTACAGCCGAAACTATTGGGCGCAGGAAGCTGAAATTTGGCATGTATGTTCCTTGGGGACCGTAGGGGTGCACTAAGAAGGGATTTCCCGAAATTCCCACGGGATCGGTCAAAACGGGTAAATTTAAAAAATTGCAGGCGTAGCTGCTGGCGTCCTCTAGTCCTCATATATTTCTTTGATAACACCTTCATTATTACCTAAACGATCAAAATATCGTGCCAAATACATTTGTATCGCATGTATATGACTTATCTGACCGCCTACACGATCTTCGGTGACCTATTTTCTTTAATTGACCTTTAAGGCGACCACATGGCTGTACTTTACCAGGATATCTTGACCTATTATAGTATTAACTTGATGTATAAAGCCAGGCCAGGTTATACTGGTTCACATAAGCCTTGTCACCCAGTAAAAGCTGAACTATCTGTATATCAGTTGGCTGTGCAAAGGCAGATCAACTTGGCTGGTTTTCATCGATGTGCGTGGGAAGTTTGCCATTCTCTGGTTAGTCATTATAGTGGTTGAATTCTTCCCCAGTTGTATGTGCGTGGGTTTCTTTCAAACTAAAGTCAGTCAGCATTTTTATCCAAGCGGAGTAATTATTTTGTGCTTTTGTCGACAGCTGCATCGCCATTGTTTTTTCTTTTGATTTATAGTCTGCGATTAAAACTAACGAAGCTTATGTAGTAAGGCAGCTGGAATGTTTTTATACTGCAATCTGACTTCATTGTGGGTGTGATGGGCTAATGGTCCGACGATCATTTGGATGTGACTTATCAAATCCTATATTTAATTTATTATTTTTATATAGACTCACGCCTGTATCCCCGAAGGGGTAGGCAGAGGCGTAACAGGTATTACACCCACATTTCGCCATGAATTTTTTAGGTCCCACTTAATAGGGGGCGAGCCTATTGCCGTTACCGGGCACATCACCAGACTCCGTGCTGCTACTGAGAATAAAAACCCAGTAACACTTTTGTCCGACCCAGGAATCGAACCCGGGACCTTCGATCAGCAGTCGCATACGCTATCCACTGGACCACGGAGGCAGTCAAATCCTAATTAATGCCTTAACGAAGCTTATCCTGAAGTATTTTCCGTTTACGGAAAAATGCAATCGCCTAGATTGCATTTTTCCATAAAATCCATCAACTTTTGTGCGAGGAAGTTGACATTTTTAATTCTGTCCCAGTATGATTTCGTTCGCCATGAATACATTCCTACCGAATTCTCAAATTTACCCGACTTAAATATCACCTACAGAGTTTAGTAGTTTTGCATAATAATAGTACAAACGTACAGATTTGTTGACATAGATCATTATTGTTTTGACTTAAGAAGTAGGTTAAAAGTTGAAAAGACTTATTTATATATTTTTTGTTAAATCGCTAATAGCTGTCGGGAAGTTGGAACTGTGCCCGACAGATGTAGACACTGTCGTTCATATTATGTAAAGAGGCGCTTATGTGCTTTATATGGTTGTATTATGTCATTGTTTATGCCTTTAGAAAAAATATACCAACGTTTATTACTCATCACAATAGTATATTGAATAATATTCATCATCGTAATGGTATTCTCTTAGAAGAGCGGTTGTGATTGATCTTATGGCGTCAAGGTTTCGGTGAGGGTTGCGTGTATGCGTATTGCGTAGTCATTCTTTGGTTTTTATCAACCCTTTATAATGTCCCACTGCTGGGCACGGGCCTCTACTCACTATGAGAAGGGTAAGGCCATAGTCCACCACGCTGGTCTAGTGCGGGTTGGCAGACTTCACATGTCTTTCGAGACATTATGGAGAACTCTCAGACATGCAGGTTTCCTCACGATGTTTTCCTTCACCGATTAGCAAGCGATAATTAATAATTTAATACGCACTTAACTCCTAAAAGTCATTGGTGAGTGCTGTGGATTCGAACCCTCTGCGTAGCAGTCTGTCAGTCTCTCCACTCAGCTATTGCTGCTAATACATACTCTTTTCTGTCCATCGAGTAGGTACCATGGCATAGTATTAAATAGGTGCATTACTCAGCTAAAGTACAATCAAACAAGTCGGCGGTGGACCAGTTTGAAAAAAAAGGCTCGCTCATAGAGTCGAAGCACACTTGAAACGTGTTTTGTATACGAGTGTCAATGTGCGTGTAAAGTAGTAGCACTGGAAGCGACGATGTCTTGCTGAGCGATTCTCGCCCTTATGGTGGTCTAGCGGGAAGTTGTTCGACTGTACTTAAAATTGGTGCCTACAACAATGTGTAAGACCGGTGCCTGAGCTAAGCGTATGGCTTGTGTTTTTTGACCCATATCACTTAATTTTATGATATCACAAATATAATATTAATAAAAAATTATCATGTGTTAGAATTAGGCATAATCATACATTTGTACACTCCTATTTTCTACTATTCATACTACTTACTATACTACTACAATAATTATAGTTGTAACCCTATAACGAAAGGGGACATGTAAAAGTATCTAATTTGACTACAGTTAAAAAGTGAATCTAAATAGGTTTATTAAATAACTTTATTGTTACAATGGCTTACAATTCTAAGAATAATATTTAAATTATAATTTGAATATTCCGACGTATTTTTATTTGACTTTGTTTTGTTAAATAAAAAGTACTAACGGTTAATAGTGATAATGCATTGTAATAGTTGCTAAGTTGAACAGACACCGCATGGCGGGAAAGAGGGAGAGGACTGGTTTTTAAAATGTAGCTACAGATCTGGGCTGAAAATATATTGAACTACTTATTTACCAATATTTTGTTTAATTTGCCACCCTGATTTTTATATCAGAAGTGGGATTTGAACTAAAATGTGTAACGCTGATAGTTTACAGTACGATCGATGTTCGCGAAGCGTTGCAAAATCATCATCATCATCATCAATCATCATCATAAGCGACGCCATCAGGCCATCGGCGCAGTACGACGCCGAACAGTGCCAGCTTCACGATCAGAAGCCGATTCGTGGTCGTGGGACGACGAGCCATGGGAAGAGGAAGCGACAGGAGTCGTAATGGAAGGCACCATCGACGCAGCTCGAGGATGAGGAGCGGTGCTTCTAAGTCTAGGGGTACGCAACCTCTCGAAGATGGCTGTAAAGATTGAAACTCGGAGGGTCGACGATTTGGTATAGCAGGCAAGTAAAACTATTACTGTTTGCTTTTCTATATAAATATTTTTGATTGCTTTTCTTTTCTCCCTTGACGAATATGATGTACTTACCTGAGTAATATAATGTACTTATGTTGCCGTAAAATTCGACAACGGCAAAAACTGCAACAAAAATTACATACAAGTACAACAAAAGAGTTGTACTTATAGGTACATATATGTATAATACATAGGCATTATAACGACTAGGTACTATTATGAATACCTTGACTATGATATGAAGGCAATGTTTAGTCAAATTAATAGGATGATGAGTGTTCAATCGTTGACAAATATAGTATTTTTTTATATTCAACTGATTAAGTGGGTCCTTTTTTCTCAAATGAGGTATGTAACTAATGCTTTTACATGCGAGTTCAACTTACATTTGCATTTTCATTTTATATTTCCTTTTGATTCTACCCAGATGGTTTCAATTAATACAAGAAGCTTTTGGACACTTGTTTGTTTACTTTTGCATCTGTAATAGGTATGACTATCCAGCGTATACCAAGTTAAAATTACCTTTATGAACTCCACGTTATGACATAAACTGTAATTTTATTTATAATACTTGATTTATTATATATTTATACACATTGGAATTCCTAATTGTCTAGAAACATACACTATGTCACAAGTATTATTTGAATACTTAGTATACTGAATAAATTTAGTAATGTAACATCTTCTTTCTTCTTAGAGTTCCTATTATTTAATGACTATTGTAGCCGTACCTGTTGAATATTCTCTTATTTTGCATATATGTATCGCACTGATGAAACATTGCAGGAGATGAATAAACAAATAAGATAACAAGGACGGGCTGGACAGATGACTTCACCCTTGCAGCAAGGATATACTTAGCAGTGCAGAGGTGCCCCGGCAGCCACCAGCTGTGAAGGAGTTGGACTCTACCACAAATTCTATGAAATTTTTTTGGCATACCTAGAGTTGCACTGATGGCACATTAGTGAGACCAGTGGCTATGGTGAGACCCAAGGATATTGAGGTATTTTTGCAGGAAGGGATATCATGCTAGAAATGTTCAATTGATAATTGATGCTGACCTAAATATTCTACATGTATATAGCTCATATAGAGTTGCATCACATGATATATTTATACTTAATCAGTCCATAATAATAAATCATTTGGAACAACATAAGCTAGAGAAAGTGTATTTATTGGGTGATTACATATTATCACAGATTACATTATGTGCATATTATATACATTGATTGATGTGGAGAATACATCACAATTTTATTACTAAAGCGTTTGTTGTGAAAGTGTTATAGATACACAAATGTTTCAATATTAGTATGGATTACTTGCAGGTTCATATAACATTGCTATCGCCAACATGCATTTCTACCATGGTTCTGATCATGTTAACAAGTTGCTTGTATAAAATCCTCCTTACAAATATAAAATCTTTACACATTACACAAAATTGTAAGTTGAGTAATAATAAGGTTTAGTGCTCATTCTTGGGTCATGGATATATGCACTAAATGTAAAGCTAGAATCAGTAAGTAAAAGACTTGTAAATAAGATGTCCATGAGCGTCACATTGCAACCTAAGTGAAGAAATTTAATGACTGACTTTATTTATTTCTGACTGTATGTACAATAAGTTTAAACCCTTAAACACAGTTACAATAAATGTAAACTAAAATATGTAAATCAGTTTTATACACAGTTAATCAATTACATTATTTATAACTATACATTAATAACGATTACAAAAAAAAAAAAAATGTTCCTATATGTTTTCTGGTTTCTCTTGGGCATCAACAATTTAAAACAAGAACTAATAATTAAACAACAAATTATGTAGGTATTAATCAAGTTCTTCATGAATG
The DNA here is from genome assembly GCA_944739405.2 of Euclidia mi. Lineage (NCBI taxonomy): Eukaryota > Metazoa > Arthropoda > Insecta > Lepidoptera > Erebidae > Euclidia > Euclidia mi. Next base: position 25,401,727 of record OX123195.2, read on the forward strand.
CCTACAATAACTGGCGACTTATAGTATTCAGATGGACAATATGTGGCAATAACATCACTTGTTTCAATCTGAAACATTAACAATTTATATTTTACTGAATAAGTTCATATTCCTGATTAATTCTTAAGGGAATTTCTCCTGTGGAAATATTTTGACCATCTGTTTATGTCAATATAAGTTTGATTTGATGAAGATCTAGGTATATTATAGAAATGAAGTCATGGAAGGTCATCAATGTGAGAAAGCTCTATGACTTCAGCACATTAATGGCATCACCACCAGTCAAGTTGTATCAATTGGCTTCTTCTTGCCTGAAAAGAGAATAATAATAAAACATATTACATATTGATGATTATCATCAATATCACAATAAATAAGGAGATACAACTATGATGAAATGTAATAAGTAACTACCTTAATCCATTTATGAGTTTTCTTTACTGGTTCACCATCTATGCTGTTAGGCTGCAAGGCAACTTGTGCCCAGTCACTTGGAGTTTTTTTTTATTTGACTGCCTTCGTTTTATGAAGCTTTCAGCTATAATGGACCTACTCTCAAAGAAAGCAAGTAGGGCCTCTACTTGAGCAGTCGATAGGTGTAAAACTCTACAAATGTGCAAATAAATGAGTTAATAATAATGTAGTGTAGCTCTATTTCAAAACATTAGATGTAACACTAGGTATTATTTACATACCTTGCTATTGTAGAATTATGATGAAAGAAATCCACAAAACTTTACGCATCATTACTTAGGTACTCAACAAGAGATACCGAGCTTATGAAACTATAAAAACAAAGATAACGTTACCGTTTTACAAGGGCTTTTGAATAACCAATCAGACTATATAATACTGGAGATGTAACCAATAGTTCGCAGGGAGCCCCTTGAAAACCACATTTAGGCACTTAAAATATCACCGCTGATGGATTTATTTTAATTATTTTTATTATTTACACTTTACACAAATACAAAAACAAACCAAAATCAAAGTTTGACGTTTAATTAATGAAGCAAAGGAAACGCGACATACAGCCTAAGGAATTATAACAAGCTATAAAATAATTATTATTCTCCGCCTGCTCTAAAAAGATAAAAAGAAAACCCTTTCAAATATTTGATTATATTATACCTTTTCCAAAATTTTGTTCTACCTTTAAAAGCTAAATTTATTCTTTGAATTTTATAAACTGAGTAGTGAGTAAACTTTGACGGCCTGTTGGCGTAGGTAGCAGGAGTGTAAGAGACTGCCACACCGAAGGGAGCGGGTTCGATTCTCGTAAAAGTCAAACATTTGTATGCGTGAAGATGATTATTTGACTTGGTCTGGGTGTTTCTATGCGTAATAACTAATATGTATGTATGTAATTAAAAAAAAAAGAAAAAAAAAAGAAGTAGGTATATATATTTATGTTTATCCCATAGTACAAGTCTTCTGCTTAGTTTGGGAGTAGATAGTGTTGTGTGAATGTGGTAGAATATTGTATAAATATTGTATAGGTTTAATAGGGTTTATTTTCAACAGTCAAATCAAACTTGAATAAAACACTTTTATTGAAATGTCAAAACGAATTTTACTACATACGGCTTTTGTATGAAAGACGAATATAGTGACGTCATAGTTTTTTTTTTTACTGTCAAGTCAAGTAGAATACTTATTATCAACTAGATGATGCCCGCGGTTACACCCGCGTTATTTAAGGCTACTGCTCCGCTTCCGTGGCTCATAACGTGAAATTATATAGCCTATAGCCTTCCTCGATTAATGACCTACCTAACACTGAAAGAATTTTTCACGGACCGGTACTTCCTGAGATTAGCGCGTTCAACCAAACAAACAAACAAACTCTTCAGCTTTATACATATATTAATATAAGGCATAAGCTAAATAAAAAAAAGTATAATGAAGTTTAAACATTACTTAATTGATGAATATAACTACTATTATTGTGAATAAGTAATAAGAATAAGAATATTTATTTGCTCGAAACATGGTTAAAGTTTTTACAGGATAGTATGTTGTTAATAATAGGTACATCATGTTTCACCAGAATTCGGCATGCAAAATTACAGAGGAGCAACAATCATAATTGATTAAACTACCCATTCATTATAATTATATACCACAAATTTAATTATTATAATAATTTCATCACATTATATAATGATATTAATTACCCTTCAAGATGTTTTCTCATAATCATGTCAGAAAAATAGACAATAATCAATAATTAAAATTAAATCCATTAATTACATTTCAACACAATATAAAAATTAAGTATAATAAATAGGTAGGTATTGAATTTGTTACAAACGTTACATAGAATTTAATAAAACAGTGCATAATAAATTGGTTCAGTTGCAGTTACAAATGTCAGATACAATAAAAAAGAAAGTACAAGGTATAAATAGGATGTCAGTAGTAATCAGTAGTTACATTATCTTATCTTTATGTGCAAAATATTCTTGTAAATTATAAAAACATTTCTCAATTAGCCATTTTATTTCAGAGAGCTTTTGAATTGCATAAGCGGTAGCTCTCTTACAGCTTTTGATATCTTATTATAAACCACTGTAACATGTTTTACTAAAAAAAAAAAAAAGAGACTTTTATAATTTATTTTACTAGCAGGAAACTTCCCTATTGGATTAGTTGGCCTTGATATTGTCAATGCGAAGTTTCAGAATACCGTGAGAACTTTTAGTGAATCCGCATAACGATGTTGTCATTTTCGGAATCGCTTTGCTGATCTCAAATGGGTTGCACCCAAAATGGCTCGATTACATCTGTGTACATTAAATCACGATTAGATTGGTAACTAACTATAGTGTTGACAAAACACTTGACAAAATTAGAAAGGGCTTATGGTGTACAAAAATGAAACATTTTGTACGAAAATAAGTAAAATTTGGAATGTGCAATGTAAATAATCAACTGGACCGAAAATTCTTCGGTTTTCGTATTTTCTGCATCCGATCCATAAGCTTGACAAGCCCTTTGACACAGTTCACGTCGATCATTTGGGTTCCTCTGTTAAAAGTGCTAACGGTAATGCTTTTAAACTACATTCTCCATATGTTCTCCATGCAGTAGCCTCTCCTCATGCCAACGCACAAGTGGAGAGATACAAAATGACTGGGTTAGTTGCGCTTACAGCTTATGCTGACAAATTGCTTGTAAAATATTGAGACCGATCGATAGGTAAGTTCCAACGGGATTTAAATAATACAAACAACAAAGGAATAGTAATAATAATATGACGTTCATAAGTGTTGCTTTTGTAACATATGAATAAATTATTTTGAATTTGAATGATAAAAAAAAAGGCACCGGCTGAGGCACTAATTTCTATTTCAGTGATAAGCAGAAGTGGTTGGTAACATATTATTCAATGGTAACCTTTAGTTCTATTTTGAATGAAACACGGCATCTAGGTACAGTAGAAGAAATAAGACATTACATAAGTGAACATGTAACTAAAAACCAACAAGTTCAGAAAAATAGATACGATAAAATAAAAATTAAAGCTAGACTGTACAAAGTAGGCGATATTAAAACCTAGCCCTATATATCGACGGCGATAGTAAGAAATTACTAAGTACCAAAATTCACGGGATTCTTTCGAATAACGTTATTTTCTTTTTAAAACTATAGTTACCTACGAAGTGTCGAGCATACCCGGTACAAGTGTAACGCAAGTACAAAATATATAAAAGAGTTATTTTAATGTTTGGGCGGCCGATGGCATAAAGCCTTGGATATCCATTTAGTTTGTTATGACGAGATGAATTATATAGATAGAAAATACTTCTAGTGACATCAGATTCACAGTAATTCAGTAGATGGAATAAAATAAGAAAGGAGGCGACTATAATAGCAAATGTATGAAATGAGTAAGTTGTGATAATATGTATTAACTTAATAAGTATGTAATGTACCTATGTATTATAATATTTACATACTTTTGTGATAAATGAGGCGATGTTTGTCCAGCAGGGACTATCATGGTATGTAAGTAATAATATAAGATAAATCCATGGGAAATTTTCAATCTTTTCATGGTTATTATGTGCCTCAACTGTACGGCAATGCATTTAAAATTATTGATTTGGATAGTAATGTAGGTTGAAAGTATTGAGTGACCATGTTGATGGATCCATGGGTACTTTCAACCGCAAAAACACTAGTGTCCTGTTGATGAATCCAGGGGTGATTTTGGTCGAATGTGGTTAGTATAGTAGGTTGAAAATATTGAGTGACCATGTTGATAGATCCATGGGTATTTTCAACTGCAAAAACACTAGTGTCCTGTTGATAGATCCAGGGGTGTTTTTGGTATTCGATGAATGTGGTTAGTATAGTAGGTTGAAAATATTGAGTGACCATGTAGATAGATCCATGGGTATTTTCAACCGCAAAAACACTAGTGTCCTGTTGATAGATCCAGGGGTGTTTTTGGTATTCGATGAATGTGGTTAGTATAGTAGGTTGAAAATATTGAGTGACCATGTTGATAGATCCATGGGTATTTTCAACCGCAAAAACACTAGTGTCCTGTTGATAGATCCAGGGGTGTTTTTGGTATCCGATGAATGTGGTTAGTATAGTAGGTTGAAAATATTGAGTGACCATGTAGATAGATCCATGGGTATTTTCAACCGCAAAAACACTAGTGTCCTGTTGATAGATCCAGGGGTGTTTTTGGTATTCGATGAATTTGGATGGTACGCTCCATCGGTGTTTTCAACCGAAACAATGCCAAGAGGAGGAGCGGAAAAACACGACGAGTGGCGTCGAATTGTGAAGCAGGCCACAGCTGTAGATGTGACGACCACGACCACTCTGCCAAGAGAGTAACGCTTAAGAAGAAGAATGAATACATTTATAGAGACACAACTGTGGTTAAGTTTGAGGACAAACTTATTGTCAGGAAAGGCCGAATGTTAGAATTAGGCATAATCATACATTTGTACACTCCTATTTTCTACTATTCATACTACTTACTATACTACTACAATAATTATAGTTGTAACCCTATAACGAAAGGGGACATGTAAAAGTATCTAATTTGACTACAGTTAAAAAGTGAATCTAAATAGGTTTATTAAATAACTTTATTGTTACAATGGCTTACAATTCTAAGAATAATATTTAAATTATAATTTGAATATTCCGACGTATTTTTATTTGACTTTGTTTTGTTAAATAAAAAGTACTAACGTTTAATAGTGATAATGCATTGTAATAGTTGCTAAGTTGAACAGACACCGCATGGCGGGAAAGAGGGAGAGGACTGGTTTTTAAAATGTAGCTACAGATCTGGGCTGAAAATATATTGAACTACTTATTTACCAATATTTTGTTTAATTTGCCACCCTGATTTTTATACATGTAACCGAGAGGAAAATATTAAAATTCATGAAATTAGCCAGCTGTTTTCACCACAAACATATACATGCTTACTTATTTATTTATGACGTAACTACTTAGGTATTATGTCGTATAATAATAAACTAAACAATAATATAATAATATTCCTAGTATACTTAATATAATTCTGCTCATATATCTTTTTTACTGTATACTAATGTTAGGAGACTTTTTTTATAGAGCACTTACATAAGCCAGACCTTTTTATATTTCTCCGACTCGTGTTACAAACCCTCTTTATGTAAATAATATCTTGTTTAAGCCGTTGGTATTCTTTTATTGCTAGATTATTTTGTATTTCTGGCTAACGAAAATATCTAAGGAAAATGCGTGGTAACATGTAGGTTCCGGTTGATTTGTTCAGTGTTTAATGTTTACTAATTTATAATCATCATCAGCCCTGCATATAAATTGTCCCACTGCTGGGCACAGGTTTCTCTTCACTATGAGAAATATACGGTCATAGTCCACCACGCTGGCCAAGTGTGGATTAACAGACTTCACATGTCCTTCGAGAACATGATGCAGAACTCGCAAAAATGCAGGTTGACTTAGTATGTTTTCTTTTATTGGTAACACCACCCGTACTAAATCCAGTGTTGTGGAGAATTTTACATCATACAAAATAATTTTGTGGGTTTTAATCGCTAAAAATTAACTTATTTAATATTATTACTTTTATTCGTTTTCGAAGTTTTGATAGTCTTGCACCGATGGTGGTCTATCGTCGGTCGATATTTACAAATAAGATACAAATCGCGAAAGTAAAAAATTGAGAATTTTTCATCGAAACAACAAATTAATGTGACTCACACAAAGTGTTTTCTACTGAACAGTTTTTAAAAGATCCGACACGGCTATTATAAAGTGACATGTCAACAGCTAAAAGTGCTAAATGATTGATTTATTAAACGTCAAACCGTCGTAAATAGATTAATGACACTGTTGACACATATATTTTGTGGAGCAGTTCAGTTGACACAAATGGAAGACAGTTTTAAGAAGGCAATCAGTGTGTAATAGTTACTAGGTACGTGTTTGGTTGTTTGGAGTTTACATAAATATTTGGCACGTTCGAAAAATTATTTTGAATATTCTTTTTTTAAACATGACCTGCAATATGTAGTTATGTACGTCTATTTCATGGGTACGTTTGTGAATGTCTGGTTATGCCATAATTATTATAGCCCGCACAAATTCGCGTGGTCCCGGCGCTATGGCATAATTATCTAAAGCCCTACGTTGCGGGAAGTTTACGGACACAACGGTGGTGGCGACCCAGGAATCAAACCCGGAGTCTGGGTCTCATAGGTAGCTAACAACAGTTATAAGCGTCTAAAAATTTTAGTTGTGCTATGAAATTGATACAGTGAAGCCTGTCAAAAAAGCCGATTAAAACCATAAACTATTTCCTTTTCTCTCGCCTCATTCTATATTTAAAAAGTTTCAAATATGCAATGTGGCACAGGAAACTGCAGTGCCATAATGAAACGAGCGGCAATACGAATTACGGACAGAACTGTACAACAATATTTCTTAAATGGCGGCAATAGCCAAGTAATAGCAGTCCGGTGAAATTGTCTGCAGCCAAAATGCTTTTCGTATCTGTTTTTTTACCAACAAAGTTATATAGTATTTACATTTGTGGTTGGAAATAAAAACACGATATGGTTCCAAATAAAAACACGAATGAGTCGCTGTAAGCAACATTATTTAATTTAATGATTTTTTAAAGAAATACAGGAATATAAGAATAATTCTTACACTGCTGTATTTCTTTTACAAAAATCTCTCATAAAGTTTAAACCCAGCAACTTTCCCAGTGAATAAAATAAGCAAAGCTGCTATTCATAAAAGTATTATTGGACTAAGACGGGCTCATTTCTCACAGTAAGCAGCGATAATAGTAATTTAGTCCGTAGCTAATTGGGTTATAAAATTAGTGTGTTCTCTTACGCTCGTGTAGTATAAGTGCCTCGGTTCAATGTGTTCCTATGAGCAAGAACAGAATAATCAGAGATGTGAAAATGATCAAATAATCATCTCAATATATAAAATCCTTGCGTTACTGACTGAATGACAGACAAGCTACAGCGAAAACTATAAAGCGCATGAAGCTGAAATTTGGCATGTATGTTCCTTCGGGGCCATAAGGGTGCACTAAGGAGGGATTTCCTGAAATTCCCACGGGATCGGGCAAAAACAGCTTAATTAAAACTATGTGCGGGTGTAGCTGCGGGCGTAGCTGCGGGCGTCCTCTAGTAAGCAATAAAATGGTTTTTGTAACAAGATCGTGTTTATTTTCTTCAAGCGATAGGGCAAGATGGAATAAATTATTTTAATAATTGCATGCAAGGATAGGGTAATGGATTTAGAAAGTTATCAGTTCGGTTTTCACTGAGATAACACTGTGATCCACAAAGCTTTAGGACAGTCCTAGAGATCCTTAGCCCTCTCCTCTCCTTAAATGACATAGTCGTACATACATACATAGTTCTACGCCTATAACCCCGAAGAGGTAGGCAGAGGTGTATTTCTACATCCACTTTTCGCCAGATATACTTTAGTCCCACGTAATTAGGGGCGAGCCTATTGCCGTACCGGGCACATTTCCAGACTCCGTGCTGCTATTGAAATTTGTGACATTACACAATAACACTGCCCGACCCAGGAATCGAACCCGGGAACTCCCGATCCCACGCGCACATTTATGCCGCGACACCAACGAGGCAGTCGTATAGGGTTTGATGTCGAGTTTTCCGTCTCTACGCAAAGATGGTATTTGCATCGTGTTATCCCTTAGTCGCCTCTTACGACACTCACGGGAAGATAGGGGGTGGTGACACTTGTATTCTATACCGTCAACCACACGACCTCCATGACATAGTCGTAATGCTCCATATATAACGGATATCACAATAGCATATTACAACAGTATTATACCATTCCATATCACGTTTGGCGATAATAGCCGTGACTAATACAAATTAGCATTAACATACATTATAATAAAAATTATCACGCAAGTAATTACGAATGTCACAACAATATAATTATTATTATGGCTAGAATTTATCATAATCAAACACTCGTAAAAGTTTTATGACTTTGACGTTTATGAGTGGACTGGTTGCTCGCTAATAAACTGATTTGTTCCGTTTTCGTTCATGTTGACAAAGTTAAGCAACAATTTAAAACAAGAACTAATAATTAAACAACAAATTATGTAGGTATTAATCAAGTTCTTCATGAATGCCTACAATAACTGGCGACTTATAGTATTCAGATGGACAATATGTGGCAATAACATCACTTGTTTCAATCTGAAACATTAACAATTTATATTTTACTGAATAAGTTCATATTCCTGATTAATTCTTAAGGGAATTTCTCCTGTGGAAATATTTTGACCATCTGTTTATGTCAATATAAGTTTGATTTGATGAAGATCTAGGTATATTATAGAAATGAAGTCATGGAAGGTCATCAATGTGAGAAAGCTCTATGACTTCAGCACATTAATGGCATCACCACCAGTCAAGTTGTATCAATTGGCTTCTTCTTGCCTGAAAAGAGAATAATAATAAAACATATTACATATTGATGATTATCATCAATATCACAATAAATAAGGAGATACAACTATGATGAAATGTAATAAGTAACTACCTTAATCCATTTATGAGTTTTCTTTACTGGTTCACCATCTATGCTGTTAGGCTGCAAGGCAACTTGTGCCCAGTCACTTGGAGTTTTTTTTTATTTGACTGCCTTCGTTTTATGAAGCTTTCAGCTATAATGGACCTACTCTCAAAGAAAGCAAGTAGGGCCTCTACTTGAGCAGTCGATAGGTGTAAAACTCTACAAATGTGCAAATAAATGAGTTAATAATAATGTAGTGTAGCTCTATTTCAAAACATTAGATGTAACACTAGGTATTATTTACATACCTTGCTATTGTAGAATTATGATGAAAGAAATCCACAAAACTTTACGCATCATTACTTAGGTACTCAACAAGAGATACCGAGCTTATGAAACTATAAAAACAAAGATAACGTTACCGTTTTACAAGGGCTTTTGAATAACCAATCAGACTATATAATACTGGAGATGTAACCAATAGTTCGCAGGGAGCCCCTTGAAAACCACATTTAGGCACTTAAAATATCACCGCTGATGGATTTATTTTTATTATTTACACTTTACACAAATACAAAAACAAACCAAAATCAAAGTTTGACGTTTAATTAATGAAGCAAAGGAAACGCGACATACAGCCTAAGGAATTATAACAAGCTATAAAATAATTATTATTCTCCGCCTGCTCTAAAAAGATAAAAAGAAAACCCTTTCAAATATTTGATTATATTATACCTTTTCCAAAATTTTGTTCTACCTTTAAAAGCTAAATTTATTCTTTGAATTTTATAAACTGAGTAGTGAGTAAACTTTGACGGCCTGTTGGCGTAGGTAGCAGGAGTGTAAGAGACTGCCACACCGAAGGGAGCGGGTTCGATTCTCGTAAAAGTCAAACATTTGTATGCGTGAAGATGATTATTTGACTTGGTCTGGGTGTTTCTATGCGTAATAACTAATATGTATGTATGTAATTAAAAAAAAAAGAAAAAAAAAAGAAGTAGGTATATATATTTATGTTTATCCCATAGTACAAGTCTTCTGCTTAGTTTGGGAGTAGATAGTGTTGTGTGAATGTGGTAGAATATTGTATAAATATTGTATAGGTTTAATAGGGTTTATTTTCAACAGTCAAATCAAACTTGAATAAAACACTTTTATTGAAATGTCAAAACGAATTTTACTACATACGGCTTTTGTATGAAAGACGAATATAGTGACGTCATAGTTTTTTTTTTTACTGTCAAGTCAAGTAGAATACTTATTATCAACTAGATGATGCCCGCGGTTACACCCGCGTTATTTAAGGCTACTGCTCCGCTTCCGTGGCTCATAACGTGAAATTATATAGCCTATAGCCTTCCTCGATTAATGACCTACCTAACACTGAAAGAATTTTTCACGGACCGGTACTTCCTGAGATTAGCGCGTTCAACCAAACAAACAAACAAACTCTTCAGCTTTATACATATATTAATATAAGGCATAAGCTAAATAAAAAAAAGTATAATGAAGTTTAAACATTACTTAATTGATGAATATAACTACTATTATTGTGAATAAGTAATAAGAATAAGAATATTTATTTGCTCGAAACATGGTTAAAGTTTTTACAGGATAGTATGTTGTTAATAATAGGTACATCATGTTTCACCAGAATTCGGCATGCAAAATTACAGAGGAGCAACAATCATAATTGATTAAACTACCCATTCATTATAATTATATACCACAAATTTAATTATTATAATAATTTCATCACATTATATAATGATATTAATTACCCTTCAAGATGTTTTCTCATAATCATGTCAGAAAAATAGACAATAATCAATAATTAAAATTAAATCCATTAATTACATTTCAACACAATATAAAAATTAAGTATAATAAATAGGTAGGTATTGAATTTGTTACAAACGTTACATAGAATTTAATAAAACAGTGCATAATAAATTGGTTCAGTTGCAGTTACAAATGTCAGATACAATAAAAAAGAAAGTACAAGGTATAAATAGGATGTCAGTAGTAATCAGTAGTTACATTATCTTATCTTTATGTGCAAAATATTCTTGTAAATTATAAAAACATTTCTCAATTAGCCATTTTATTTCAGAGAGCTTTTGAATTGCATAAGCGGTAGCTCTCTTACAGCTTTTGATATCTTATTATAAACCACTGTAACATGTTTTACTAAAAAAAAAAAAAGAGACTTTTATAATTTATTTTACTAGCAGGAAACTTCCCTATTGGATTAGTTGGCCTTGATATTGTCAATGCGAAGTTTCAGAATACCGTGAGAACTTTTAGTGAATCCGCATAACGATGTTGTCATTTTCGGAATCGCTTTGCTGATCTCAAATGGGTTGCACCCAAAATGGCTCGATTACATCTGTGTACATTAAATCACGATTAGATTGGTAACTAACTATAGTGTTGACAAAACACTTGACAAAATTAGAAAGGGCTTATGGTGTACAAAAATGAAACATTTTGTACGAAAATAAGTAAAATTTGGAATGTGCAATGTAAATAATCAACTGGACCGAAAATTCTTCGGTTTTCGTATTTTCTGCATCCGATCCATAAGCTTGACAAGCCCTTTGACACAGTTCACGTCGATCATTTGGGTTCCTCTGTTAAAAGTGCTAACGGTAATGCTTTTAAACTACATTCTCCATATGTTCTCCATGCAGTAGCCTCTCCTCATGCCAACGCACAAGTGGAGAGATACAAAATGACTGGGTTAGTTGCGCTTACAGCTTATGCTGACAAATTGCTTGTAAAATATTGAGACCGATCGATAGGTAAGTTCCAACGGGATTTAAATAATACAAACAACAAAGGAATAGTAATAATAATATGACGTTCATAAGTGTTGCTTTTGTAACATATGAATAAATTATTTTGAATTTGAATGATAAAAAAAAAGGCACCGGCTGAGGCACTAATTTCTATTTCAGTGATAAGCAGAAGTGGTTGGTAACATATTATTCAATGGTAACCTTTAGTTCTATTTTGAATGAAACACGGCATCTAGGTACAGTAGAAGAAATAAGACATTACATAAGTGAACATGTAACTAAAAACCAACAAGTTCAGAAAAATAGATACGATAAAATAAAAATTAAAGCTAGACTGTACAAAGTAGGCGATATTAAAACCTAGCCCTATATATCGACGGCGATAGTAAGAAATTACTAAGTACCAAAATTCACGGGATTCTTTCGAATAACGTTATTTTCTTTTTAAAACTATAGTTACCTACGAAGTGTCGAGCATACCCGGTACAAGTGTAACGCAAGTACAAAATATATAAAAGAGTTATTTTAATGTTTGGGCGGCCGATGGCATAAAGCCTTGGATATCCATTTAGTTTGTTATGACGAGATGAATTATATAGATAGAAAATACTTCTAGTGACATCAGATTCACAGTAATTCAGTAGATGGAATAAAATAAGAAAGGAGGCGACTATAATAGCAAATGTATGAAATGAGTAAGTTGTGATAATATGTATTAACTTAATAAGTATGTAATGTACCTATGTATTATAATATTTACATACTTTTGTGATAAATGAGGCGATGTTTGTCCAGCAGGGACTATCATGGTATGTAAGTAATAATATAAGATAAATCCATGGGAAATTTTCAATCTTTTCATGGTTATTATGTGCCTCAACTGTACGGCAATGCATTTAAAATGATTGATTTGGATAGTAATGTAGGTTGAAAGTATTGAGTGACCATGTTGATGGATCCATGGGTACTTTCAACCGCAAAAACACTAGTGTCCTGTTGATGAATCCAGGGGTGATTTTGGTCGAATGTGGTTAGTATAGTAGGTTGAAAATATTGAGTGACCATGTTGATAGATCCATGGGTATTTTCAACTGCAAAAACACTAGTGTCCTGTTGATAGATCCAGGGGTGTTTTTGGTATTCGATGAATGTGGTTAGTATAGTAGGTTGAAAATATTGAGTGACCATGTAGATAGATCCATGGGTATTTTCAACCGCAAAAACACTAGTGTCCTGTTGATAGATCCAGGGGTGTTTTTGGTATTCGATGAATGTGGTTAGTATAGTAGGTTGAAAATATTGAGTGACCATGTTGATAGATCCATGGGTATTTTCAACCGCAAAAACACTAGTGTCCTGTTGATAGATCCAGGGGTGTTTTTGGTATCCGATGAATGTGGTTAGTATAGTAGGTTGAAAATATTGAGTGACCATGTAGATAGATCCATGGGTATTTTCAACCGCAAAAACACTAGTGTCCTGTTGATAGATCCAGGGGTGTTTTTGGTATTCGATGAATTTGGATGGTACGCTCCATCGGTGTTTTCAACCGAAACAATGCCAAGAGGAGGAGCGGAAAAACACGACGAGTGGCGTCGAATTGTGAAGCAGGCCACAGCTGTAGATGTGACGACCACGACCACTCTGCCAAGAGAGTAACGCTTAAGAAGAAGAATGAATACATTTATAGAGACACAACTGTGGTTAAGTTTGAGGACAAACTTATTGTCAGGAAAGGCCGAATGTTAGAATTAGGCATAATCATACATTTGTACACTCCTATTTTCTACTATTCATACTACTTACTATACTACTACAATAATTATAGTTGTAACCCTATAACGAAAGGGGACATGTAAAAGTATCTAATTTGACTACAGTTAAAAAGTGAATCTAAATAGGTTTATTAAATAACTTTATTGTTACAATGGCTTACAATTCTAAGAATAATATTTAAATTATAATTTGAATATTCCGACGTATTTTTATTTGACTTTGTTTTGTTAAATAAAAAGTACTAACGTTTAATAGTGATAATGCATTGTAATAGTTGCTAAGTTGAACAGACACCGCATGGCGGGAAAGAGGGAGAGGACTGGTTTTTAAAATGTAGCTACAGATCTGGGCTGAAAATATATTGAACTACTTATTTACCAATATTTTGTTTAATTTGCCACCCTGATTTTTATACATGTAACCGAGAGGAAAATATTAAAATTCATGAAATTAGCCAGCTGTTTTCACCACAAACATATACATGCTTACTTATTTATTTATGACGTAACTACTTAGGTATTATGTCGTATAATAATAAACTAAACAACAATAATATAATAATATTCCTAGTATACTTAATATAATTCTGCTCATATATCTTTTTTACTGTATACTAATGTTAGGAGACTTTTTTTATAGAGCACTTACATAAGCCAGACCTTTTTATATTTCTCCGACTCGTGTTACAAACCCTCTTTATGTAAATAATATCTTGTTTAAGCCGTTGGTATTCTTTTATTGCTAGATTATTTTGTATTTCTGGCTAACGAAAATATCTAAGGAAAATGCGTGGTAACATGTAGGTTCCGGTTGATTTGTTCAGTGTTTAATGTTTACTAATTTATAATCATCATCAGCCCTGCATATAAATTGTCCCACTGCTGGGCACAGGTTTCTCTTCACTATGAGAAATATACGGTCATAGTCCACCACGCTGGCCAAGTGTGGATTAACAGACTTCACATGTCCTTCGAGAACATGATGCAGAACTCGCAAAAATGCAGGTTGACTTAGTATGTTTTCTTTTATTGGTAACACCACCCGTACTAAATCCAGTGTTGTGGAGAATTTTACATCATACAAAATAATTTTGTGGGTTTTAATCGCTAAAAATTAACTTATTTAATATTATTACTTTTATTCGTTTTCGAAGTTTTGATAGTCTTGCACCGATGGTGGTCTATCGTCGGTCGATATTTACAAATAAGATACAAATCGCGAAAGTAAAAAATTGAGAATTTTTCATCGAAACAACAAATTAATGTGACTCACACAAAGTGTTTTCTACTGAACAGTTTTTAAAAGATCCGACACGGCTATTATAAAGTGACATGTCAACAGCTAAAAGTGCTAAATGATTGATTTATTAAACGTCAAACCGTCGTAAATAGATTAATGACACTGTTGACACATATATTTTGTGGAGCAGTTCAGTTGACACAAATGGAAGACAGTTTTAAGAAGGCAATCAGTGTGTAATAGTTACTAGGTACGTGTTTGGTTGTTTGGAGTTTACATAAATATTTGGCACGTTCGAAAAATTATTTTGAATATTCTTTTTTTAAACATGACCTGCAATATGTAGTTATGTACGTCTATTTCATGGGTACGTTTGTGAATGTCTGGTTATGCCATAATTATTATAGCCCGCACAAATTCGCGTGGTCCCGGCGCTATGGCATAATTATCTAAAGCCCTACGTTGCGGGAAGTTTACGGACACAACGGTGGTGGCGACCCAGGAATCAAACCCGGAGTCTGGGTCTCATAGGTAGCTAACAACAGTTATAAGCGTCTAAAAATTTTAGTTGTGCTATGAAATTGATACAGTGAAGCCTGTCAAAAAAGCCGATTAAAACCATAAACTATTTCCTTTTCTCTCGCCTCATTCTATATTTAAAAAGTTTCAAATATGCAATGTGGCACAGGAAACTGCAGTGCCATAATGAAACGAGCGGCAATACGAATTACGGACAGAACTGTACAACAATATTTCTTAAATGGCGGCAATAGCCAAGTAATAGCAGTCCGGTGAAATTGTCTGCAGCCAAAATGCTTTTCGTATCTGTTTTTTTACCAACAAAGTTATATAGTATTTACATTTGTGGTTGGAAATAAAAACACGATATGGTTCCAAATAAAAACACGAATGAGTCGCTGTAAGCAACATTATTTAATTTAATGATTTTTTAAAGAAATACAGGAATATAAGAATAATTCTTACACTGCTGTATTTCTTTTACAAAAATCTCTCATAAAGTTTAAACCCAGCAACTTTCCCAGTGAATAAAATAAGCAAAGCTGCTATTCATAAAAGTATTATTGGACTAAGACGGGCTCATTTCTCACAGTAAGCAGCGATAATAGTAATTTAGTCCGTAGCTAATTGGGTTATAAAATTAGTGTGTTCTCTTACGCTCGTGTAGTATAAGTGCCTCGGTTCAATGTGTTCCTATGAGCAAGAACAGAATAATCAGAGATGTGAAAATGATCAAATAATCATCTCAATATATAAAATCCTTGCGTTACTGACTGAATGACAGACAAGCTACAGCGAAAACTATAAAGCGCATGAAGCTGAAATTTGGCATGTATGTTCCTTCGGGGCCATAAGGGTGCACTAAGGAGGGATTTCCTGAAATTCCCACGGGATCGGGCAAAAACAGCTTAATTAAAACTATGTGCGGGTGTAGCTGCGGGCGTAGCTGCGGGCGTCCTCTAGTAAGCAATAAAATGGTTTTTGTAACAAGATCGTGTTTATTTTCTTCAAGCGATAGGGCAAGATGGAATAAATTATTTTAATAATTGCATGCAAGGATAGGGTAATGGATTTAGAAAGTTATCAGTTCGGTTTTCACTGAGATAACACTGTGATCCACAAAGCTTTAGGACAGTCCTAGAGGTCCTTAGCCCTCTCCTCTCCTTAAATGACATAGTCGTACATACATACATACATACAAACATACATAGTCTCACGCCTATAACCCCGAAGAGGTAGGCAGACGTGTATTTCTACACCCACTTTTCGCCAGATATACTTTAGTCCCACGTAATAATGGGCGAGCCTATTGCCGTACCGGGCACATTTCCAGACTCCGTGCTGCTACTGAGAATTTCGTGACAGAAAAACCCAATGACACTGCCCGACCCAGGAATCGAACCCGGGACCTCCCGATCCCACGCGCACATTTATGCCGCGAGACCAACGAGGCAGTCGTATAGGGTTTGATGTCGAGTTTTCCGTCTCTACGCAAAGATGGTATTTGCATCGTGTAGTCCCTTAGTCGCCTCTTACAACACCCACGGGAAGATAGAGGGTGGTGACACTTGTATTCTATGCCGTCAACCACACGGCCTCCATGACATAGTCGTAATGCTCCATATATATAACGGATATTACAATAGCATATTACAATAGTATTATACCATTCCATATCACGTCTGGCGATAATAGCCGTGACTAATACAAATTAGCATTAACATACATTATAATAAAAATTATCACGCAAGTAATTACGAATGTCACAACAATATAATTATTATTATGGCTAGAATTTATCATAATCAAACACTCGTAAAAGTTTTATGACTTTGACGTTTATGAGTGGACTGGTTGCTTGCTAATAAACTGATTTGTTCCGTAATCATCTTGTGCCATGATTTCGTTCATTTCGGCAAAGTAAAGCAACGTTGGCAGTTAACACCACTTGGATGGGTGGCTGATTTTTGTTGTATTTACATAAGTGCACTACCGTGCTTCAGAACGCACGTAAAGGGGTCCCGGTTCTGGTAAGGTTGAGAATCATTAGTCCATGTACAGTCGAACAACTTCCCGCTAGACCACCATAAGGGCGAGAATCGCTCAGCAAGACTTCGTCGCTTCCAGTGCTACTTTACACGCACATTGACACTCGTATACAAAACATGTTTCTAGTGTGCTTCGACTCTATGAGTGAGCCAAGGGATTTTTTTTCAAACTTATCCACCCCCGACTTGTTTGATAGGCCTTTAGCCAATCTATAAATACCTACAGCAGAGATGGCCACACACTCACAAGATAAGTAAAGAAAAACATAAGGTACTCACTATTTATTAAATTAAAATCGTGCCAGTAGTTCTTAGATCAACGCGATCAACCAAACAAACTAACATATTGTTTAGCCTTATCATATTAGTATTCTTAATATATAAAATCCTTGCGTTACTGACAGGCAGACACGCTGCAGCCGA
This sequence comes from Euclidia mi, assembly GCA_944739405.2. NCBI lineage: Eukaryota > Metazoa > Arthropoda > Insecta > Lepidoptera > Erebidae > Euclidia > Euclidia mi. The sequence continues at coordinate 25,419,605 of OX123195.2, forward strand.
AACTATTGGGCGCAGGAAGTTGAAATTTGGCATGTATTTTCCTTGGGGACCGTAGAGGAGCACTAAGAAGGGACTTCCCGAAATTCCCACGAGATCGGCCAAAACGGATAAATTAAAAGAAAATCCAGGCGTAGCTGCTGGCGTCCTCTAGTTAGTATATATTTCACTAAAGCTTTCCTCATACCACAACACAGGTGACATTTCTACGGATGTTTCCTAGTATTTAGAATTTAATTACAATGTCTTACGCTCTGGTGGTACACGCAATCTTAAACAATGCGCAACCGATTAAATTGTATATTATCTAATTATCTCGCCACACAACATAATTTCACAAAGAATCTCGGTTGAGTTATTCCACGACAAGTTACTGTAGGTCTTTGATGTCTTGTAATGTAAGGAGTATGGTGGAACAAAATATATATGACGAACAGTAATGATGCTCAGTGAATTGAATAATATACTAAAGATTATTATATTAGACCAGCCAGGTTGGCCGGTTGACCAGATGGGTTACACCAGCCGTGGTCACGGGATGACTGAGTCATCCCGTGACCACGGCTGGTGTAACCCATGCCGAAACGTCGGGAAAAATAGAAAGGTATTTCATCTTTATTTTCGTTCATTATGTGTGCAAATCGTGGTAGTTTAAAAGTAGTTAATTGAATAATATGTTTTAGGTACTTACCTACTTTATACTAGAGGATGGCCGCAGTTACACTCTTAAATTTTTTAACGTAATTTTGCTTGCTCCCGTAGGAATTTCGCCTAATCTCTTTTTAGTGCACTCTTATAATAAAATTATTATTGTTCTTTGGGTATACCAATGAACAATTTTCATTCTTTTAGTTTCTCAGTTTTTTCCAGTTTCTTACGCACAGTAGGTTTGGCCGTGCGTTGTCGGTCAGTCAGTCAAAATCGCAAGAATTTTATGTACCTATATTGGATTGATAATAATTTATATTAATGGTACCAAAGAGCTTTTTAGCTTGTCTGATAGTAACTGTATGGCGTAGTGGTTTAAGCAGTCGCGTCGCTGTTTATCACCGCGTCGAGTGTTGTGGGTTCGATCCCGGGGCCTCCCACACTGACTTTACGCGATTTACAAAATGGTGTCCAGTGTCTGGGAGATCTTTATATCCGTTGATTGAATGTTTGTAAATTCCATCGCGGAAAAAAAATTCATTCGTTCGTTGGAGTGGTCTTTAAAAAACAAAGTGTGTAGAAATATAAAGAAAATAAGAAAATCACGAATATACTACTGTCAAAGTCTGCTAAATGTTTATTACATAATACAGTGTTGCAACTTTCTTGTAATGTTTCGCAAATTTTATTGTAAAAACAAGTTGGTAAATAGCACGAGAGATATTTGGGTCGACTTATTTTTATTGTTTTCTTACAGCGCGCGTGTATATGCTATTTTAAGATTTGTAAGTGCAGATAGTTTGAGTTTTATAATCGCGTACGAATTGTATTTGCGTCTTGAATTGCATGATAATCAGTGTCGGATCTACGTTTTTTCGAACCGGGGTAAATCTTTATAATGGCGCCTCCTCCCAACGGTGTCAGCCAAGCAATTGGAAATTTTCGCTCTGTGTCGTGATCGATGCCCGGACATGATTTTGGCGCCGTGATGATGCTGCCGCCCAGGGCAAATGTCATGGTTTGCCCCAGATCTCCTCACTCGCCACTGATTTTCATTACAAGCTATCTTGAAAGGCCGATCCGGGTAGGCAGCTAGTTAGGTCACTTAGACCCCTTCCCTTTTGCCGCATGAATTCTCCGTAAAACCTACGCAAAAACAGTTACTAATAGGTATTTAGATCAAAACGACTACTTCTTGGGGAAACACCCTGTGGTGTTCCACAATAGTATAGGATACGTCTGTACGTATCCTATACTATTGTGTTTTATAAACTCATCTATGTTTGTCTGTGGTCACGATGCTTTGCGGCGTAGTAAATGGCGTGTCTATGGCTCCTAAACGCGCCTTGTTTGGCACTATGGTGACATCAACTCACCAGCACTTTTATTCTCATTATGTCACTTCCGTGTTTTTGCGTTTTATGTGTAGAGTTATTGCGCTGGGTTAATAATTTATCGTCATGTTTGTTTAGGTTTTTGGAAAGTTAGGATCGTTTTTACAGGTTGGGTATGTTTCACGTTTTTGGAAGGCTATATTATCCTTGCATACATACATAACGTCACGCCTTTTATCCCCGAAGGGGTAGGCAGAGGTGTATTTCTACACCCACTTTTCGCCAGATATACTTTAGTCCCACGTAGTAAGGGGCGAGCCTATTGCCGTACCGGGCACATTGCCAGACTCCGTGCTGCTACTGAGAGTTTCGTGACAGAAAAACCCTATAACACTGCCCGACCCAGGAATCGAACCCGGGACCTCCCGATCCCACGCGCACATTTATGCCGCGAGACCAACGAGGCAGTCGTATAGAGTTTGATGTGGAGTTTTCCGTCTCTACGCAAAGATGGTATTTGCATCGTGTTATCCCTTAGTCGCCTCTTACGACACCCACGAGAAGATAGGGGGTGGTGACACTTGTATTCTATGCCGTCAACCACACGGCAAAATTATCCTTGGATATACTGTTACTAAATAGTCACGCAATATTGCGCTGTCTATGGGTTACGGATATAAAACGGCAGTCGCTCTATGGCAAAGTTATTATTTTGGCATTCCAAGACCAATATCTTTGATGAAACCGGGATGAGGCTAGGACGATGATGATGATGATCTGAAGGTTATATTCGATGCTTGTTTATTGTTTATTATACAATAAACACCATCGTCCAATATTGGTAGATCGAACCTTTAGAGGCAGTATAACTTGACCTGGCATTCTAAGCAAAGGTAGTACAAAGACGGATGATATTATAAGACAACTAGCTGACCCGGCAAACGTTGTTTTGCAAAATTTTTTTTTTTGAGAAATAGATGTTGGCCTTTTCTCATAGATACCGGATAAGCACAAAAAAATTCATCAAAATCGGTCAAGCCGTTTCGGAGGAGTATGGGAACGAAAACTGTGACACGAGAATTTTATATATAAGACAATATTATCAGTTTAAGTACCTCCTAGTCTTTCAACTCGATTACCTATATTATCCTATATCGCTTGTAATTACTTTACGGGCTATTACTAATCCATTGCTTGTATTAAACGTATTAGCTTTGACAATAATGTTATAGGTGCTGTAATGTATAATGTTGTTTTTATTTACGTTATACGGTCACTGCATACACGCGACATACGATCTCTTACCGGCTTTTTAAATACTTAGTAAGTTCTCGGAATAGTTATTTACATAATACGATAAAATTTTGATAGTTTTAGTCAATGTTTGTAATAAATTGGATCTAGTTAGCTTTATTATAATCATGGACTAGATTTGGTCCGATGTACAGCCTACCCAGTCCAAACCTTACTTGTGTAAAATTTATTTCATGAATAATATAAGTAGATATATTTTTGAAAATCTTACAAACCTCGAAACTATTTTTATTTTGCATGAATTGAGCATTTTGTAGAAGTACACGTTATAATTGTATACTTATAGATAAACAAGGTTAAAAATAGCATGAAAGAAAATTAAATTAAAATGTACAAATACATATCAAAAATTCATACAATACATATGTTGTCCTACAAAGATATAAATAATTGTAAAAAAACACATTAGTGTTTATTTAAGTAAAACAATTTTAGTAATATACAACAAAAGTTACTTACTAGTATTTATTCTGCGGTAACTAATAGTTTTATTAAAACTAGGTCGGTACGTGGTTTCAATTGCTTTCAGTTACTTTAAACATTCGCTATTGAAAATATGAAATTTTAATACTATTTTGCGTTCGCGGCTCCGCCCACCTGGATGTCGGCTATCACAAAAAACGACTATGTGTTATCCTGATGTCTAAGTGATATTTGTTATGTTACTTTTTACGTTAAAATAATAAAAAATATTAGGCATAAATCATGATTTATGCCTAATATTTTTCATTATTTTACACAAACATGTGTTGCGGCAGACTTTCCAAATTAATTACAGTTGTGCACCCAGACTTGAAACAACAAATTGTGGACTACATGAATTTGGGAATCGAATGCACAACATTAGGCGTAGTTCTAAACGACGAGGCCACCGCTGCGCCATACGACTGCACGTCATATGCCATACATTATACGCCAATGTGTATAACAATTTTCCGTCCTCTGTGAGAGGTCTGTGAAGAATATTTAGATTTTCCTATCCTTCAAGTCAGCCTCACTCAGCAATTTCTTTTTGCACATACAATATACTTAAATACGGTGCGAAAAATAATATACCTACTTAATTTCTTACCATCTCAAAGGAACTCATTAGTAGTTTACATGCAGTTTTAGCACCCACTTTGATTTGTCTCTGCACCACCCAAAGGTTGACTGGTAGAGAATGCCTTGGGCATTAAGTCTGCCTTTGTACAAATTATTTTTTTTTTGCGCAAGAAGTCTTAAATAAATAAAATAAATAAACTCGTAATATAGGCAAAATATGTTGGCAATTTAACAAAGTGGCTTTGAAATCTGCTAGCAGAAAAGAAAGTAATTAGAATTTCATCATTCGAACACAAGATATTTTTATTTTAGAACTCAAGAACAAACGATTTTCCGCACGTTATTATTCAACCAAAGGAAATTCTTATGTTATTATTTTATATTTACTTCTGTATCGCAACCATCCCTGAAAGGCCACTCCACAAGGTTCATTGACCTCCAGTAATTTTTTATTCACGAAGTGGTCGACCCAGTTTTTGTTTTAAATTCCTTTGTATTTGCTTGTGTAATTATATTAGCGCAAACGACACGTGGAAATATGTGTGTATGTACTTTAGCGTTCTGGTATTTCTGTATTTTTTGCGCAAAATCTGCAATTGCATTACACTTGCACACGATTTTCTTTTTTACGTACCAACCCGCCGAAATTACGTATCCGTCCTTTGAAAATATTTCGTCTGCTATAAAATTACGTACTTATAATGAGGGTAGTACATTAAAATCGTTTAATTATCTCACATATTAAGGGCCATCCACACGGCACAATTTTACCACTGATCAAATTTTCAATCGATTTGGCTTTGCCCGTCTACACGACACAATCAAATCACTGATTTTCATTCCGTCCACCCGATTGGTTAAAATCTTGTGGACGGATTGAAAATCAGTGATTTCAAATTTCAATTTCATTTCAATTTCTCATCGGGTGGGCGGTAGGTACCCACCCGATGAGTTGGACAACTGGCGTCTACACGTCACGATTTCATCAAGTGACTTAGTCAAGTTGGACGTAAAATAGTGTCGTGTGGATAGGCGTTTATACAAATCTCTGAGTATTTTGTCAGGCAATGTCGTATCAATCATCGCAAAGCCTAAAGTACTAAGTGAGAAACATCGCACACACACTTGAAAATCAATGTACCTCTATGAAAATTTGGACAATAGTTGCAATACAAAACTAATAGGCACCACACATTGAACTTAAACATAATCAACCTATCGAGGAACTGAAAGCATTATCAACAGACAGAGTGTAGTACGTAAATATTGTTCATAAGTTAATTGTTTTCACAACAAAGAGGTGTCAACTGTTTGTAATCTATGGTCGTACTAGAAAGCTCCGAGTGCCTGGTGCCCAACTCAGACCGTTTGCACGAGTAGAGTAGGTATGTTTATTTGTACAGACACAGTCGAGAATGTTTTCATCGCTGAAGCCACGTGTTTGTATGATATGTGAGTGCGAAGCGATGAAGGAAAATGGAGCATGATTTGTTGAAGGTCAAAGGATAGTAAATAAATCGTGTGAGGGACAGATCCAGGGTGATGGCATGGATGGCAGCTACTCTCACCTGGCTCGAACAAAATTTAGCCTCATGCCCCTCTCTCCCCGCCAATGAAATCCTGAATCCGCATTGATTCGTGTTATTACTTCGGCTACTTATGTAATCGTTTTCAAAGATTTTCAAAATTATGCAGCAGCTTACTCAATCTCAAATATTTCAAATTACTTATCTTTATTTTTTCTATCGAGTCAGCCCACTTGATTCGATAGCAATAATAAAGAGAATCGGACACGACCTTGTAGTAGTATAATATTCTTAAATGCATAGACAAAGCTAGAACAAAGTAGGCACCCTCTAGATAGATGGAGGATAAGTAGTAGCTATGCCACTACGAGAAAGAACCAAGTTTGAGCTCCAAGAAACAATACAAATACCAAAATGCTTATCACATGTTTTCATTGTCAACAGGTCATCAAGATTCCAGAAACCAAAGAAGGTTTCATAGATCTGAACAATTTGGAACAGAAGTTACAACAGCATTCTACCACTGGCAAAAGGATGATTGGCTTCTTCCCTGCAGCTTCGAAATTGACGGGAGTTCTGGCAGATGACGTTGCGACCACTTTACTCCTGCATCAGTATGGAGCATGGTCTTTTTGGGACTACACGCTTGTGGCTCCGTCTTGTGCTGTTGACATGAATCCAACTTTCCCTGGCGTCGAAGAGGAGATGGTGAAGAAAGATGCCCTGTTCTTCAATTGTGAAAAGTTTGTTGGTGGAGTCCAGGGCCCTAGTGTTGTGATTGTCAAGAAAGAAGTGTTCAGAAATACTCCGATATTTTCTGAAGATGTTGAGGTAAGACAATTTTTAAAATTTTGTTTGTTGACATTTTGTGATGGAAATTTAATGTGAGACGAAAGATGAAAAACAAATGCGCTCTTCACGCATTAACTATGTGTTAGGTATTTATAGGTCAATCAATCGGCAATACTAAAATGTACTTATAGGAAATTGTTTATTTAATTTTGTTTGCCGTAGTTTTTAGACATTTTTTGAACGTTCAGACACTATAAGCATAATATTGCGTAAAAATTAAACATAAAAATAAATATCAAATATATTCGTGACTTAAAATAAATATGGCGCCAATGTTATGAAGTGTTATATTTATTTTAACACCTAAATACACTAACACTGTTTGGTCTGAAAATAAACGCCAGAGTCAATATAAAAATACTATTTATGTCTAAGCGGACGTATAATATTTGTGTGATAATAACAAAATGAGGAGTTTAAACAGGCTTTAAAAAAAAAGTAGTCACGTAATCTTATAAAACGAAATATAATTTGTGATCTTGAGCAAAACGGGTGGATGTTGGTCGCCCAAGATTGGTCTATGTGGACAGCTTTGGGTGGCCTATGTCCAGCAGTGGACGTCTTTCGGCTGGTATGATGCTGATGATAAACAAAGCTCATTGTTTTTGAAAAATCACTAAACAGTTTAAAATAGGTAGGTTGTTAACATATAGGTAAACTTTAATGATTTATTAAATTTGTGATCGCACTGTCGAGGAACAATAATTAAAACCTTGATGAGTAAACCTATACAAAAATTACCTATGAAAATCTTTATGACGTCTGAATAGGGTTTCATATTGTAGGTACGTTATACCCATTTTTAAAAGAAAAAGTTAATTACAATTAGTCTCAAGTTTTGAAATACAGGAAGATAAATGTTTAGACTTTTCATCTCCCGCAGCCCAACTCCGAACGCTAAGCCGCTAAATATCAGATGACTATCGGAGTTTTGCGATAGTAGGTTTTAGCAACATTTATTTTTACAGTTTCCTTCAAATACAGCACACTGTGATTATTTTACCCACAGATTTTACCCGAAACCGCGCAAAAGTTAAAAATTCTGTTAAATAGTCTGTTACAAGAAAATTAAAAGATTTGTTGAAAATATATTATGTTTATGAATGCACTCTTAACGGCGGCAACGAACATTTTTCGGGAAATTCTTTTATCATAAACTACTACTTAAGAATAAGGCCTTCAAACAAACTCTTCAGCTCCTTAACTTCAGTCTTAAAAGATTCTAAGCCAAAATGAATATAAAGTGTTGAGAGATGAAATTGCATGTATAAAATATGTATAAACTCATGAGCCAAACTCGCGAGGTAAACTTTCTGGCTACGGTATCTTGGCGTGAAGCTTTGAATAATAAATTATTAGATTATAATTTTTTTTCTTGAAGAAGTTCACATTTGCAATTGGTTTAAGTTTATACATTACCTAGTTATCATAAGAAGCTCCTATATGTGTTCAAGGATTTTTAACGTTATAAACAGGTGTATTTAATTGTAGGTGTGAATACCTTTGTTTTAACCTGCAGTGATCTGCATTGGTCTGTTAAGATAAATTTTAAACATCTTGGTATTCGATCTGGTCTTTAACTGACGAGACGAAGTGACAATAGAAGAATTTATTTGAACTGAACCCCCCAAATAGTCTTTGCAAGATTAGTGGCTTGAATTTTTATACGTGAACAATATTGTATTGAAAACGCAGGTATTATAAAAGCAGTGGTACCTACAGTGGTAATTATTCTGTTTAAGCCGGTGCTATATCATCATTTTCTCACCTTAGAGACCTCCACTGCAGGTCATAGGCCTCTCCCAAAGTTCTCCACACTGACCGATTGAGCCGAAATCTTAACCAGATCGTCGGGCCACCTTGCGGGAAGCTTACCCGAGTTACGTCGTCCGCTGTGCGGCCACCACTCTAGAATCCTCCTGGCCATCGGTTCTTCGAGCAAATTGTCCTGTCCATTGCCACTTCAGCTTGGCTATCCGGTGCTGTACTAATAAGAAATTATACTTGTCTATTTATATTGAATTATTGTCTCCAACAGCTCCTCGGTGAGAGGATTGAAGAGTTGAAGTGTACGGAGGCGGTGCGAGCCTCGCTGGTGATGCAGCTCCGAGATGCCGTCGGTCTTCAGACCATCGCTGAACGACAGGACAATATTACCAAGTAAGTTTACACTACATTCACTGAAAAGAAGTTGGCTGATCTGGTTTTGCTGTTAGGCTCAATTCACTCTGCCGCAGAGTCGAAGCGACGCGACGCTTCATATTTTTCCGCCTAAAGCATATTAATCTCTATTGCTCTATTATTTAAGTACAAATTTGTGGTATGTAAAGATGGAAGCGCGCGTCGACGCGCGTAGACGCCCGTATTCGCGTTTCGACGCTCGGCTGGAGTTGAGTGCATTCGCGAGTCGCCGCGCGTACTCGCGCGCAGTGACGAGTCAGACGCCGACCGCAACGGACAGACGACAGTGCTGAACTACGACGACAATAGACAAAGATGAAACAAGACGCGCGTGCCGTGGCCACGCATAGACGCGCGTCGCCGTGCAAAACATGACGCGTCGCGTCGCTTCGACTCTGTGCCAGTGTGAGTTGAGCCTTAGACTAGTCATAATGTGAAGTAGGTAAATTATTTAAGTTGAGGAACAGCATATAACTTTATTTTGTGTCTACTAAACATCTAAGGGTGTAAGTATTCGTGTTTATGACCATCTTCTGTGACGGGATTGCTGAATTTGCGCCATATAATCAACTGTTCTATAACAGATTGAACTTTAGCCTTAGCAGACTGTGTGGTACGGTGGTACCTACAGCTAACATTTAAATATTTCACTATTTCTTTGTAAGTATAAGTATTAGGTATTCAACTTTTAAATATTTTGTGAAATTGAGGTTAACAAAGTGCGGTGTCATCGGCATAATGTTATTTACCTAAGTCGCTTCATATTATCAAAACAAAGCAATAGAATTAATAGCTAGTATTCTAGCGCTCTGTAAATTTGATAGACTAGATTAAACTAGATTTGTTTCGGCTAAATTCAGTTAGCCAGTTAGTGATTTAATCTATTGTGTTCGCAGGAGCTCTGTCTCACTACCATATAGTTTGCTAGGTTGTTATTCCATAATATGTAGCATGAAGGTTTTCTGGCATTGATATTGTCTTTGAAACCACCTGTAAAATTGGTTTTCAAACATTCAGGAGGAAGGCTTTTGGATGTGTAACATAACGCTATAACTTTTATGGGCAGAACAAAATCAAATAGATCGCGATATGGATCAAATTCAAAGTACCTTAAAGGTGTGGCGGGCGAAATCGCGTCTCACTTTTAGTTATTTAATATATTTATTCTAACAAAAATATTATGTACAAACTCGCGTTTATATTATATCAAAACATGTTGAAGCTATATGTACCTAACGAAATATTCGCTGCGTGGGTGGTTTCAAAATTAAACAGCTTTGAATTTACAACTAACTCGTTTAGTTTACAAAAAACAGCGGCTTCTATAACTAGAAACTAACTGTAAGCGTTATTATCGACGTTCTAGTTTTTTTCCGTCGATAATTGATTTAATAACCGTTTGTGACGATCATACGATGAAAGACGTACCAATGTTTTACTTATTACAAACTGTTGCTCGCATTTTCAAACTGCTTTTAATGCCAATTAATATAGGTACTGCTATATAGATATACATATTGTACCTACGCGTTTTCGCATACCATACATTCCTTTCTACATACTCAACGCTTATCAGTCATAGCCATAGAAAGCCCTAAGATGCTCCTCAGTCTCTGTCCAATAGCCAAACCAGACGGTTGCCTTAACCTTAATTAAGTATTTAATTTTTTTAAACCCTTTTTCCTTGAGGCTAATAACAGTACGTTTGAGAGGTTCAATAAAAAAAATCTATTAACTTTCAACTACTACATCAGATCTTTGGTGCTTTAATAAAACCTTTTTTTAGTAGGTAGGTGCCTACGTCATGAAAATAATCTATTGTCTATTGCATGTTACTAGCCTCAGCGGTTTAGGCACTGCGATAATAAGACTGGTAGTCTAAGACGCTTTAATTACATACAGGCGATTTAATAATATTATAGTCTCACGCCTGTATCCCAGAAGGGGTAGGCAGAGGTGTAATATTGCACCCACATTTCGACATTAATTTTTAGTTCCGACGTAACAGGGGGCGAGCCTATTGCCGTACGGGGCACATCACCAGACTCCGTGCTGTTACTGAGAATTGCCTAACGGAAAAACCCAATAACACTTTACCCGACCCCGGAATCGACCCCGAGACCTCCCAATCCTACGGGCACATATTTTATGCGCGCATTAAATAGAGGGGGGTATAACCCCCCTCTATTTAATGCCTTATTTTCCAGACAAATTCAAAATTATTATTAAATTTGTATGAATTACCTAGGAAATTTATTGAACAGGTGTTTAACAGACAGTGGTGAAACCGGGCGTAAGTCTTTTATTTTCTACAAGACCTTAGGTTATTTTGCTTGTATATGTTAGTGAATAGGTACCTTTATCGTGAAATTAACGACCTCACTATCTCACCTTCTCCAATGCCTTCAAATAAATAAAACTATTTTATTTTATTTATATTTATTTTAGTTAATATAAAACTAATTTGAAGCATTGATTTCATGGAGTATCCTTTATGCTAAAAAGGTTACTAAAAAAAACTAAACAGGCAGAGAGACATAATTCACACCATGAAAACTTTACGGTCTTTTAAAGGTGTGCATAAACACGATAAGTATTTTATATAAAGAGCTTTGTCACAATCTTGAGAACACCCGTGTTTCTTACATCACATATTATATTAATGTTATAAATAGAATTTCCGCGTCATGGATTTTCTCAAGCATCGCTCTGTACTCGGGGCACGTACCACTTCAATGACAAGACGTCTTCTCCCACTTAACTAACGTGTAGGAAAATTGTCGAACAGATGCAAAAAGTAACCTAGTGTGATTAGATTCCACATTGATGAGGTGGACTATATGTTTGTGAGGTCAATTAAAGAATGTATGAGGTCTGTATATTCTATGATACATAGGTAGGTATTTAGTTTATATACAGCTCTGCTTAGTTTGGGTATATTTAGTTGTAATGGTTGAATTTATAATTACTATGTGGATACGGTCATTATAAAATATTTAGTAAGTATGTGTTTGTTTATTTTTTATTTTTCAAATAAACTCTACATTACGGACTTGTAATTGAATTTTTAGCTGTAACTTCTGACTATTAGATATTTATCTACCTATTTAGATAGCTGCCCATTTAGTGGTATTTTGTAATCAATATATCCACCAACTAGGTTACTAACCCTAGTTAGTAAAACAAAATTAATAACTGTATTAATTTTGTTTTCACAATCAGCGGTTATTGGCTCAGAATAAATAGGTACTTATTACTAGTCAGAAATCTTGAAATAGATTTTCCTCATAATCTTACTTTTATGCCTACACTACGCCTACCTCTCCCACACAGTAAATAAAAACACTTGCTCGCATAAAAATATATTTACAAATATGATTAAGTAGGTACGAGTAAAGTTTTACTCTATAAAAATGTTTGTAAAACAACCAAATTAAAATCTTTGCCTACAAACAATTTAATTAAAAGCGCGCTAAAATCACGTTCATAAATCGCAAAATTTAATTTTCGAAGTGTCACCCCGATCCACCATGTTTGTTTTAGCATTTTCAAATGGCCACGCGAGGGAAAATCACTGTGCAGCCTGTTCATAGTGTCAACTCCGATATACTTAATTTTGTTTACTAAGTCTGTGAACATATTCCGGCACTCTGCATTATTTACTACATGAATATACTTCATAAACATTCATTTAATAACGTTAATGCATACATACTTTAGAAGCAACATTTGTATCTCAGTACAATAACCCCAATTTATTCCGTTTATTAAGTAGATTTGGCATTTTTTTATGGTGAGTTAGCAGGTTTTGTTTACGTTGAGAATTCAGGCGCCAAAACTTATTTTTGTTTGTTTTTTGCAGATTTCGTAGATCTTCGTCTAGACATTTTATCTTGATATAAAAGAATAAAGGCGAAACCAACAGTGACTAACATACCTGTTGCGTAATATCGAGGGAATGTAGTTGGAATTGCTATCTGATTATACTTTTGGCAACCTATTACTAGGTATTCGGTTATAATATAGGAATTCTTAAAGTCACTCAAGAGGGGATTCTTCGTCCTATCTAGTTTTACTAGGTACCTATTTCTTAGATGTTAGTATCCCTATATTTCTCTAGAACTTCAGCAATTTAATATAAAATCGCTGGATACCTATTTGAGATATTAGATACTAACTTATATTCATCTAGGTACCATTTATTTTGAGAGCTTCGGATTTCGAGACAACAAAAAAGATCTGGTAACTTGAGATGTTTAGTCCTCTCTGGAACAGCTCTTGCCATGAGGTGGTGGTTATAATATACTCATTTAAAACACACAATAAAATATTTATACTCTTTGCTTAGCCATTCGGTTTCACGCAGCGCCGTGCACATTCATAACAACAATGCCATGCGGAATGGCGTCTGCTAATTTATTTAAGTGCCGTTTTACAGCTCAGGTATAAAACGTGCTGCTTCTAAAGTAGCCACTTCATTAAATAATTACCTCTCCAAGAAGTACTAATTATACTGAATATTAAAATAAATTACCTTTGCAACACTATGCATTTGCAGAAGTTACTAGAGCCATTGCACTAGTGATGAAGGTATTTAGATGAGCACCGCAAGTGAGCCTATCAGTATAGGCTCAATTGTGGTGTGCAACCATTATCATTGACTTAGATTGCCGTTCGTAACAGATCGGCAAAGTTAAGCAACGCGTGCACAGGTTACCACTTGGATGGGTGACCGTGTGTGGCATTTACGTCTGAGCGCTACCGAGCTTCGGAGGGCACGTAAAGCTGTTGGTCCCGGTTCTTGTCTAGGATAAGGATCGTTAGGCCACGTCGGAGGCCTTCGAGCGGACTGAAAACTCCGACACCAGAGTTGGCCACACACTCACACGAAAAACAAACAAAAACCATTATCATCGTCCTAGGGTTCCAGTTGCATCCAAGACATTTTCAACTTCGAGGAGCCCGGAGTCCGCTTTCTGGTCTAACCAGATTTGACAGAATTATAGTTTTTTTTACACCGCGGCTGCTGTCTTACCTACCTCCTTAGCCCACAGGCATAGAATCATAAGTATTCTAAGCTTTAGGCAGTTCAGACCAGTGCCAAAATATGAACAACATACTACATCTTTACATTACAGGTATTCTATAATACTCTGTATAGTATTATATTATCTGTGGTAATAGGTACATAGAATACCGAATTATAGAGATAGCCGGTAACGTAAACTTATCTATACACATAAATAAAATTGGAGTATCTGTTTGTAATATTAAAATAACCGCTTTTTACTCAATGCATATGGATGTAAACACGGTACATATAGCGAAATGACATTTTTTTCAATTTTTGTATGTCTGTCTGTCTTTTGTTATCGTTAATCTCTGGAACGGCTGGACCGATTTTGACGGGACTTTCACTGGCGGATAGCTGATGTACCAAGGAGTAACTTAGATAGCCTAAGTTAACCGGGAACGCGAAGAAGGTCCCTCAGAACGTGGGTGAAACCGCGGGCAACAGCTACTTTAAACTATGAATGGACCTTAGTCAGTATGTTTGCGTCACGTTTTATCTATCGTGTATATCACAATTTACCGTGTCTGTGAGTAGGCTAATGCAATCAATTACAAGCACGTATTCTGTAGGTTTACTATTCCTTTGTTCTTTGTTTAACAAACTGTAGGTATTTAACTTAGACTAGGTGTGCCATCTATAATCAATTAGGTATCTTGAAATTTATAACCATAATATTTTGTTTATTATATTTTGATGCATGGAAGATGTTTCTTAAGGCGATAAGGCTGTCTACTGTACATTTTTTATTGTGATTATATTTTTCTCTTTGTAACTTATAGTGTAAAATGAAGAATTAGCTACATATCTATCTCTAGACCAAAATCTTAATATAAAATCCTTGCGTTACTGACTGACTGACAGACACGCTACAGCCGAAACTATTGGGCGCAGGAAGATGAAATTTGGCATGTATGTTCCTTGGGGACCATAGAGGTGCACTAAGAAGGGATTTCTCGAAATTCGCACGGGATCGGCCAAAACGGGTAAATTTAAAAAAAATGCAGGCGTAGCTGCTGGCGTCCTCTAGTAGTAAATAAATAGCTATAGAAACTAAAATAAACGGCCTATTTACAAAGCTACAAACAGATTTTCCATTGCAACGTGCATTGAAAAATCTATCGCCGTTTTACTTTCTAATGGGTTTATAGCTTACGACACAGCTACCTAATGTAGCGTGTAGTTTCCATAACACAGGAGAGTAAAAATAATAATAAAATACATATAATACAATAAAAATAACTATATATACAGGTTGTAAAAAGACCCTTCACGAAAACTGAAATCCCATGTTGTACCAATCACTACGAACATTTTTTACTTCGGCACCATACCTGGGAAATTACTGGTTCAGGAGATATTGAGGCTCAAAGTTAGTATGGAATTTTTCTAATTAGGTACAAAATCGATGCATTTACCCCGCCAATATGTTCTTTAGCCCTAGAACCCCATGGATAAGTAGATATTTCGAGCATTGCACGCGCGCGCTTTTAATTGCGGTTTAAAAATGTGAAAACTAAAAATAAAAAAAAATCCCAGGTATTATTTTTGGTTAGTATGACTTGGCATTGATGTCCACAACGAGTAGACTTTGGCTTGGTGATGGGTCTTGCGACACCCTGTATATATATCCATTTAAAAATATATCAAGAATTCGTTCCACACAAAGCGATAAGCTAACAATGAGCTCGGCTTGAAACTAGTCGAGAGTCAGATAATTTTCTCGCTTCAGATATAATTATTATGGTAGCGGCATTATATTTGTGCCGTACATACGTACGGCACGATAATACTATAAAGAGGTAGATACACCATCTTCAATCTGCTCAAACTTCTCTCTTCTCTCATAATTGTCCTTTCTATCTCAACATGTTCTACTCTAATTGCTGTCGATAGGGTCTCATTATTTGAGTGTGTATTTCTAGTAAGTAAAAGCCATATCAATCCTAATCTAAAGGCTGATAGAGGGATGATTCAGGTCTTCTACCAGCTAAGCTGTAACGATGTTCCACTCTTTCCGTATGGTAAGAGAAGGAGCAGAGGAACTCTTTGCCTATGAAAACCGCCAAATACAATAAAAAATCTCATCCATCTTTTAATAACTATTTCGTAAACATAAGAATAAGTTTGCATCGTCGAAATACTGTATCTAAATGCGTGTTAGTTGCCGGATGTAATGTTTTTAACTACATATCAACGGACGCACCGACGATGTATTTATGTTTTTTTTTATAACCAAAAGTCTGTTTGTATGGCTTCCATCCAAACTTCTAGACTGTACTGATCTGATTCGAACTATTTATAGTAGATACTTAGATTTATGGATGTTGATCATATCGACTGTCATGTCTTGTCAGTTCAGGAATTTCGCTCTTTGAATAACGTATTGTGATTTAGTCATTGTGTGTAATTGTATGTTTTACATAATGCTAGTACCTATATCTAACATCAAAATTAAATATATTCCTATATAAAAATACTAGAGGACGCCAGCAGCTACGCCTGCATTTTTTTTTAATTTACCCGTTTTGGCCGATCCCGTGGGAATTTCGGGGAATCCCTTCTTAGTGCACCCCTACGATTCCCAAGGAACATACATGCCAAATTTCAGCCTCCTGCGCCCAATAGTTTCGGCTGTAGCGTGTCTGTGAGTCAGTCAGTAACGCAAGGATTTTATATATTAAGATCATAATCATCCCTGGATAACTGACGCACGGATGTTTGATCCTAAACTATGCTGAGCCTCAACTGGGGTAACTAGATAACTGATAAACATACATACACTACCGCTCAAAAGTATTTGCCCACTGCAATTTTTGTCTTGGTCTATCGTCTTAGCGCTATCCCAGATACATTCAAAACTTATCCCGCAGTCCGCTTACTAGTCTAACCTATTCAGTCATATCGATGACTGAATATCAGCTGCTCCACTGAGTGACTGTCGTCTGACCTGCACATCCGAATGGGATAGCGATATTCCATGGTAGACCAGTATCAGTTTATTTGAGGGTACTGACTCCCCGTAACGACTGTCAAAAATGTTCATAGCAGCCAGGACCGACGGTTTAAAGTGCTCTCCGAGGCACGGGGCAAGCGATAATTAACAATTTAATACACACATAACTTCGAAAAGTCATTGGTGCGCGCCGTGGATTCGAACCCGATGCCCTCAGCATGGCAGTCTGTTGGTATATGCACTAGGCTATCGCTGCCTCCTTTTTGGTTATTTATGTGTTTTTAGTTAATTTAAACGCAGAAAACTATATTAGGTTTAACATCATACAACAATGCATTAACATAATAAAATTAGTAGATACGATACAATTAGAAGAACAGTGTTCTTCAAATATCCTCAAATCAAGGTGGGCAAATACTTTTGAGCGGTAGTGTAATAAATATCAATATTCAGCTTCTTGCGCCCAGCAGTTTCGGTTGTACGTTGTCTGTCAGTCAGTCAGTAACGCAAGAACGATTTTATACAGGGTGTCACAAGACCCATCACCAAGCCGAAGTCTACTCGTTGTGGACATCATGCCAAGTCATACTAACGAAAAATAAAACCTGGGGAACGATATTTTTTTTAAGTTTACACATTTTTTTAACCACAATTAAAAGCGCGCGCGTGCAATTCTCGAAATACCTACTTATCCATGGGGTCATAGGGCATCTAAAGAACATATTGGCGGGGTAAATGCATCGATTTTGTACCTAATTAAAAAAATCCATACTAACTTTGAGCCTCAATATCTCCTGAACCAGTAATTTCCCAGGTATGGTGCCGAAGTAAAAAATGTTCGTAGTGAGTGGTACAACATGGGATTTCAGTTTTCGTTAATGGTCTTTTTACACACTGTATATATACAGATATTATGATGATTAGGTAAAGTTATTTGGCTATACTAGTTAATGTATGGGACTAGCAACTTGTTGCTCACAACGGCGACGTAGTAGGAAGAGAAACAGTTTGCTGGCGGAACTGATGCCAGCGATTACAGTAGATACGGGTACTAAATGTAACATAGATAGATAGAGAGATAGAAAATTCTTTATTGTACACCATATAGAATACAAATGCTACATATAATGTTATACAATTTTACAAATGTACAATAGGCGGCCACAACGGCCACATACAGCAACTCTACACGATATGTGAAGCCTATTTCGTACCTATTTTTGTTGTCTGTATTTTGTGAGAGAACTCCTATAAATTGGATTGTGATCGTCTACACATATTATGTATATGACTGTCTTAACTTGTCACAATCGAATATCTATGAGTACTATACTATACTATGAGTATCTGTGAGTATTTTTTATGTTTTAGTCTCTCAAACAGAGACTAAAACATAAAAAATACTCACAGAAAATCGACGTAAAGTAACAGTACTTAAACTGTTGCGTTTCGTTCGGTGAGTGACAGTGCCGGAGGCCCTATTCCTTCTCTCTCATCCCACTACTCATCCTACCCCATTTCCCGACCCCAAGAGGCGACAACGCACTTGTGAGTCCTGTGGTGTTGCTTGTGTCCATGGGCGGCGGTCATTGCTTCCCATCAGGCAATCCGCCTGCTCGTTTGCCGCCTATTACTAAAAAAAAGTTCCATTGCTGGGCACAGGCCATTTCTCACTATGAGAAGGATTGCACATAGTCCACCACGTTGGGCAACTGCTTAAACTGGTCATAAAACGTGGCCTAAATATAAAAGTTTATTCTTGGCCTAGAGTATTAAGAGTATTCGAATTCAATAAAAGCAAAGCACATAGATTCACCCTTGCAACCTATAACCTAAATATGCCATACAGCTTGCTAATAAACATTGCGACATACATAAAGATCCAAAATTAATATGTAAACATACGAAATAATATGACTCAAATTGTCCACCATCTGACTATGAATCATTATTACTTATTACATAAACATACATAACTTCACGCCTTTATCCCCGAAGGGGTAGGCAGAGGTGTATTGCACACCCACACTTCGCCAGTTATGTTTAATATACCTACTTATTATTCTGCCTTGTTGGTCTCGCGGCATAAATGTTCGTGTGGGATTGGGAGGTCTCGTGTTCGATCCCCGGTTCGGGCAGTGTTATTGGGTTTTAATGTGCCCGGTACGGCAATAGGCTCGTCCCCTATTACGTGAGACTAAAATAAATCTGGCGAAAAGTGGGTGTAGCACCTCTGCCTACCTCTTCGGGGATATAGGCGTGAGACTATGTATGTATCTACTTATTATTCGAAATAAATATGACATAAAGCCGCATATGTGTAATTCAAATTGTAATAAGCTGTTGGACATCCAAATAAATAAATAAATATATTTGTTATGCCATTTGATGTCTTTTATATAATTGAGCTCACAATAACATTAGTTATATAGGCGCGGAAGGCGCCGCAATCTACGCGATCCCACCGATGTGCGTCACACACATTATTTATGATGTCGCAGGCAAAAAAATATATCGGGATTTATAGAAATATTCATGCTGAACTAGTGAACAAGCTGACTGATATAGGTCGCTTCAGAATGTATCGAGTTCTGTGGCGCTCAATTTCATCTTAAACTAAGTATTTGCCTTATTGTAAAAGTGTAATTAATTGTATAATATATGAACAAAGTGTTATTGTATTATTTCGTTAGGAAATTCTCAGTAGCAGCACGGAGTCTGGTAATGTGCCCGGTACGGCAATAGGCTCGCCCCCTATTACGTGGGATCTAAGAAATCATGGCGAAATGTGAGTGTAATATTTACACCTCTGCCTACCCCTTCGGGAATACATACAGGCGTAAAACTATAAAAAAAAAGAAAAATCATCTTAAACTATTTGCCTTATTGTAAAAGTGTAATTACTTGTATAAAAAACGAAATAATTGATATAAAAAAATGTTAGAGTTTTGAAATTAATTGCGAAATGAAATTGTCACTATTTTGACATGTTTTACTAAAAACAATAATCTACAATATTTATTTTACTTGTAAGCATCATCCCTGTTGTAATAACTGTAAATTAGTCAACAATCTGTTTTCCAATTTCCACCGCTACACATTCGATTAACATACCGCGTGGTTGAAGTTTTTATTCCGCGCACTCTTCCGGGACTTGATATAACGTCGCAATATATTTCGGGAACGTTTCGCACACATGCTCTATAATGTTTACTAGTTACTTCACACTGATTCACTCTGTTATTGATGTTTTTATTTACATAATATTGAATATATGGAGCCACGTGTTTCACTTTTGAAAATATAATATTTATTTATTTAAAGCGGGAGATTGTGTTTAGGTTAAGAACTGAATTATTAGTTTTATACATTTCACTGAAGAAATAGCTCTGCGATTCTTTCTATAGACTTCCGCTTTCGTCATAATCTGTATATATAAAATACTTGCGTAGTGACTGATAGACAGACAATGATGTTACAAAAGTAAAAAAGAAGTAGATATGTTATAGGCGTAGGTACCAAAAGCGAGACGCTAAACATAAGCCAGTTGGCAAGTCTGACATATGTGTGTGTGACGTCGCGAGCCGGCGTCAAAGTGAAACTGACACATCTGTCAACTGAAAATAAAATAAAATATGGAGTTATCGATGTGTGCGTTAGTGTACTGTTTCTACGGATTGATTACTACGTAGGTAACATATCTACCTCTTTCTTGTAGTATCATTGTAGACAGACCACGGACAGGCAAAACTATTAGGCGCCAGTAGCTGCAATTTGGCCTGTGTTGCTTATGGACCGTAGGGGTGCACTAAGAGGGGATTTTTCCGAAATTTCCACGGGATCAGGCAGAAACGATTAAATTGAAATAAATCTATGGGCGTAGCCGCGGGCATCCTCTAGTACCCTAGTTTAACATAAGCCAGTAGCGTCTAAAATGTGACCGTCGCGCGTCGGTCTCAGTCGATATCATCCGTTAGTATGTTTTATGGTGACGATTCTCCTGTCCCTACCTTATTTTACACAGGTTGCACTTTATTTACATACATACATACATATCGTCACGCCTTTTATCCCCTAAGGGGTAGGCAGAGGTGTATTTCTACACCCACTTTTCGCCAGATATACTTTAGTGCCACGTAATAAGGGGCGAGCCTATTGCCGTACCGGGCACATTTCCAGACTCCGTGCTGCTACTGAGAATTTCGTGACAGAAAAACCCAATAACACTGCCCGACCCAGGAATCGAACCCGGGACCTCCCGATCCCACGCGCACATTTATGCCGCGAGACCAACGAGGCAGTCGTATAGGGTTTGATGTCGAGTTTTCCGTCTCTACGCAAAGATGGTATTTGCATCGTGTTATCCCTTAGTCGCCTCTTACGACATCCACGGGAAGATAGGGGGTGGTGAGTGGTGACACTTGTATTCTATGCCGTCAACCACACAGCAATTATTTATTTTTCTATTTTATAGTATACACAGACAGACGTACAATGAATATGTTATTAATGTTTATATCGAAGCTGGATAATATCTGTTAGTCCGAAGTTTCTTTTGAAGTCTCAAGTGTCCAGATAAAGCACAAGTGTTATATTGTAGATCTCTTAATGCTCTATATTTACATAAATACATTCGAGATGGCGCGAAAATATTCCTAAGCGAAAATAGATTTAAAATCATGTGGAAAATTACAATAGATTAGTTACGAAGCGCTTATAGCCTTGACTTGCCGTTCTAACGTACCGGAAAAGTAAAGCAACGTCGATAGAGGGCGCTTCTTGGATGGGTGACCACTTGCAGCGATACTATGCTTTGGTGGTTACGTAAAACTTTCAGTTCCGCATCTTTCCTATACACATAAATTAAATTGGAGTGTCTGTTTGTAATATTAAAATAACCGCTTTTTACTAAATGTATATGGATGTATACACGGTACATGTACTGAAATGATATTTTTTACAGTTTTTGTCTGTCTGTCTGTCTGTTTGTTCCCGCTAATCTCGGGGACGGCTGAACTGATTTTGACGGGACTTTCACTGCCGGATAGCTGACGTATCAAGGAGTAACTTAGGCTATAAATGAAACGGATACGCAAAGTAGTTCCCTCAGGACTCGGGTGAAACCGCGGGAAACAGCTAGTCTCAAATAATTCTCAGGCCATGTCAGATGCCCTCGGGCGGTCTATAATCTGCGACACCAGAGTTCACTCCTAATTCAATTAGAGTTACCGGGTATTACGCGGGTGTCATATAGTTGAAAGGTTGAAAGAAACCATTGACACGAAGAATATGTAGACAACAGAGTTGGCCACACACTCACAAAAAGAAGGTCATATCTTACGACCGTAGTTAGAAAAACAGACGCATGAAAATCGTAACACTTATTGTGTGAAAACAGATTTACGATAATGTGTTTAATGTTATTTCAATTCCATTAGTTTACTAATCATTCCACACGTAGGTTGCCGATCTATTCTGTTTCCGGACTGTTTGTCTTGTATGTAGTTGGTGACCCTGACTGCTGAGCCGGAGGTCTTGGATTCGATTTCCACTCAGAAAAATGTTTTTTGAGATATTAATTTTGGTTTTGTGTCTAGCTATAGATAGTATATTCTTTATTGTGCAAGGACAAATGGTACAAATCTGGTATAAATAACTCAAATGTAAATACATAACAAATGCACAAGGGCGGACTCACAGACATAGATCTACATAGATAACGCAAATGCATGCATTTCGCGTGTCTGAACTCCGACCAAGGCGTCGAGCTTGGTCGCCACTAACTTCAGTCCCCGCGCGTCCGTTTTACCGTTAAGTAAACTTTATTCACATTACGTTGCCGCGTTTGCTTCGGACGTTTGATCTGACGTTGTGTATTAGGAGACGATGAATATCGCACAAGCGATACTGTCGCGCATCGCTTCGACTTCGTGATACAGGCAACGTCACAGTAGGTATTAAAAAGTCGGCACGCTTGGTTTCAATACAAATCGTGATAATTGCGTTATCTATGTAGATCTATATCTGTGGGCGGACTTATAGCAAAGTGCGATTTCTTCCAGACAACCCTAAGCTGTAGGTGATTTATCTAAAACGTCAATTTATTTAAGAATATCAGTTATCTATGTCCAATTTTATTCTACTAAATAAATATCGTTTCGATATCATGTGAGTGTCATACTGAAGTCACAAAAAGCGTATTCTTCTAAATTATCTGATAATTGAAGGAAGTTGTAACGAGATCGTAAATTGAAACAAGTGTCACATAATATGTGACAAAGACGAACTGTTTATTTCAAATTATACGATAATGACATCGGGTTATCAGAATACCGCTTCTGAGTCCATTCAAAATATAATATCAATGTCATATAAAAATAGGAGAATTGGCCCCTTGGTTTATTATATTTTTACCAGCTTGCGACAGATCAAAAGATGAATAGGTCAAAACTTCGTTAGTCCAAGATATACCTGGAATCTTATTCTTATCATAAAATGAGTACATACTATACTGAGATTCTCTGCACTAGTTTTGAAAGGTGCGAGAAGGTTCCAGAACCGTTATTAGTACTGAGAATCTATGCCAATGCGTGACCAACTCATTTAGTAATCTCAGGCCAAATCTTTCAACATTTCATTACACCTATGTACAGCTGTCTAGTTCAATATACTGATTATATTTAAACCTCATATTTGTTGTTTGGTATTAAAAGTGTAGGTACCACGCGACGTTTATGCCAGCTTACATCGACTCTGGTCTTAGGAAGATTACGACCGATACCTATACATACCTACGTAGATAGAATACAGACCAGATAGTATAATGTACCAACAAGTCGCAAAGCAACAATTAATAAATTTTTCTTCGTGTGAGTATGTAACCTATGGGCCTCATCCGAAAACTCAGGGTCACTCAGAAGGCGATGGAGAGAGCTATGCTCGGAGTTTCCCTGCGAGATCGAATCAGAAATGAGGAGATCCGCAGGAGAACCAAAGTCACCGACGTAGCTCTCCGAATAGCCAGGCTGAAGTGGCAATGAGCAGGGCACATAGCGCGAAGAACCGATGGCCGTTGGGGCTGGCGGGTTCTGGAGTGGCGACCACGTACCGGACGACGCAGCAGGGGTAGGCCTCCCGTAAGGTGGACCGACGATCTGGTTAAGATCGCGGGAAGCGGTTGGATGCGAGCGGCTCAAAATCGGTCTGTGTGGAGAACATTGGGGAAGGCCTATGCCCAGCAGTGGACGTCTCAAGGCTTCCAACGCGACTTGGCCAAACCATACTTGTCTTGAGGCAAGAACTGGGACCAACAGCTTAACGTCCCCTCCAAAGCAAAGTAGCGCTCTGATTTAAATGCCACAAGCTGGTAGTTATTAAAGAACACTCATCTTTATCATAGCCTCTGCAAGCGTTGCTTCACTTTTCTGCTCTATTAGATAGGTACGAACTGTAAAATAAGTCACGTTATGAGTGCTGCATATCTGTATAGATCCTTGCGTTACTGACTAACTGACAGACAATAAGCTACAGCTTAAACTATTAGGCGCAGGAAGCTGCAATTTGGCATGTATGTTTCTTGGGGACCGTAGTAGTGCCCTAAGAAGTTTTTCCCTGATATTCCCACGGGATAGGGCAGAAACAGATAAATCAAAAAAATGCGGGCGTCGCTGCGAGCGTTCTCTAGTTTTATTATAATGAAATCTATAATTAATACAACAAACAGTTGCGTGGTACGAGCACGTTGCATGCATCCATCGACGAGTAATTTATTACAAGTAGACATATTGGATTTTTCAACGCTTGGCGCCATCTCAATTTCACGTGACCCGTTTGACCCTAGAATAGAATTGCACTACTTAAAGCCGGTGCCAGGCATTCGCAGAAGTCGTGGCGCGTACCTATTTACGAAGTTGAGAAATTACGGAGAATTGTTTTTATATGGGTGACCAAAAAGGGAGTGTATGTATGTGACCTTTTTTACTAAACCATGTTTTTAGAATCACTCTACAGAATATTTAGAATTGAATCAGAATTTCCTAACGGAAAAACTCAATAACACTTTGCTCGACCCGGGGATCGAACTCGAGACCTTCCAAGTCCACACGCACATTTATGCCGCGAGACCAACGAGACAGTCTCTTCTTAATTATAAATTAATTACATGATGAAATATGGGTGTAATAAGGATTCCAGACTCATCTCCTACTATCAAAACGTTTAAGTTTCTAAGAATAGATGGATGGACCTTATCGTTACCTTTACACTCAAAAATCCTGAACGTATTTTGAACAGCCTCGGCTAGCTTTTGTCAAGAAGTTAGTCATACATGTATATTAAAACAAATATTATTGTGACACAAGAAAATTCCTACTAGAAGGTAACTGTTTAGTATTTAGCTAAAACGCTGTTACGATAACCAAAACGCGGATAGAGCAGCGACTAAAATCCAATATTTTACTTGTTTACTTATTAACCTGGATAATTAAACATAACTAGCTATATAAACAATGTGTTTGCAGTAATTTGATCTATTATTATATTACTGCTGACTTTACGTCTGGCTCATGCCTTATACTAGCGCATAAAAAAACGTGACTGAGTTCTTTCCAATGTTACGTATATTTAGACTAGACGTAGTTAGTTCGCGTCGCAAGGTTGCAGTGCAAACTTTGCGGTAACCTCCATTTTCCTTTATGGGGTCGCTATTCCAAATATAGCAAGCTTCAATGCTGGAAGTAAGCTGAAGTTATGTGTAAGCGTAAAAACTGATCGTGTATCAGGGTTCTGTACTCGAAAGGTGCCACGGGAACCCTATTGCCAAATATCTACTGTTTGTTCGCGGTCTGCATCTCATGAACCAAGTAACCAAGCAACTAATTTTAATATATAAAATCCTTGCGTTACTGACTGACTGACAGACACGCTACAGCCGAAACTATTGGCCGCAGGAAGCTGAAATTTGGCATGTATGTTCCTTGGGGACCGTAGGGGTGCACTAAGAAGGGATTTCCCGAAACTCCCACACGATCGGGAAGAAACGGGTAAATTCAAAAAAATGCAGGCGTAGCTACTGGCGTCCTCTAGTACTCAATAAAATAGTAAAAATCAGGGCACATCTCCGGCCTGCTTTTAACCTGGTGGAAGTGGATTTTGCGCACTCATGCATTTCAACTGTGGCTTGGCCATAAGCAAGACACAAGAGCAATTTGCTTAGGATAGAAAACATTTTTAAGATCTTAATTATGCTGCACAGCGCTGATTCTTGTCTTTTCTCATGTAAAAACATGAGAAAAGACAAGAATCAGATTTTGGAAACAGGTGAAAATCCTAGAATCAGAATAGTTTTTCTTATTATTTTTAATCATGCTAAAAGTAAAAGTTGTATGCGTTAATATACCCATCGTAGCCAACATTATAGCCACCGTTTTTTTTAAATCGCCATTTAAACAGAAGCCTGGCAGATGAACAAATACGTTATTTCCCAAACACTTAACGGTTTCCCATAGGAAGCAGCAATTGACTGCGCTCACCGTTTATTTCCCCCGCAGCCGTTTCGAGGAACTATCTTCGGAAAGACATTTTGTTCATCATTCTAGAAAATTTTGTTATATTCTAGAATGGTTAACAAAATGGTTTATTAGTATATACTGACACTAGTCTATGTCGTGCAATCGTTATTAAGGAGATCAGACGGCAGTTGCTCTGAGGGAATGTGAATTTTCCAGCAGATTGGGTAAAACCAGAAACGGTTCTCTAGGTCGATGAGGATTCTTTAAAACATACATATAATAGGTTTATCCACGCAAATATCCTTGGTGGCAGTCTAACCGCCGACTTACCACTTATGTCAAGTAGTCACGTTCTTACTTTTTCCTTCATTCTCCATATTTTGCACACAGAAACCATTAAGCACGTCAAGGAATATAAACAAAAAGAGGTATAATTAAGACAAGGCGAACGTCTCAATTTCGCGTTTCCGCAGTGTCCACGCACCAGCGTCGAATCCAGGTCATTGCAGTGAGCTGCCCTCCAAACGACA
This sequence comes from Euclidia mi, assembly GCA_944739405.2. NCBI lineage: Eukaryota > Metazoa > Arthropoda > Insecta > Lepidoptera > Erebidae > Euclidia > Euclidia mi. The sequence continues at coordinate 25,446,567 of OX123195.2, forward strand.
AATGGGTCAGCCGCAGGAATCATTAAAATAGATCGAGTTGCTATGACGGTTCGGCTGCCGTTATGTACTTGAGTACTAAGTGGGGCAATTGAGCTTGCTTGTTCGGTATAGGCAGTATTTATTATAAAGAATATGTTTTGTTATTACCCTTTGTATCTGTGCCCTAAGTTATTTTGCTGAAGAGTAAAATTATACATATGTACATAGTCAAATGAAATAATGACGGTATCTCCTATACTCGTTTATCATTAGGTATGTACAAATTGAAAAATCCTGAATGTGCAAGAGACACAGTTTTAGAAGGAAGACAGAATCTGCTGGGCATTTCCTAAGCGAAGAGTTTCGCGTGACCTCGGTGATGTAATTAATAGATCGGTTCATGAGCTCCTCTGATAAGTTCCTCTTCTTCTTTTAATAAGGTCATAGTCTAACACGCAAGCGAAGTGCACCCGAAACTTGCCGTTTTACAGTCTCTTAGTCTGTCGACTAGAGTTAATACACAGAATAAATAAAATCATTATAATATAATAAATATTCGACTGTCGTCCGTGACGGATTAAGAATACGGATTGTCATCACTCCATATCATCCCATGGGTGTCGTAAGAGCCGACAGAGGGAGCATATTATGCATAGAACTGAGAACAGCAATATAAGAGAAGGAAAACATGATACAAACCCTCATACCAACCCGTTTGGCCAGCGTGGTATAGTACATAATATATAAACATTTCTAATTTCTGTTGCCAAAAATATCTGCTGTGTTCGTTCGTAATAAAATTTCCTAATAAAAAACATTACATTCCAATTTATTCATAATTTTATTCTGAACGGAAATAGCATTTTATTTTTTATTTTGTCACGGTTCATTGGCCTTATGACTTTTGTGTTATGATTGATTTATTCATGCAAAATCAGGTTAAAATCCGACATACATATTTTGAACAATAAAAACTGCTTGGCAATTTGTCAACTAATGATTCAGTGTACATTATCTAATATAATTCATAATAAAACGCGCCGACAACTTTATAAACGTAGTGCTAAAATGAAATTAGTTCAATGCTGTAAAGTTTGTCTCATTTGAGAGCAATGAACTTCTTTACAAGACATCAGATCTTTAAAATGTTTTGATAAAAACATAAGTGTCCTTGGCTCAAAATAATTCGTTTAAAATTATATTAAAGATGTCCTAGCTAAAATATTCATATCTTAGTCTTGGAGACATGTCCTGAGTTTTCTTTTGAAAACGGTAAAAAAATTATGACAAAATCTTATGATCTTATAAGCAATACAAAAGAGACAACTTGACTAGTTATTTTTGGTTGACAACCTAATAATTATTAAGTAATGTAAGTGGTAGGCTAACTTAATTTCCGTACTTCACAAATATCATTAAAATCAAAAGAAATGACTATCGAAAGAGCTCTTCGCGACTGCAATCGGCAAAGAAATGTCAATTGCGAAAACGTAGCCGTCTATAAATTGACTTTAATTTCATTTGTAATTTTTATAGGCACCGGCAGATAAGTTGAAATTAAATTGGATATAGTGGGAAACATATTTTGATTTTAATAAGAGCGTAAAGACTTCCTAATTTACTTTATGCGAGGCCTAATATTAACCCATTAGCGGGCTATTCGTAGTTTAACCCAACATTTTTGCCATTATAGTCTCTGTCCAGTGACGTTGTTTGATGATTAGCTATATGCTGCAATTTTTTTCTTAAATCATTTCGGAAATGATTGCGCGAAAGAGTAGGTAACAGATATCCATCCAAACTTAACTAACAAACAAGTGTAACTTTCTACATGTACCTAACAAGTGTAAATTAGTAATGCGCAATAAACAGATCGGAATACCTCAAACATGTAAAACACACCAAGGTTCCTTATTCAATATCATGGACTGTCGTTCCTCGTGAATAAAATTGCAAAAAGTACTGCGATATTAGATACGCAATAATAAAAAATATTTACCGACGTCATTATTCCTTTACCACGTACGCACGTGTAATACGCAAATAAAGGAGGGAATTATGGGCCGTCCGTGATGGCTTACCATGGGGAATATTGAATGATGTAAAACAGAATTATTTCTTTTGTTGGCCGGTGAGATTGGTATTCAACTGAGAAGTGCGTTAACTGAGACCTGTCCGAGAAGGACATAAAAAAATCGTATCCCGTCATTTTGTAACCTCGCCTTACTTAGCATTGCTTTGGATTAATATTTTCCAGTTCTTCTTCCGTTTGAGAGCGTGCGAACTCTGGTATCGGAGTTGTTAGACCGCTGGTTTTGTAAAGCCGGTAGGGCTTCGACATGGCCCAACAATCCGTCACTTTTTTTTAAAGCAATTACCGCGCCACCCATGGACACAAGCAGCACCACAGGAGTCACAAGTGCGTTGCCGCCTCTTGGGGATGAGAAAAGGAATAGGATGAGGAGTGGGTTGAGGGCGAAGGAATAGGGGATAGGGCCTCCGGCACTCTCACTCACCGAACGAAACGCAACAGTTTAGGTACTGTTACTTTACGTCGCTTTTCTGTGAGAGGGTAGTACTTCTCCGGTCGAGTCGGCCCATTCGTGCTGAAATCAGCAAGACTCTCTACTACCTTCAGTCCTGAGGGAAGAGCCGGGACCGATGGCTTTACGTGCTCTTCGTAAGACGGTAAGTAGCGCTGATATAAATTCCACACAAACGTCTTCGAATGATAACGCCACACTGATTAAATATAGGTTGAATTAACAGCAACTTTTCGCTCTTGTTGTCTATAGTATTTCTCCATTCTTGAACCACGATTACCTCGCTCATCTTTGGTATATACGAGGTCTAAGGCTAGCGATCCTCAAAAATACTGCACAATGCCAGCTGGATCGTAACTAAGGTACGTGTTTGTTTGTTCCGGTGCGAGTTAAACATTGTACCGGCACATTTATTTTCGTAGTGCCAACCTTGGCGGTCATTTGTGAATTATTTTGTGATGAAACTCTTGCGCGTCGAATTAATCCTAATCTTTTTGTTAATTCTGTTATATAAAAACAGTATCTGTCTTTTTAGATAGGTAGGTACATGGTCTGATTTAATCTAAAGCATGCTGACCGGGACTCAAATAAATGCACCGCAATGGGAGATCGAGTACACCTCGGTGGTTTCGCACACCTCCACCTGCCTCAAACTCTATCGAAAGAGTGACGCAAGGAATTGTCTTAAATAGAGTTTCCATAACGAGAATATACATTATATTGGTCTCATTAGGTAATATACGACTTCCTGGTAATTGCCTAAAAATACTCACATTGAGTTTTCTCACTTCAATAAATACAAAAAGCATCACACTATTTTAATACTATCATGAAGGTAAAGTACCTCTTTATTTGTCCCGACATGTCGCGATACATACCTCAAAATTAGTACCTATGTGAACCAATAGTGAAAGTTTCAGAATACTATACTCAAATGACTCATTTACAGAAAATTTTTCTCAATCATCTGAATTTTTAATAAAGTAGAAAGCGTCTAGACCAAAATACAATTTATTGACTTGTTTTGACACAGTCATAGACATACATACATACATATCGTCACGCCTTTTATCCCCGAAGGGGTAGGCAGAGGTGTATTTCTACACCCACTTTTCGCCGGGTATACTTTAGTCCCACGTAATAAGGGGCGAGCCTATTGCCGTAAATAGATCATAGAATTCATGCAAATTAGATTTTTGAAATTTGTATGTTTTCAACGCATATTGCGCGTGTAAATAATATTAATAAATTACTTGGTCTGATTTTTTTGCTTTGTTGTGGAACGTGGTATTTAATTTATTTGGCACTAACTGCGTTTGGGACTTTTGCATTTATCAAAGAATTGTAAGAAAGAAAGTGAGATTTTTATAAATGACTGTCAGTTTTTTTTATGAATTCATGCGCTTTTTTGTATTTTGTAATCATACTAGTCAATCATAGTTGGATAATAAAATTGTACTGGTGTAGTGGCTTACATGCAACACTACGCTATCTATTGTGGGAGCCGCCGACAGCACATATTATGTGACTAATATTGTTGTTTCGGGGCTAAGTACTCGTGGGGTCCTTATAACTCCACCACGATTGAATCCTAATGCTATCGATGTCTTTAATAAAAAACATATTATATGTAGGTATTTCAGTTATTCAGTGAAGGTTTAGAAATAATAGATATTTCACTTTTCTTTGAAATTACTACGCGATTGATAACCATTACGCAAATAGGTATTAGCATAATTTGTCCATCTTGAACCCACAATGTGAATAAGGTACATGAATCGGCATTGCACGCAAGGTGATGATAATCACATTAAGATGGCATTCTTCTCACCTAAGTTCATGTCATAGAGTTCTTGTATTTGTTCGATAGAAACCGACCTCAATTCTAAGTAAGGGTGGGAGTGACATACTTGTTTGTTTGCCGTTCGATTCACGGCCGTCAAACGACGTTATCGAGAACCTTGTACACGTGTGTGCAGTGTAGTGGACACTGGAACACATGCTTGAGTAAACTTGAGAAAATTTGATGTTTTTAACTATTGGAACTAATACTAGCTTGAGGCAGCGATAGCCTAGAGGAGATACAACAGACTGCCATGCAGAGGGTTCAAGAACACGGCGCGCGTGCCGCGGTAAGCACGGTTCTTGATGCCATTAAGCTTAGGACCATCGTTATGGGGAGTACGTGAACCAGAAGCAAACCCTTGAATATACAGTCACTAGTCAAAGCCAAGTAATGCCGCTGTCCAAAGGGACAGCGGCATTACTTGCAGAATTGGGCCCCTGACCTCCCTAGCCTAAAGAGGCTAGGGAGGTCAGGGGCCCAATTCTGCTAAATAAATATAGTCTCGATATCATGTCAGTGTCATACTTACGTCACAAAAAGCGTATTCTTCTAAATTATCTGATATTTGAATGAAATTGTAACGAGATCGTATGTGACAAAGACGAACTGTTTCTTTTAAATTATACGATAATTACATTAGGATATCAGAATACCGCTTTTAAATCCATTCAAAATATAATATCAATGTCATATAAAAAAATCAGAATTGGCCCCCTGATTTCAGGCGCTCTGTGGAAAAGGTAATAGATATTCTGTCATATCTGGTTGGACCATAATAATATAGTGCGTGGACCCCGAGTTACAACACAAAACCCTGATGTAACTGCGATAACGCCACAGAATAAACAGTACTATAACGCTACAAGGAAAAACTACTGTCCAAAGACATTTTTTTTTTAAGTTGCCACTAAGGAAGGATAATTCTTAGGGGTAGAGGGGCAAAATAGAGCTTGAAAGACTAATCACAAATCCACTCATTTGGAAGCAAGCACTGTGAAAACGCAGTCGACTGAAGTAGTAAGTATATAGGTTACCTACTATTTGTGACAAGAGCATCTTGACACACATATCAACTGTTTTGCATCATTTTGCATACAGACAAGCTCATTATTCCTTGTTTGATACACTCATTTAACCTGTCCAAAGTTGACTGCTTCGAACAATTGATATTCCTGACACCAAAAATTTCTGCTCATTAAAAAGTTATAACAATTAAATGCCAAGGTTCACAAAGGCTACGTACTTTATAATTTAAAGGATTGACGTGTTCAGAGCCCTTGTTTAAAGATTCGTGACGCACCTACATATATGTTGTCGTCATTACTTATGCCTACGTCCTACCTAGGCAATGCCCACGAGATACCAAAAGGGAATGAAGATTATTATGTGTTGCTAGACAGTTCTACTACTAATATTAATATAATATGATCTGAATGTTTTAATCAAAATCCGTTTAATAGTTTCTGTGTGATAGAACATTCATCCATCGGTACAAACCTTTCGTATTTAAAAGTATAACTAGACTACGCCCGCGGCGGAGCCTGCGTGAATTATTCACCTAAACCACAGATAATATAATAACCTAAACCCATTGATGTACAAAGCCTAAATCTTCCTTAGAAATCACACTATTGTGTCTGTATCTATTTGTGAAAACCGTAAATAGATCCGTTCGGTAATTTTTCAATTTATCGCGTTGATACAGAAGGAGGCAAAAAGAGGAACTTTATTTTGTAAAATGTATATAGATAGACTGCCTCGTTGGTCTCGGGTTGCCTTATTGGTCTCGCGGCATACATGTGCGCATGGGATTGGGAGGTCTCGGGTTCGATCCCCGGGTCGGGCAAAGTGTTATTGGGTTTTTCCGTTAGGAAATTCTCAGTAGCAGCACGAAGTCTGATAATGTGCCCGGTACGGCTATGGGCTCGCCCCCTATTACGTGGGACTAATATAAATGTGGCGAAAAGTGGGTGTAGCAATATACCTCTGCCTACCTCTTAGGGGATATAGGCGTGAGACACTGTATGTATGCATAGATAGGAAGGACGTCCATTTATTAATTCCAATGGTTTTAAATAAGTATCGATCTTGCGGTGTTTCTCTAGTTCCATATACTACGTATAGACGTGGCCTTACGGGCCCGTAGCGGTGGCCTGTTTCCGTCGTAAATGCTAACTTTATTGGCTCGCAGAGGCCATTCTACGTGTTCCATTGGTACCGTACGAGGCCAATTGTTTGTGTTTATTGGTGGCTTTAGGCAATATTGAGGTGTTTTGTAAAAGGTATGTATTTCATGTATATTTAGATGGTAAATAAATTTAGTTTACACTAATTTTTTACGTTACTTACTGGAAATTTTCTCTGTAAAGTACCTACCCATTCAATTAAATTTGAAATTGTATAGCTCTCAATTTGCCATCATCATTTTCATCTTTTTACCCTGGTCCTTAATATATTTGTTTAAGATATCTAACCTAGGTACATGATGTTACATAAATAAATAAATACACCAAATAATATGTTACCGTCACAGATAATAATTATTTGGTACCTACAATAATTATTTTACTCAAATCTGAAATTGCACATAAACCAGCTAACTTCTATCTTTTAAATCCAAATTAAAGAAGTAACTAACGCCAAAATACTATCATCAGTTATATGAAAAGTTTGTCAAACCAAGCTCATTATTCATTATACTAAGCGCTTCACTGCTGCATCCATCTCCGTAATAGTATGTAAAACACCTTATATCCGAGATTAGCTTATTTAAATGTGCGGAATAAAACAATGGCTGCCAACCCGATTATAATATAAATAGGGTGGAAATAACACGTCACTCTTGTGTCCTACATTGCCTGCTTCATGTATAAAACGATGAACAATAGATACTGCACAATGTAAGTACGCCAATATTTTATCAAAATCGTTCTCTTTTGAAACCGGACAAAGACAAATAAAACTTGATTACTGTTCCAAAAACAGACAGTACAAAGGGCAGAGTGTATAAGAATATACCTCTGACCGAATTTCTGTCCAGTGAATTGTAATTTACTGATTTCTTTAACGAAACTTTTTCACAATTTGATTATCTAACCAACCTATACCAAACAGTGCCAAAAAGTAGGTTAGTAAAAATGTGGCATTCAAGGAGGTGCGCTGTCAGTAGGGTGTACTTGTGAATCCCATTCCTTGCGGCAGTGGTGCTGCGTTTTATTTTTATACTAGTCGACGCCAGCGGCTTTGCACGCACATATTTTCGCATTGCCTGTTTTGCCCGATCCCGTGGGAATTTTGGGATATCCCGTCTTAGTGCACCCCTACGGTCCCCAAGGAACATACATGCCGAAGTATATCTGTATAATCTATGATGCCGAATTTCAGCTTCTTGCGCCAAGTAGGCTGTAGCTTGTCTGTCAGTCAGTCAGTAACGCAAGGATTTTATATATACAGATTATGCAAGCTTCCGTGTCGTAGACCGACTGTGCGCCATTAGACGGTATATAACTACTTAACTTTTCCAAAATGCCTGCTTTTCAAATATAACGGTCATCCGTGTGATGTAATTAATAATATAGTAAAACTACATCATTATAATCATAATCGAGGCGCCTGCTAGTCCCGAAATATCGCATAGACAGATACTAGAAGAAAAGAAACAGGTATGGTTTTATCACGAGAGATAATGTAAAACTAGGTAACATAACTCTAAATTTGAAAGAACTTCATTTGAATTTCAAAATGGTAGAATTTTTCTAGGTAACTGACAGTATCTTAATAAAATAATATACCGTGCCACATGAGAGTTAAAGTTTTAGCATTAGGCTGTGTTTGGCGCGGTTCCAGACCAGATATGGGGATGTCTCCGTAATACCCTCGGCTGCTTCACCTCGGTTGATAGCTTTATGTCCACGGTGACCTCGTTAGCTTTGCTTAACATGTTAAACATTGGAAAGAATATCTAGTGATTTCGATAATGTTATTGGACCAAGATCTCTCTATAACTAGTTACTTTCTTTAATAGTTGTTGATTTTAAGATGTCGAAGAATCGAGTCCCTCTTCACGAATATTATTCCTTTTACCTTTACCATAATTACGGCGTTGTTAATAAAAAGAAGCATTTGAATGCGTCCTTCAGCATTCGCTCATTTAAAAGCGTACTAAACAAATCGTAACAACTAATGCCTGGAATGAAAACGCTTAGTGAGTGAAATTATACGAATATTTTTACATCTCCAGGCAAAAAAGGTTTATTATTTAAGGATTTTTTAAGCTAATTAATTGATTAATATCTTCGTATAATAATACAAGTATATTTTAGCTTCAGGCAATGAAGGTTTAATATTTAAGGACTCTTTAATACTAAATTGTTTGCGCGTATGTTTTATATTTCAAGGGGATTCCAAGAGCACTAGACGATAAATCATTAGTTCTATTATGGGACTTGTCCTACTTTCTATACTTTTAACTATTGTGATTGTGTCCCAGAAATGTTGGCACCCAATTTAATAGACATGTCCAAGTAATCGACCCGTACAATTCTCGATTACTTTCTTTCATTTTCTTTCATGAGCGTTCATCTTGAACGGCCATGTCGTAAAGTTGAAATATATTTGTCAAAATACTTTTACACATTGTGATAGGGACTGGGGACTTTTGAAGTCATTATTTATGTCATCTGTTGACAGAGGTCTGTGATGGACGACCGTTTGGAAGAGAATTACTTTATTGTTCACATTTTCTGCGTCTGTTTTGAATGCTTTATTTACTTAAAGTTTAAAGTTTATATTTGACACTAGCGTTTAGCCTCTGCTTTGTCGGTATGGTGGTTGGTTGGTTATCGAAACAAGAGGATACCTATGTGTTATTCTAACGTACAAACGCAAAGTTGCATGAAATCCGTTCAAAAGATTTTGTGCGAAAGAATACCAAGCATCCATTCGTCCTCACAAACTTTTGCGTTTATACTAGTAGTGAAATGTTTTCTTTACCTTTATTAAAATTTTCTATCTTAAGAATCACTTCTTGTTTGGGTCGCCAATTTGCAGTAATATTATTATTAATCCCTCCAATTTAGTTCAATGCTCAAACTAGGTACTCTCGGAGTGGCTTTTCGTCAGGAATAATGAACTCTACTCCTGATGTCGTCTCATTTTAACGATTCTGAAGCGCTGAACTGATTTGAACGAGTTTGTTGTACAATGCTTTTCTGAAAATATGATTAATCTTAATAATAGGGTCATACTCATTGAGCTGGTCATACTTGTTGGCGAGAATTTAGACTTAAATATTTTCTATTCTTGCTTAAACTTTTATTTTATATTGCCTGTTTTTTCATTTACCAGATCGGATAATATAATTGCAAATTGTAGGTACATTGTTACGACACCATTTCAGTGTTATCAAATACAACTATAGTTATTATTGTCAAGCGTTATTAACATAGGTTTTAAGTTAAACTGTGACAGCACACCACTATGTAAACAACCAAATACCTATCAAAAACATAGTTAGCAAAAAAAGCCTACAATTTTTGGCACAGGACACAAGCTATCAAATTTCACCAAATAAAATCACAATTTATAACACGAAAGCCTTATCTTCGCAGCATCTTTTGCTAATCGATAGTCATTATAAATTTAAATGAACGTTTCAAGTTCATGGCTACATACAGGTGGCAGTTTGTACATTATGAAACATTTCCTTTCAAGTCACGTCGCCGTTTCCTCGGCGTTTCCGTTCCATGTCTGTTCGATATCAGCAGTTTCCTCCTCTTGAGCGTACAATAGAATTAGGTAGGTAGTTTTGAAGTTACTAGGTGTTTGTAGGCGTGATTATGTGGAATTGTTGAAGGTATGGTTGGGAAGTTATGTTGTAGGATGTGGAGGTGGATGATATGAAGCGATTGAAGCTATGGTTCAATTGTTAGGCTTTCGTAATCTCACGAATACGTTTGCCTTATTTAAGTATTAGTAACTAGTAAAATATATTAAATTATTGATATCTATGGCAAACCATGGCGGAGGTCTATGTTCGGCAGTACGCTAAGGAACGGAATTAGATTTCAAAATCAAACAAAGCATTTCTCTATTTAAAAAGTATTTCTTGTAGAAAATATATACACTGAAATACTGATACTTTTCGTTGTTACCGAATGAGTCTGAAAGCTCTGTTGGTTTCAACAGGCTTGTCTGAATAAAGTGAAACTGATCCGTCGAAATGTAATACATATTTGTCTACAAACGGATTCAGGGATATATAGACGTAAGACTGTGAATATAATGTTTACTTCTTACCATAGATTAGTCTTAAAATACTTAGAGGTTGTTTCGGTTTAACAACTATGTTTATAATTATACAAATATTTACAAACTCATAAGAGTTTCCGATAAATTTTTAAGGTCAGGTAAAACACAAAAGTACACCAGACGGCTTATAAACTAGATGCTTGCTTGCTTTAATTTTGGGTTCATTAATAATGATTGCTTTATGGATATCGCAGCGTGGGTTCGTGTTCATTTAGGATAATGAAATTATGGTATATTTCTATCTTCGACATGAAATTTTGCAGTAATATATGTAGTTTATACGTCAGAGAAATAAAAAGGCCACCTTTTGATGGTATGCAGCACCTACGCGGTCGCGCTGTTGCGGCCAGCATCTAGTACATTCTGTGCTAAATATTAGGTATAACTTTATGGCTCACCCACTCATTCTTGTTCTGGTATAAACACAAGGTAATTTTAGCTTACGAATGCTTAGGTATGCCTCTAGTTTCAAGATGTTTCTTATAGTCCTTATGTAGAGGAGGCATTACAATAAGATCCGCTTGCTTTATTGATTTGTACTTTTTATTACTGCGGCTTGCTCCGTGAACCTTGGCCCGCAGCTATGTGCCAGCTCACGGCTTATGCAGTTAAAATTATTAGCACAAAGTCAATATTACGGTCTTCATAAATAAATGTAAGCGACCTATGATTTATAATTAAAATAAACGTTAAATAAAATATTTTCAGGGATTAATATTCAAACTAACTAATTACAAAAGCCTAGTAGAGAAACCAACAGACTGCTACGCAGAGGGTTCAAACCCACAACGTACATTTTAGACTCTTCGAAGTTCTGTGCATATTGCATTGTTATTTATTTATCACTTGGTAAACGGTTAAGGTAAACATCGTAAGGAGAACTGAATGTGAGAGTAAGGTGAGAGTTCTGACATTTATGTTGTTGAAAGACATGTGAAGTCTGCCAACTCGCATTTTGTCATCCTGAAGGAATATGGCCGAACTAAGGGTTAGTGAGAGGAGGCGCGTGTCCAGCAGTGGGACGGTTTACGCAGAGCTAATGATGATGATGATTGGCTAAACAGATTATCGACTTACGTCATACAGCTCAGAAAGAGATTAACTATTTTGACGTTTATAGTTTATAGATTAGATTTGACGCTTTCACAGTTGTGACTATAACATAATAAGATCGCAAAATATAAATAAATTGTTTGTACGGCTGCGCTATTTATTGTTGCATACCTATGTTCGTTGCATATGGACTTATGCCATAGACTTGTCTTTTAGTGTTGCCAACTATCCAGCCAAGTCCAATACCTAGTTAATTATAACATTGTTATGACGTAAAATACATACCACACAACGGTAGCGTGAACAATGGATTTTATTGAAATTTTAAAGCGGGCAAGCACAAGATTACATCAACAGCGCGAGCTTTGATTTAGTCTTTAATTGGGGCAAATCTATAGTCGTTTATTAGTTTCTGTGTAACTGCTGTAAAGTTCCAAACAAACAATTATGATTTATAACATAAAACTGTATGATTTAGGACTTTGACCTAGCTATTATTGAACTTTGTGATCAGGTTACATATGTAAATGCATAGTAGACCGAGGCATGACTTAGGTTATCATACATACATACATAGACTCACGCCTGTTTCCCCGAAGGGGTAGGCAGAGGCATATTTACGCCCACTTTTCGCCAGTATTTTGATCCCACGTAATAGGTGGCGAGCCTATTGCCGCTTATTGGGATATTTTGTTTGCCTCGTCCGTTGATCGGCAGGTGCACCACTTGCAGGTGAGGTTGGCTTGGGACCCTAAGTTCTTGGTGGGAACCCTATTATAGAACCTTAGGTTATCATACCGTAATTTATTACAATATTTTTATTGGTTCGGTTCAGCGTCAGACTGCTAATATCGAACGAGGTGGCGTTTGACTGGCCAGCTGGCCTGGCTCGTGGAGAAAATAGGGGACCATACAGGCTAGGTCCCAACTCTTGACAACAAAGGGCCTAGTGTTTATGTCGAGTCTCCCAAGTACTTGCGGCCCGGTCCGACCCTGGTACAATTTCTGCTTACAGGACTTCTTTACATAGATTTCTATTCTAAATGCACGTTTTATTTTGTTACAGACAAGTCCTCTCCCACATAAAGAACATACCAGAGCTGATCCTCCTGGGCAACGTGTCTCCGACCGTCAGAAGACTGCCGATCTTCTCCCTCATGGTGAAACATCCCAGAGGAACCTTCCTCCACCACAACTTCGTCAGTGCCGTCCTCAACGATGTCTTCGGCATACAGGCTAGAGGCGGTTTGACCAGTAACCTGAATTATGGATCAGATGTCTTAGGAATAGACAGCCAGCTCCTGAAGGAGTACGAGAAATTATTGGATGTTGAAGCGTTAGTATTATTACCTACATACATTTTCATAGTAATTACTTGGAAAATAATTATTGAATGCGCAGACGCCAGCCAATTACCTAAGACTCCTTGACATGGCAATATCCTATAAGTTGGACGCACGCTCATCTGATAGCTTTAAAGTAAACTTATTTGTCTAACAAAAAGGATTAAGATGACCTTCAAGATCTAAAAGATAAACAGATATAAAATTGATTCTTCAAACACAATCAAAAACGTTATATTAGAAAATATACCATAATTGGATAATATGTTAATATTAAAGTTCAACAAAAATATATCGTTAGGTACATGCTGTGCAGCATGCATTCATGATTGACACTTGACACGTGCACTATTGCAATTAATGTATGTCGACGACAAAACAGTTAAGGCGTTAAATATTTGTATTTAATGGATCATGCAATAGACGCGTCCAATCGATGGCCCCGATTGAAACTACGATGTATTAGATGAGAAAATAAATGTTACCGGCAAATTCAAGTACGGACGAGAAAAGCTGGTTCAATCTAGGCAGCAAACAAAACTATTGGATCTTATGACAAAACTATTGATAAATATTGTTCATTAAAATCATGTAAGAATGAATGACGCCAAAGGTGTACTAATTTAGGCAGAGCTTTTGTTATGCTAACCAGTTATAACTGATAAGCATTATTGTATACTTTTTAAAATACATACTATAATTAATTATACCCAGACACAGAACAAATAAATGTGCTCATCACATGTCATAAATATTTGTTTTGAATGAAATCGATCTCGGGCTTAGCAGTCAGGGTCAGTAACAACTAGACCAAATATACTTTGAATTCTACGTAATAAACCAAATTATAGATAACCGAGGACAATGCAAGAATCCCTGTTGCAAATGTTTTCATCATAAAAGCCAATGACAATAATGTAATCGCTTTCCAGGTATCAGTAAATGGAATCCGAGAACCGAATTTGGTAGCAAACCTGATTGATCAGAAACATAATAATACGATGACGGCATAGTAATTATCGTACAAATAAAAAATCGCAAGCTTGGAATATTTTTAGAATTTCAAATATTTGGATGCGTTTACATATACACATTACATACATCTGTGACTCGTCTGAAGGTCGCGTGTTCTGCATGCTCGTAAAATATGAATGAAGATGTTTATCATTGTAATTTATGTTACAGACAAAAGGAGATCGCACGGGTCCGCAAACTTAGCGACGTGAAATCTCCAGAAGTGCCGATCCACAATGAACACTTGAGACCCGGCTTTTGCAGAGTCTCTCTACCATTCTTCATGTCAGACGCAGAGCTAGCTTTTGTTCTCGAAGCCCTAAAGATGGTAGCTACAGAAGGATGGAAAATTCTGCCGCAGTATGTCGTGAACCCGGAAAATGGCCAATGGAGACACCACACTTGCTCAGTCCTTAGAGATAGGAAGTCTTTACATTCAGTCAGATTCAACGAGGGCAAGATGACAGCTCATGAGAGAAGGATCTCTGGTCTGTATTCATATTTAAAAGATAAATGTTATTCAAAGCAAAATTGGTCCCAACTTAATTGGCCATGTCTTTCTTTCCAGGTCCAGGTATATTCCCACAAACGTACACAGAATGTCTCCAAACAGCAAGAAATTTGTTTAATAGAGCGAGAAAACTTGCTATGAAGTGCTCAACGGCAGAACCAGAAGTTAGCTTCAATCCCCGCATCGACTACCTTAGATGGTTTATGCTGCCTAAAGAAGCGCATGACCTGCTCTTAGGTCGTTCAGCCAATGTAAAGCATATTGTGCCATTTGACCCGTCTGGTTTTACAGGAGCAAGAAAGAGCCTAAATATTTCAAGGTCTTCCATTACTTCCTCACCCATCCTAGGATCGTCTCCAAGACACTTCAGTCTATCAGCGATAGACGATTGCCAAATATTTAGACTGAAACAAAAACAGAAGTTCTACTCGAGAGAGTCTAGTCTTCGCGAAGCGCACAAAGAAGAGACTGATACGCCACACCCAGTGCAATTCGCTGTCGGCGAATCCGTGTCACCCTTAAGATTAATACCACACAATAAGCAACCTTTACTGGTCAGATCCAGGTGCTACAGCTTAGGATCCGACACTCCAGCCGTGCCACTTAGTGCAAAGACTAAAATGAATTTAGGCCTCAAGGAAACCAGTCCAAATAATATTATTGAAAAATCAAACTTCTGTAACTGTGGCAGTCAAACAGATTTACAATCTTTAGACGACCCAATGATCTCACCTGGTAAATCGTTCTCCTATAGCACACAAAGCAGTACATCGGCATCAGACTGCAGCCAAATAGGCCGAACATCACCAACTACTTCATTGAACTCACACACTTCAGAGGATTTGCAGGCTTACGTCAAAGAAATGACCAGAGAAATAGCAACAGAAATTAAATCTGAGATCCGTGAAGTGATATCCAAAGTTGATGATATCTTAGAGAACTCAGACGCGGTCGAGCAATCGAATCTTAGCATAAACTCAATTTCTAGTCACAGTGATAAGAATTCGGTATCGGTAATTGACGTGGCTGAGTATTTGATGGGCATGTCTAGAGAGATGGCTTCAGAGGTAAAACATGAAATTCGTGAAATGGTCAACCAAGTTGATGAAATGATTTCACCGGATTTCAATGGTTCTTGTTCTCGAAAAACTTCACCACCTAAACCTGGTAGGCAAAGGATTGGGTCGGCCGCAGAGCTAGGATTGGACCTTAACAAAAAGGCGCAATCTTTGAAAAAATGTCCTACTAGTCCCATACTACCAACCCAATACGACGAGGAAGACAGTCGTTACTTAAAGCGTTCTCCAAGTGCACTTTCTCCAAAATCAGCACATGGCACTCCTTCACACGAGGCTTCTGGACCAAATAGTATCTCATTCAACTCCAGTGAAACATCAACTCCAGACACTATCATTCAAGTGGTCACAACTCAAAATTCGCCGATTCTTCCCAAATCGTTAAGTTCAAACAAATTGTCTGATGACGAGACAAATTGTAGTGACGTGGCGTGTAGACATTGCTGTATAAAGAAAAATTGGTGCCAAAACCCATCTGTTAGTTCACAAGACAGCGGTATCAATATGACTTTCACGGACGCTGAATCATTTTTAGACTTTGGTAAGTCAACAAATTGTTTATTTTGATTCACAAATCATGCCCGGACGCTTTCAGTCAAGTAAATAAATACATTCCTCTCGTTTTGATGCTAACGACACGTTAAAACGGACTGATTTCAATGTCAATTTATATTAATTGACGTAGTTATTAATATTTTCTTGTGTATACCCGTCTCCGGCCAGAATTTCACATAACGACTACTGATTGCGCTGTGAACTGAACGTCTATTTGAATGTAAAACTTTAACCAGTACCGATCGGATTCTAATTTCTATTCACAAGAATTAACATGATAATAGATGCGAATACGTCTTTAGCTGGGATAAATGCTAGAAGGAAGCTGAGATGCGAATCCGTCTTTACAAAAGGCAGCAGCGGAATATTTTGACACACTTAATTTATAAAATACTTATGAATTATTATGACAAAATTACAGTAAAATGGCGAACTTCCGCAGATTCTTCGAGCAAGTGCAAAAAGGGTCAGGGTCGGATCCGTGTGTGCCAGAAACATGAGAAGAGCGAAGTACCTGATATTATCGAGGGAGTGCCAGTGTGTTCTGCTGATCTTGTGCGCCAAACTAAGAGGTACGACGCGACCGATCCCAGCAGGGTTGTCTTCCAAATGCCTGAAGATGGCGACAGACAAAATAGGTGAGAATACCTATCTGGCTTCATCTTTTGTGTATTATTTTTCTTTTCTCGGCATGCCTAATTTGGTGGATGGAATTGCTTGAATTTTTGGCGCTTGGCAAAATCTAATTTATGATTCATTTTGAAACATTTCTATGATGTTAATTTTAAACCTTAATATAATTAGAATATAATTAATTTCGCGTATAGAAACAAAGTTCATTAGCCTAATTTGCTAGAAACATTGAAAGTTGGCAAGATGTTAATACGGTTTAATTACAAACCGGCTGTATCAAGTTTTTGGCAATAAATCAAAGCAGTCCGTCCACATTAATAAAACAATTTTTCTTCTTGACTGAGTTTTGTAACTCTGATGGTGTTGTTAAACTTTCTTCGTGTTTCATTAAATTTCATGCTGCGATCTCTTAAATTTAATTAGCCTGACAGGGATATTTAGAAATTGCTCGTTTATTTTTTCTGTGTAGGTACTATCTTACGACTTGAGTTTACGATGATGTCGATTGTCGTCATTTAGTCTTGATCTTTCTCATTACTTTCGAATTTTATTCATCAACCTATTTCACATCACTCATTTTTTATGAAGTCTACATAAACCTTTAAAGCGTTTCTGGTCAATTAGCCTGGTTCATTTATAATATTTCCTCAGAATTATATCATATGCTTGTTATGCTTGTTCTTTGATTTAAACGGTCAACAGTTGCATTACTGTCCGCTTAGACACAGGTTATAGGTACCAGGGAACTATGAATCCACCACCTGTCTACCATGACCATCAGCCAGAACTTTATGTGCCTGAATCTGGTCCCTTGCATTTTGACGGAGCCTTTTCCCAAAACCTGCTTTGCTTGGGTCCACCACTCCTCCAGCCATATTTGCTTATTTTATCCAATGTTTGTAATGTCCAGGGGCCCAACAGCGGTGGTGGACTCAAAGCGGTGCAGTCGTTCGTCCAATGCTTCATCCAGCTGTTCAGATAGAAGCTCCAGGTCAAGTGGTTATGGAACTGACCAGCGGCCGGATGATCGGTTTTATGATAGGAGGTGAATATCCAAATCTTTCAATTTCCAAAGTTAAGTTTGTGTCAAGTGATGACGAAATAAAAATAAAAACGAAGTGTAACTACCTCATTCTGTGCGTGTCCTAAAACGCGACCAAGAAAAATACACGAAGTCAGTGGCAAGCACGGAAAACTCGACATCAAACTCTAAATCAATCTGTCTGGCCAGCGTGGTATAGTAGGCCAGATCCTCCAGTTTTCTGGACTGCGAAAGGCTGTATGATGAAGGAAAGATGACAATATTCTTAAACGAAACCATTTATTTCCAGTGAGTCAGAGTGCCGAACGTTCAAGCCTCAATGGGAGGAGGAACGTGAAGATCCTGAAGACAGCAGCGCCTGCAGTGACAACTCACTGACTGACTTCACGTTAGATGATGATGGTAACTGGCAGTGCCCTCCGAGAGCTGTCTGGAAGCCCACCGTTGAGGTAGCTATTGAGATTACTATGTTATCAGAAGATCAAACTTTTCATCACGGCGTGGCCAGTCTTAACGAGACTTTGCCAACAAAGCAAAATCTATAATATAAAAATGAATCGCTGAATGTGTTGCTTAGCGCAAATCTCGAGAGCAGCTCAACCGATTTCGTTAATTCTTTTTTTATAACATTCCTTGAAGTACGAGAATGGTTTTTACGGAGAGAAAAAATAAAAATATAATAATTTAAGAATCAACTGTTAGGCGGTACAAAGTTACCGGGTCAACTAGTAATATTATATAGTTTACAAGTAGGTGGCCAAAAACAATTGCACTCCTTCTGGGATGATCTATTGATTGCCGTAACTGCTGGATTCGATAAACTAGGTTTTAATATTAACAGTGTAGAGTTCAGGACTTTCGTTTGGGAAGTGCTTGAAGGATCAAGTTCCTCCCACTGAAGCTTGTCTTCACCAGGGGCCATGACTATGCTTTATTCAAGAAACAGGCATTTAATGGGAGGATCCAAATGATTTTGACTTGAGACCCATAGCGATTCGCCCCTTAATAGTAACCATCTTAAAATGCCGAATTTGACCGAATCTTGCCAGCCACCTTACCAATATCTGTCTCCAAATTCCAAAACAAGCTTCTCTTTCTCTAGGCAATCCACGAGTACAACATGATCCGTCCAGGCGACAAGGTGCTGGTGTGTCTGTCGGGCGGCAGCAGCTCAGTGGCTCTGCTACATACTATGCACCAGTACCAGTTCTACGCCAGGTCTAAGGGAATACACTTCAGTATTGGTAAGTTATATTTAACTACCATACGAATTTCATCCAAACTTTAAATATATCTAAAAAATAATGGTTTTTCGAAGGTAGCTAAGAATTCCTTTAAATAAATGGTTGTAATATACGGTGCGATTTCTTTCTCGCTGGAAACCTGCTTGAAAACGACAGAATTGATTTCGGTCTCTCGGCTATACTGCTTTGAGCGATATTTTTAATTTTCTATGATGATTCCGGGATCAAATGCAATATCCAGATATTGTTCTTTTTTTGCATAAGTTATAAAATCAAGTAAAGTAATTGGGAAAGGAGGTCAAAACGTCGAATAACAAAACCTTCGGGCAGCCTACAGAATTCGACAGCAAAGGTCACAATAAAAAAAAGACACTACAGTAAAGACTGACTCCGTGGTCCAGTGGATAGCGTATGCGACTACTGATCAGAGGTCCCGGGTTCGATTCCCGGGTTGGGCAAAAATTTTACTGGGTTTTTCGGAATTCTCAGTAGCAGCACATATTACTAAATATGTAGTTACTTCGGTAGCAGTGCGGAGTCTGGTGATGTGCCCGATAACGGCAATAGGCTCGCCCTCTATAACGTGGGACCTAAAAATTAATTGCGAAATGTGGGTGTAATATTACCTACACCTCTGCCTACCCCTTCGGGGATACAGGCGTGAGTCTGTAAAAAATACAGTAAAGGTATTAAAAATATTAGTTGTATGTTAATTATATGGTTGTTTATTTTAGGTGCTCTTTTCGTACACGAGAAGGACTCACAAGTAGACCCGCTGCATCTGATGGCGTACTGCAGAACTCTAGGCGTCAAGTTTATCTATGAAGACAAAATGGAGGATGACGAAAACGAGGGTAAGAAATTAAGAATGTTTATTGATTGATATTTATTTATTTTTTATTTATTTAAAACTTCCTGCAAAATACAGTACACAAGGCGGACTTAATGCCTTTAGGCATTTTCTCCCAGTCAACCTTTAGGTGATGCAGAGATGATCGTGGCAGGTGTGTACCTACTTAGGTACACAAAGATAGTAACATAAAATAGAATATCCGATATACTTCATACTAGATCCATACATACGTATAAATATATACATATATAAATACATATACATCTATATAAATACATATAAATGCATACACATAAAAATAAATATTCAAATAGATAGACTACTAACGGGTAGGTAATAAAGTGCTACTGAGAAGCTTCCGACAATTCACTTTAAAACAGCTGACGGGCTCTAAATTTTAATGTGGCACGATTAGTGGACATCCTAATTTCGGGTGGGAGTGTATTTCAAAGACGGATGGATTGGATATTGAGAGAAGATTGTACTAGACTAGACGTATAAGATGGACAGAGAAGAAGAAGGTTATTAGTGGATCTCAAGTTCTTGTCATGGTTGGAACAGAGATATTGAAAGTAAGGTACCAGATATGACGGACTGATAAGAGAGTGGAGAAATGAGTATAAAGTCATCAAACTACGCGAATTTCGTCACTGACGAATCGACAACCATTTTCATTCCTTGCGAAATTTGGAAATATGATCAAACTTGCGCAGATTAAAAACGAACCGAATGCAATAATTGAGAAGACGGTCAAGTTTGTTGAGTAGGTCTGCATTCAACACACGTCACCATAGTCAATTATAGGGAGGATTGAAGTTTGCACAAGCATTGCTTAGTTTTGGATGACCGAAAATTGTTGAGACGATAAAGTGAGCGCAGAGTCCCTTATACTTTTTGGCTGACAACTTAGATCTGAATCCGTCAGTCAAGGATGCTTGCTATCTATGTGCAAACCAAGATTTTAACTGATGTCGAAAATGGTATAACGCACCCGTCAATAAAAAATAAGTTTAAAAACTGTAACCCGACTACCTAAAAAAGGAGCTTTATAAAGAACAAAACAAGAAAATAGCTCATTCTCTGTTTATTTTCTTTAGATATCACCTGGAGATCCACAGTCAATGTTGCTTATGATGTGTCGGCGTTTGGCATTGCGTATCATCAGGGGCCCGTTTCTCCTAAATAAATTTGTTCAACATACAGTTTCGATATAATGTCAGTGTCACAAATGGTATTCTCCTAAATTAACAGATATTTGAATGAAATTGTAATGAGATCGTAAATTGAAACAAGTGTCAAATATGTGTCAACGACGAACTGTTTATTTCTAATTATACGATAATGACATTTGGTTAGCAGAATACCGATTTTGAGTCAATTCAAAATATAATCTCATTCCGTTCAAAATATAATTTCAATGTCATATAAAATAGGCGAATTAGCCCCCTGGTTGCAGTGATTTCTTGCAGCCTCATGATGAGCCCAGCTGTCATCGGAACGATTCCTTTTGAATGCTCTAAATGCATGATCTCATCTTATCATCGCCATTAGAACCAACCCAGACATCCATGGTGCTGATGAACGTTTTAACCTAGGTAACCTTCCTCATAGGAGGATGATCGTCGTAAAGCTGCATAAGAGCTGCATAAAAAAAGTCAAGCTTCTGATCTATAGTGACTGCCCCGATCAGAGGTTCCCAGTAGGTCAAGGATGCACCCGAAGAGAGCATTCCCACAGTCATCCTGGCAAAGCATCGCTTGTGCAATACTTTAGGTTAAGGTTTGGGGCGTATACAAGAAAAATTAGACCCATGGTGGGAAAAGCCGGGAGGATACTGACCATGGGAAGATACTAAAGATGGGATAGAGGTTAATATCAAGTCTAGCCAGGTGTCGTCGCCATTATTGTTGTGATGAGTGGCTTGCAGTTGTAACACAATAAGATTGGCTGACTTGAGGACGTGTTGGAGTTTTTGGGCTCGAGGAGACTGGATAGAACGGAGGTTGGTATTGAAATCACCCATGATGACGTGAGGTTCATTCTTGTCTCAGGATAAGATTCAATAGCTATGCCTGTTTATAGGTGGTTATTTCCGTCGCCAGAATTTGCTACACATTCACACGCAGTGGTGGATTCAGGATATTGTTTTGGGGAGGGACCTTATTTTGATTTGGAGAGGTTTGCTTGTAACCTAGTGAAGAAAGATTATATCCAGGGAAAACCAAAAACAAATTTGTCTTTGGAAGAAAACAGCTTCCTAGCTCTTCTCTGGATACGCCCTCTCTCACACGAAAAGAAGAAATTCATACAATATCCAATTAGACTTAAAACTTTTTGTAGTTATAAAAGAAGCCCCTCCTTCCCTTCTACCCTTGGAAACCTGATAAAATGTAAACCCCTTTTTGCCCTGCAATATCCAATTAAACTCAAGGCTTTCTTGTCTCCCTCCTCCCCTATTCCATCGTTCAAAGACGTGTTATAACGTAAACTCTTCTTCCCCCTGCAGGCAGCAGCTCATGCTCGGAGGCGCTATCTCTGCGCTGGTCGTGCCGCAGCACGCGCGGTCGCGCGGCGCGTGCGGCCGCGGCGCACGGCTACAGCGTGGCGGCGCTAGCACAGGCGCTCGACCGCGCCGCCGCCGCCTTCCTCGCCTCCGTCATGCACGCCGGCGCGCTCAACACGCTGCGCGCGCACTACCGCCTCAGGTAACTACATATAACGTACCTAGCGAGATGCTTGTCACTACGGCGTGGCGGCGCTAGCACAGGCGCTCGACCGCGCCGCCGCCGCCTTCCTCGCCTCCGTCATGCACGCCGGCGCGCTCAACACGCTGCGCGCGCACTACCGCCTCAGGTAACTACATATAACGTACCTAGCGAGATGCTTGTCACTACGGCGTGGCGGCGCTAGCACAGGCGCTCGACCGCGCCGCCGCCGCCTTCCTCGCCTCCGTCATGCACGCCGGCGCGCTCAACACGCTGCGCGCGCACTACCGCCTCAGGTAACTACATATAACGTACCTAGCGAGATGCTTGTCACTACGGCGTGGCGGCGCTAGCACAGGCGCTCGACCGCGCCGCCGCCGCCTTCCTCGCCTCCGTCATGCACGCCGGCGCGCTCAACACGCTGCGCGCGCACTACCGCCTCAGGTAACGTATATGCTCCTGACTGTGACACGTGGCGCACAGTACTAGACCCCCCCCCCCCCTCCAGCGTCTCGCGCGTGCCGCCGCACAAGCAGACGCACGAATGACAGACACAGCAAGATACTAACGGAACACTCGCGAGCGCACAACATTGTCCCGTGTGCACTAACGTAACGAACCATAACGAAGAGTACAGTCCACTAACTTGAAGAAACCTTCTTTTATAGAATTATCTGGACTAAACATACTAGTACTTCATGAAGCAAAAACTTATATTAAACCCTTATATACTCTGTCTGTGATTAAACCAAACGTCTGGCCAACGAGGTAAAGCAGGCCAAAACATCTTGTTAGAAACCATCCATACCTAACTTACGTCACTCGATTTTGACGTAAGGAATCTTCATTCAGTCCTTTCTGAGACTTTTGCTACTTGACTTTCGATATCCGCACGTAACAACACTTTATTGTTTCATAAATTTGATATTCTTTCGATTCTGGCTGCTTTTTAAATCCGTTTATGGATGGTTTTGGATTTGATTTTGGTAAGATCACTGCGTTACAGAATTCATTCCTGGTATTGAGCTTCCTTTTAACAAGAAAATAGGATGATTTATTTATTTAAAAATACATTCAAATTGTTCCAGGGAGCCCGAAATCCGTGTGATAAGGCCGTTCATCTACGTGCGTGAGCGAGCGCTGGAAGCATTCGCGTGCGCACGCGGCCTGCCTGACTTTCGAGTGCGACGCGGTCCCGGCAGCCCCACACATTGCACACATGCTGACGAACAGAGGTAACTCACACTACTGGCTTTTACTTTTTTTATTATGATCTGGTGTTAGTTAGAAAGGTGGAGGAGAGCTTGAAGCAGGCCTTGAGACTTAGTGAATCCAGAAACCTCCTTCCCGAATCCGTCTCTTAGGGACTTACGCTTCTGCTTCCTCCAAATGCATCTAAGGCCTCTCATGAGTCATGACAACTGACTTTTGAGTGTTTCCCTTGATCAAACCTAAAGTCACCAGATTCAAGTCCCTTTGAAAGCAAATTCCTGAATCCACAACCGACTAATCCTACCCTCATTTCTACTGCTGCATCATGTTTGCGGCTAGGTTCAGCGATGGTTATCAAGATGAAGTCATAGAGAAAGTTAGACTGTCTTGGAGCCCGCAACGAATTTCAATAGAACCCAACTACTTGCCATTGCTACTGCTATTTTACGTTTTCCATATTGCAATAGGATTCACGCCTTATTACATTATCAGAAAGGCAAAGCCCTACTCAGTACAATTGATTTTTGTCTTATATATCTTGAGCGAAATACAGCATTAGGTAAACAGTATTCACCCTTGTGTAAATCTCTTCAAAACCAAACCTATCCGGAGCATCTAGCTTAAAAGTAGAGAGAGACCAACATTGCTATATTTTTTTACTTTAAAACTTATCAATTACAATTTCTTTACAGCAAGGAACTTTCCCACTTGGATCGTTCAGTGTCAGAGCCGTGCGGTTCCTCAGACAATCGTGCTGGCGTGATCTGCCAGGGTTCCTTAGAGGAACCCTTGGAAGAAGCAGCAGCAGTCTTGGAGCCCGTGGAGAGTGTGAAGGACATCCTAGTCTGTCAGGAACGCTTGTATCCATACCTGTTCACTAGTCTGAAGACGGCGCTGCGTCCGCTGATTAATGGCAGGTTGGTGTTGACTTTGCTCCTAATTAAATTCTAATAACTTATGAACGGGGAAGTTTTCCCATACAAGACCGGATAGATATAGCGGTATCTTTGATTGAATTACGCGAAAATGTCTTGTTGTCTTGGTAAACTTTGATGATTTGACCAATAATCCACTTTTAGAGACATTCTTGGAGATCAGAAAAAAATCAGTCAATCAGTTTTCAATTGTGATGATTCCTTATTGATTTGGAATATCTTTGTTGTCTAAAAGTGCTGTACTTCTCGTTTGCTCTTTGAAGTCGATTTTTTGTTAAACTTCCCCTGATTCTAAAGTCTTTTCTTTAACCTCCCTTCTTCTTTAGTTACAGAAACATCGACAAAGACCAAAAAGAGCGTCACAGAAAGAAGTCAGTCATCCAGATGCGCAACGGTGAGCCCGTGTACGACTCTGACGATGACAGCGAAGAGGAGCTAGTGCCATAGGTGACGTCTGCCAGCTGCCGACAACGCGTGCGACGCGCTATGTGCAGCTGCTGGCTGTTCTAGATGAAGCAAGATGCTATTATACAAGGTTATTTTTACGATTGCCAACCTCTTTGGAGTGACTGTAGTCGTTATTTGGACAACTTCTGCTCTCGGATATCGCGGAAAAATTTGGTGTTCCATACGATTTATCGACTTTAAAGTCCAATTTTGTATGGCAAAGCTGTTTTCGTGATTTAGGTGTCCAGAACAAAAGTTGTTCGTAATAATGAACAATTACCTACTAAAAGGTTTGCACTATTAAGAATATTGTTGTGTAAGCAGGATGCTATTTCACATGGGTCCATGGTACGGCAATTTTAGTGCCATTGCACGTATGCCAGACTCTCTGGCACTTTTGATTGTTAAGCTATACGTATGTGGGTGCTAGACACCGCAGTCAATTGTTAAGTGGCTGTTGAGAATGCCAGATGTTGTAGTTGTAAGTGCCAGTGATGGTAAATCTAATTTAACAAGCGATTGCCAAAACTTAGCTAGTTTTGGCACGTGATTACTCAGTGATCGTTATGTGATGTGTGTTATTGTTACTGCGGCATTTTAGCGTCCCACGATTTATAAAAAGTGACTTTGAAAAGTGTATTGATGGCTTATGATATTTATTTCATAATGGGCCGCAAAAATTGGACTTTATGGCATGAATTTAAAGTCAGAGATAAAAAGATTGACTAAATCTTTAATTCTAAATATATTATTTTTCACGACGAGATGTAATGGCCGCTAAAATGTCCCGGTATCGACGTCTAGTTTATAATATGAGAATGCATGTTATTCTTTGATTTGTTAGATTTCAGGGTTGCCATGTTGATAATAATTTTGTTACTAATAAAAGAGTATGGTACGATTTTTTTTATTCATAAGAATAAATGTGGAATTGAAAACAAAGTGCATTTGTTACAGTCTGTTATTGTAGTGTTAAGAAATATATTTTTCAATGTTGTTGTATGTATTGAGAATATTGAGATGTATGAAACTTGTATTGTATAACGAGATCTATTTATTCTGCAGTTGTTTGAAGAAAAGTTATGAAATATATCCAAGTGTTTATTATATACTGATTTTATTTTAGGTACTTGTACCTAAACTATTTTGAGAATAGAGTTAAATTAATGGATTAAATATAAAGTGACTCACGTGCCTCATTTTAGTTTTAATTACATATTTGAAATTGGAACTATATTTTCTAATTTCGAATTTGTATACAGCTGTAAGTCGCAAAATGCAAGTGAGTCATTTTATATTTGACCATCGATATAATGATAGTTATAAAAGATATAATTATACAGATTTACAAAGTAGTGAGTATAAAAGCTGTTATTTGTACAAACTTTGTAGATGTAGGTATAATACGCTTTTTATATAGATATTCATTTGCTTAATTTTATGCCTATTTCATTGGTAAAAAAAAACTAATTAACATTTTTCGACAACGAGTGTGTGAACGATTAGTTTTTTAGCGACATCAATAATCACTTTCCCAAATAACATTACCCTCTTTTGGCATAGCCGTAGTCGGGTAAACGGAAGACGATTCTTGATGTAGGACTGAATTATGAATGAAAACTCATTTTTATATATTTATTTTTTAAGTTTTTTATCATGATTTTGCATTGTTAGGCGACTTATGTATTTTGTATTGCTGTTATATGCTATAGGTATAAGAATAATTCCTGAATACTTAGGATACGTTAGGATAAGCTGTAATCTTGAAACGACAAGTCCCATTAATTGCTTCCATGATATAATTATTGTATTCATATACATATTGTCGTACATATGGAATAAAACATGTTTTAATGAATAATGCATTTTTATTTATTAACATTCCCTCGCATTTATGCTAATCTCCCTTTTCGATAAGAGTACCTATAGTTAGATAACTTCTGGGAGAAGATAATTGGACTGCTGCGCTCACACAAAATTAAAAAGACACGATTTTTTATTAATTCCATTTTACCATCAGCCACCTCCAAACTCCAGCATTAGATCCTTATCACTAAGAGAACAGACATAGGTAAGATGAACTCAATGAACCCAAACTCGATGGGTCGCCTGGTTATTCAAGGGTCTCTTTTCCTCTCTGTGGCTGCTTTAGAGGTGGCAAACAGGGAAACCGCCCAGGGCTTCCCAGTCTTAAGCATCAACACAACAAGAAAAAAAACTGACGTCGCGGCACGGCACGGCATGACAAAGGATTTAATCGTTTGTTCCCATTGAGTTACACCAGTTTGTGTTACACTGTTACCCATTGGGAAAAAAATACCGATCAGTAACACTAGTGGGTTACTTTTTGTCAGAAATGTTACGGACATGAAGGCTACCCCGGATGCGGGAGATCCTAATTCCTAATGCGGTCCTTCCGCGTGCCTCCACACATCCAGTGCAGCATGGGCATCTCCGTGACACGCAGACTCTGCTTGTGTCGCTCAAGCATAGGCCGTGTCTCACTGCTATATAAACAGGTCAGGTCTAATGATGGATTTATAGACCTGACCTTTGAGCTTAACCGGCATTTTGGAGTCACAAAATTAAATGACACCACTCATCTCACGCTATTTGGCCCAGGCTGCCGAAATGCGTGCCTTGACGTAGAAATCGATGTCACCAGACGCGTGGAGTAGAGATCCCAAGTACTTGACCAGGTCCTGTCACAGTATGACTCTTTGGGAATAGTTGTCAAGTCCCCCGCGACCAGCGTATATATCATAAGCCCGTAGTCCCTTTGTCATCTTAATATATAAAATCCTTGCGTTACTGGCTGACTGACAGACACGCTACAGCCGAAACTATTGGGCGCAGGAAGCTGAAATTTGGCATGTGTGTTCCTTGGAGACCGTAGGGGTGCACTAAGAAGGGATTGCCCGAAATTCCCACGGGATCGGCCAAAACGGTTAAAATAAAAAATAATGCAGGCGTAGCTGCTGGCGTCCTCTAGTCATCTCATATGAATGAAACGTCAAGTCATTCTCTTCGTGCTGCCAATGTACTTATTTAAAGAGGAATATCACAGTAGCATTACTTATGGCAGCGATAGCCTAGTGGAGATACCAACGGACTGCCATGCAGAGGGTATCGGGTTCGAATTTACAGCGCACACCAATGACTTTTCGAAGTTGTGTGTAAGTGTTAAACCGTCGGTCCCGGCTGTCATGAAGATCTTTGACAGTCGTTACGGGTAGTCGGTACCCTCAAATAAACTGATACTGGTCTAAACCATGGAATATCGCTATCCCTTTGGGTTACGGAGGTCAGACGGCAGTCGCTCTGTGGAAAAGTTGATATTCTGTCATATCTGGTTAGACCAGTAAGCGGACCTCGGGCTCCAAGGCGTGCCAGTCTTGGATGCAACCGAGATAACGCTAGGGCGATGATGATCACAGTAGCATTACTCCTATGTGTCCTCATATCACACATGATGGTTGATTTGTGTGACGCTACAGAAAATATCAATAAATAAAACACCAGTATACTTGCTTACTTTACTAAATACACTACACAGATACAATGTTTGTGTGTGTGCGTGCTCCGTACATGTACACTAGCCTAATGAGTATTACGAGTACTAGGACAAACCTTTATCGAGACAAGCTTCAAACACTGAATGTGATAATTATCCATTATACTTATTATTATAACAAATAAGCAAACACGATCTACACCTAAATAAGCTATATAATGTAATAATAATCGTTATTGTAATACTATTTTCTCCCTTAAATTATTTTCATTTCATGACAGCACAACATTTCTTATAAAATATATATTTTCAAAGAGCAACTACATTATCGTTTTTAATAATATGTGATGTACATCTAGTATAGCCTAGTGTAAAGAATACATAGTTTTAAAATAGAGCATCATTTGGGAAGGGGTTCGAAGGAGTATGTTCACTTTTGGGTGCCTCCTTTGCAGCATGGCTTGCCTCCTGTAAAATAAATATATTTTAGTGTTTACTGTGTCTAACGAGGGCTAAATGAAAGCTTAATGTTACTTCCAAAGAACAAAAGTCTTCGTAATATTTTAGGGCACAAATTAGATACTGAAGCTAGAAACATGATTTTTAAACATTGGGTTAATTTTATGGCACAGACACCCATTAAGAAAGGATTTCTTCGAAACATTGCACCGTTAAGGGAGATATATTTAAACGTACGTACAATTAACTATGAAAAACTGATTCAGCTCCGGCTCATTCTTCCTTTTGCCAGCTACAGACATCGCCAGGAAAAGTCCCATACAGCTTACGCAAATGTATGAAGTCTATCAAGTCGTATTGCTTGGTGGAACCATTAAATTGAGAAAGAAGAGGCTCGTACAAACCGCAGTGGCAGAGTCAAGATTTTGCCCGTCGCCACCTCTTAAAACCAAAATTCGTAACCTACATCACCACTTGGAAACTGGCTAAACATGTGGGAGTAAGGATGGGCCTAGACAGTGGTCGAGTCAGAATTTTGATTTAGGGAGGCCGTAACCCTAATAAGAATCATATCTAGTGAACACTAAAAAGTAATCCGTCATGACATGAGAGAATTAAGATGCTTAGGGAGTAAGCGGCCTTTTCTCTGAAGAAGTACAAAACACAGAATCTGTAATGCAATGACTGATATGTTTTTGGGAGTCTTGAGCGTCTTAGCCCTTTTCCACTGCAGATTCACTGCTAATAAACAAATAGGTTTACTGACCAGAGGCCTTGCCATCCCCGCAGGCGCAGTTGGGGCCGCATGTGCAGTTAGCACCGCACGCGGCGGTGCCGCCACCACACGTGTCTGTAAGGAAACAATACACGTTGTAAACAGCTGACTTAACCATATCAAATTAAGATGTTTTCAAAAATTGCCGGTAGACCGAATGATGGAAATCTATTCCTACAACTATTATAAACGCAAAAGTTTGTGAGGACGATTGTATGAAAACGATTTCACGCAAGATTAAAATTCATAAAAATAATAAGTACCTACCTAGGTAAATTAATTCTGCTGAGATGCTATCGCTTGAAAGTATCATGTTAATGATGTAAATAGAATTGTTACGCATCTAGAATGTCTGTAATTTACCAAGGGATAATCTAACTAAAGAGTGTCGAAGAAGTTCAAGCACGGGGCTCTAAGTCGTCGCAAAGTAGGTAGGTATTCTAACCACACGCGACCTCACCACTGCGGGACGTCGATGGACACCACGATGGTTTTAGTGGGTATGCCCGGAGCACTTGCACCGAGAGTTTCCATCATAAAGAGTAAAATATCGCGCAATGTTCACACTTGTACCAGTTAGAGAAATACAAGGTGATGCATAGTGAATTAAATCGACGCTTCATTCAAGCACTCACAAGAGATAAGTAAAAGTATATAAAAAGCGGAAATTACCAACAGCACTATGGAATCTGGCAACGTGCCCGGTAGACGACAGTGAAATACAGCGTTACGATGGTAACTCCCCTCACCCTTTGTTTAATGTCCCCCTGCGCGCGGCAGTTAACTTTTTGGACAAACATGGTTTTTGTTTTACATACTTGTTTAAACAAGATATCGATATCGGTTTACAGAATTGATTTATCATTAGTACACAATATTAAGCCATATATATTTCACACTATTGTTGTTTCGCGCGGTACACATACAATTTATTACATGATACACATACACTGGTAAGCTGGTAACATTGGATTATGTATAATACAAAGCTTTTTGCTAACTCAATAGGTATGTGTAAAATTGACTACAGGAACGTACACTAGAAATAAATTTTGCAAAGCTTCTACCTCTTATCAAATCAAATGTGAAATTAAAATAAGTACCTAGATTGTCAAAAGTTCTAAACTTAGACCTACGTCTATTATTTAGTCTTAGTTTTGTTATGAGGCTTCTAATGTTTTAAGTTCATTTGCCTACATTTCTAATATCTTTTGTTGCTTTGTATTCTATACAGTCAGATTCACAATACACTAGTTATAATACTTTAGCTCCCACGTAGATAAAAAAGGCCGCATACCGAGTACACTTCGGAATTTATCAATAGAAAATCATAATCCCTAGATTATGATTTTCTATTGATAAATTCCGTTAATTCCCGTGGCATATGTGGTTCGATTCCTAAATCGAACCACATATGCCACGGGGACAATGACTTAATGCCTAAATACATTATGTTCGTAAGTATCTACAAAACAAAATAAATAAAAATAAAATAAAACTGTAACAGTTCCAATAGAGAATTTATTTCTAAGACCTTGATAAGATTGACAAGTATTAGGTATTTGCCCCATTCCATTCCCCATGTGGGTTTACATTTACTCGACAAAAAATTCGTTAAAATCCATACAGCGTAGTTTTTGTGTAAAAGATAACTAACATCGATCATCGCAAACTGGTGTTTAGGTATATGATTTATAAATAAGATTCTGAAGCCACAAAATCAAAACGTATTGCGTTGCAGATTCAAGACTCATATTAAAAACTGCTTAACCCATAACACCGAATCTTATGATACCTACATATACAATTTGTAATCCAAACCAATTCATTGCTTGCCCTGTATAATCTATATCTCAACACAGGCTTAAATCTTCTCCATCACATCCACTTATAAACAATAAACACGCCCTAATTACGCACCAGAATGGAAGTAATGTAAAAATAAAAAAGTTCCATACAACCTACGGCAAAACACGTAGGTAGGAACATTAAACTCTAAAAATAATTCAAGCCTCGATCGTGAGAAGCCATTACAAACGAATTAACTTGCATTACTCAAGCGTCCCGTCATGCTTATAACGTTTATAGAGAATTCATTCAAACAGAATACAAGAAAATAAAAAAATTATCTTTATCTGCTGTAAAGGGTTTTTGTAATAAAGTAGGTAATTTAAATGCACAAGGGTGCATTCGGCACTTCATTTTTTAACTACCTACCTATCTGAGTCCGCGGTAGGTACACCTGCGTTTTAGGGCTATTTCTAAGCATCTTTGGCTCATAGCGTGATGTTGTATAGACCTTCCTCGATAAATGGGCTATCAAACACGAAATCAATATTATTAAAATCGAATCAGTCGTTCCTAAGATTCACGCGTTCAACTAAACAAACAAACAAATTTTAGTATAACTATAAGTTTTTTATTTGTTATTTTGTTCTCTAATGTTATGCAGTTCGATGGCCTGTAGTTCCGGAGGCAGCACCGATTTAATTAAACTACAACATACTTGGTGAATACAGTTATCATTTGGATATTACTAAGCCTAAATTCGACAAACAAGAGAAATAATAAGTACCTATAAAAAGCAACTGCAATGATTGATATAACACGCACGATGTTTATTTATACGACGTAAAAAAAACAGTTTTATAAATCAAGACACTTTCACGGAAACTACAAATAAAATTGGTCAATTTTATACTTGTGTCTCGTATAATCGTCCTGCTTTATAAAACAAACAAATCACAAAATTAAGAAAACTAAAACACATAAGAGAAAGGCCTAGATTTTCATCAGTAACTGCGTCATTAACGAAAACCACCGTCAACATTGTATCGCCGGCAAAACAAAAACACGCGGCCACGTGGGTTAATCACATAAACATTTCTGGAACATTTGAACCAATACTGTGGCAGATAATTTTGTAAATTTAAAAAATAATCTTACCTTTACAAGAGTCGCAGGGAGCAGGCATTGTGGTGGTGGATTGAGCTAGACTGAGCTAGGCGGGTGTAGGCTTGCGCAGACGAGTGGTGCGGTGGGAGCTGGGTCAATAACTGCGCGACAGGGGGGGAATACCGAGCGTGTAGTCCGGGAGATGACTGACTGATATCGGTGTTGTTGTGAATAGACGGCTCATGTGTGCGAGTTTTTGGCATTGTTTTAAAAATGACGATCGCTTGAAGAAATAAAATTGGTATAGTTGATGTATATTACGAAAAAGAATTATCAAGTAGGGCAGAAGTAAAATTTCAACAGCTAAGCATTTCAACAATGTATCCAAAGTCCATTTAAAGATATCTTCTTGTACATTTCGAAATAAGGTTTTATTAGAAAAAGATAAAAATAAATACTGGTGCTGCTAAATGCTGTACTGTCCCACTGCTGGGCAAAGGCCTCCCCAAAATCTTTCAATACTGTTAATATTGAATTATTTATTAATTTCAAGGTGTCAGAATATATTATGTTTAACTAAAAATAAAGAAAGTAAAGGAAATATAGAAACAATTTGGTTATTACGCTTGTATTTGAGATTTAATTCCAAAATTTGATCCTTTTCGATTAGTTTTTATAAATGGTAATAGTAAGCAGGTCGTGCGTATTTTACGATTAAACAATTTGAAGAAATTGGTAATTACTAAGTAGCAATAGTCTAAAAGTGTGATGGTTTTTACTGTTCTATTTTTAGAAACGCGGGACATAGAAACTAACTGAAATCTTACACAGAGTTTTTACGTTTTCATAATTACCTAGGTACTCGTATATTTTAATACCAAACTACAATAAAAGTTCATTTGATTTTGAATACACATCAACAAGACTCGGCAATTTATACTATTTTTGATTTTGCAGGAAGAAACATGAAATATGTCACAACAATCTGCCTCTTTTTATAATCACTAAAGTTTGTCTGCAGGTACTTACTGAACATATTTTGATTAAATTTCACTGCATAATTCTTAAGCGTCAGAACAGCAAGAGTCAACCTTTTATCGCGATAACAGACATCTTCGAGGGCGGAGCCACGGGCAGAAGCAAGTAAACTGCGATAAAATCTATTTAATAAATCATTAAGTTTATCACCATCCAAAATAAAAAGAAATTACTAAAATATAAAACAACCACATACCAAACCCGACTGTGATCATAAATAATAATGCAGCTTATCGAAATTTGTGATTATTGCACACAATGCCGAGAAAATAAATACAGATCCTGTATCAGACCGGTTTTAAACATTTTAGTGCTCTTTTGAATGTGTAGTCATTTCAATTTTTGATATGATATAATTTTCTTAGTTATCTGAGAAATTATTCTAGCAAATAAGCCAGTGGCTCAGTCAGGGACAAAATTGAGAAATGCACTTGTACATATTTTTTAACTAGAGGACGCCAGCAGCTACGCCTGCATTTTTTTTAAATTTACCCGTTTTGGCCGATCCCGTAGGAATTTCGGGAAATCCCTTCTTAGTGCACCCCTACGGTCCCCAAGGAACATACATGCAAAATTTCAGCTTCCTGCGCCCAATAGTTTCGGCTGTAGCGTGTCTGTCAGTCAGTCAGTAACGCAAGGATTTTATATATTAAGATATTATCTTTTAAAACAAAATACAACAAAGTTAGGATTATTCCACTCTCACCGATTTGTAAAATACAGCATACAAAAAACCTAACCTAATATATCACCACCAGGGTCGGCGATTTGATGTTTCTTTACCAAATCTATATTTTTAGTAATTTTCATGAATCGATAGTCCTAATTAAAATCTCTTGACGAATATTTATAAAATTATTATTTATTTTACGAATATTTAAAAAAATATAACAATTTTACAAGTGAAAGTCCGCCACCTCCTCGCCTATAATAAGACAGTGTAGTAGATATCGTACATATAGACACAATAAATGATCGGAGGGCCGTAAACAAAAACAGGCCGGTTTGCGGCCGGGTCCCGACCGTGGGGCGACCGGTTTCGTTCCGTTGGTAGTTTGGTACCAAGTCGGGAGCAGATACAATATATTATCGAGTCTTGTAGCTACATATTTGTTTGTACTTCCTGCCTATAAGCCTAAGAAAGTGCTTTATCACAAATCGGTCGAATAAAGTTGAAGGTGCTAAGTTTTATTGTGTTGGAGAGAATTATGCATAAATTAGCATGTTGGTCTTGTAGATAGTGACCCTGACTGCAATGCCTGAGGCCGTGGGTTCGATTCCCGCCCAGGTCAAATATTTTGTGGTCTGGTGTGTCCGAGTGTAATTTTTCGATAATAATATACTATTTAAAAATATTGTAGTCTTATTGCTGGTTCTTTTTTTAATCAGGTGACCGGGTGTGGGTTGTCTCGAGATACTTAATGATATGTATTATTAATTGCTACCAATATTTATTACTTACATATTACATACAAAATTATTGCTAGTAGGTACCTATCCTTATTAATAACACAAAAAGATTTTTAATCTCGAGAAATCTCTCTTCTCACATAAACATCCTCTATAAATTGACGACGCACTATCTGTATACAAAAACTTCAATAATAAGACTACATATTGCATTCCATAAGCCATTGTGCCCAAAGCTTCGCCGCGAGGAAGTATAAAATGAATTAGATAAGTTAACATTTACATGTTTTTTATCGGATTCGTATCCCGATTCGTCCAAAGCACATTACCAAACCTGTTCCATCGTTAGGCCCTAATGCAGAGTGCTCTCGTTAAGACATCGGTTTGATGTTATCACATATCTTCACTAGCTCGTGCTGGCGGCTCCGCCCGCTATCTTAGTATATAAAATCCTTGCGTTACTGACTGACTGACAGACACGCTACAGCCGAAACTATTGGGCGCAGGAAGCTGAAATTTGGCATGTATGTTCCTTGGGGACCGTAGGGGTGCACTGAGAAAGGATTTCCTGAAATTCGCACGGGATCGGCCAAAACGGGTAAATTTAAAAAAAATGCAGGCGTAGCTGCTGGCGTCCTCTAGTTTACTATATGTTTTATATTAAGTACTGCAAAGTTTCATGAAAGCCTAAAAATCCATATGTATTCACCATGCGCCGTGGAATTGAACCTGATACCCCTGCATAGCAAATAATATGTTGTCTCCACTAAGCCTTTGTCGAATAATTTACATTCATTCATTAATTCCTGGTGCAGCAACCCAAAGTGAGTCTTGGCCTCCGAAACAAGATCTTTCCATTTTTCCCAGTCTTGTAGATAATGACCCTGAATGCAAGCCCTGGTCGTGGATTCGATTCCCACCCACCTAGGACAAA
The DNA here is from genome assembly GCA_944739405.2 of Euclidia mi. Lineage (NCBI taxonomy): Eukaryota > Metazoa > Arthropoda > Insecta > Lepidoptera > Erebidae > Euclidia > Euclidia mi. The sequence goes on from OX123195.2 coordinate 25,482,892, forward strand.
TATTTGTAATTATTGATTTGAATATTATGTTTTTGTATAGGGTGATGTCCGGCGGTGGGCCGTCCTAGATATCGCTGGAATGATGAAGTACAACGAGAACTAGCAGGACTTGGTAAATTCCCCCCCCCCCGTGGGGCCTTGTCGTGGTGGGGGGGCTCAGTAACCGTGCCTTGGAACCCCGCGGTGAAGCTAAGAGTGATCCCTGGAGTGGACGCTCCACGTGGGCTTGGGTCAAGCCTGCGTAGGATGCGTCCATAGGTGCGGGTGCGGGGGACAGTTCTGTCTGTCCATCGCGGTGGCGGGAGGAGAGGCGTGTATTAGGGGCCCGCCTGACCATCTGGCGGGCCAATACCCGTCGGGGGTCGCGAGGAATGCTTCGGTGATACCCGACCCTCCGACACACGGGTACATGAGGAACACGGGTTGGTTTTTAGTCAGTAAGAGTCTGACAGTCCCGTTCGCCCTTCCCCCAAGGCGGAAAGACTCCATGAGGATTTTCCAACCGGACACCAAAAAAAAGGACTTGGTAAATTGGACAGGAAGGAATTTATTCACGAATCATTTTCGATTGAATAAATTCCATACATAATAAATACGAGTAATTACTACCGTGAAAGTCGTCCATAGTTTGATCAGATTCTTGTAGATGTTTTTCTGTATATTTTTAATAGAAACATTTTATTGCGATAATGATATAGGTTCCATCGTCTCAGCAAAAGATACGATGCGAAAACTACCAGAGCAAAATCTTGATGGCACTTAACTTTATTGACAGCCTTTTACTTATCTTTAAAAAACATATGAAACCCAAACCCGACAAACTTTGCCTCTATGGCATCGGGCTTTACTATAACATCCCTACAGTTTAATATTCTCTATAAATATTTAAAGTGAGTTATGGTTGTTTGTCTGTCTGCGCCAAGTTTTACATGTAGTTGACTCAAACATTTTAGTTATCTGCAAACTAATCTTACTAATTGGTTTAAGTTCTCGGACATTTTTGAAAATTAAATACTTTTTTGGACGCGCCTTATTATTTAAATCTATATTTTGAAACTTTCGCAGAACACATACCTCGTAATATTATTATAAGAGGGACTAAACTTTATAATTATTTTAAAATGAAACGTTTTAGTTGTTGGTAATACATGCTTATTATCCTAAAGCTGGAGAGTTTGTATGATTATTTGTTTGGCTGAACGCGCTAATCTCAGGCACTACTGGTTCGATTTGAAAAACTATTTTTGTGTAGGACTACTCATTTATGGACGAAGGCTATAGGTACAACTTCACTTTATGAGCCACGGGTTTTTGAAGCATCCTGCTCTATATTTGCCTCGACGTTCGACCAGACGTGGTCACGGGATAACTCTTTACTTTTATTTTTAATATATTTGCGGCTGCCCGTTAAATATTATATTTGAGTTAATATATTAAAATTAACTTTAAGAAAAGACAGCGGTGTAATACCCTGTCCGCAATTAGCGGAGTTACAATCACTTACCACAATCTAATGTGGGCTCTTTTTATTAAACGTACTTAATTGTTGTAACAGAGTAATGAGATTAATGATACAAATATCAGTGTAACAGTAAATGTACCTTATAAGCGACATATTGTCTTCAAAATGAACAATTACAATAAAATATATACCTACTTACTCGAAAGTTTTTTTACATTTTTTACAATTATATAATGATGCCAATGGCTCCCTTCTTTCGTCTACATAATGCCGCCAAGGTCCATATTTAGTACATTCATGCATTATTGTAAAATAAAATAATAGACACTACTGACACGGTAATAATTATATAACCGTGCTACTAAGAATTAGGCAAACGAATAAGGATCGGACCGTGTCGGAGACCTTCAGGCGGTCTGAAAACTCCGACACCAGAGGTGGCCACACACTCACACGAAAAACAAACAAACTGAGAAATTAAAATATTGTATGCAATTGAGCTATATTTTGACACATCATTATGTACCTACTTATCTAATTACGGACCATTTTGTTCAAGCTCTCTAATATTAGCATAGTCCTTGAACAGAAGTTGAAGCGGTATCAACGGTTCTTCTTATGCGGTTCTTACAAAACGTATGCCAAGATTTAATTGCGAATATTGTGTTGACATCATTATCGGCCCTGTATATACACTGTCCCTCTGTTGGGCACGGGCCTCTTCTCACCATGAGAAGGGTAAGGCCATAGTCCACTACGGTGGCCAAGTGCGGGTTGGCAGACTTCACATGTTTTTCGAGAACATTATGGAGAACTCTCAGACATGCAGGTTTCCTCACAAAATTTCCTTCACCGTTTAGCTAGCGATAATTAACAATTTAATGCGCACAGAACTTCGAAAAGTCATTGGTGCGCGCCGTGGATTCGAACCCGAGACCCTCTGTGTAGCAGTCCGTCGGTCTCTCCACTAGGCTATCCCCGCTATTGTGTCATGAAGTGAGCTAATCTCATCATCATCCTAGCGCTGTCCCGGTTGCGTCCCAAAACCTACGCCTTGGAGCCCGGGGTCCGCTTTCCGGCTGTATCTCTTCCACTTCGCACGGTCTTCAGCATCCCTGGTGGTTAGTTTATTGGCACGCATATATCTTCCTCTATGACGTCAAGCCAGCATTTCTTTTGCCTTCGCCATTTACCGGGGTCCGGCGGAAGTAGCATGGCAAGAGATTTGTTACTCACGTAAGATGCCGGTTAACGTAAGTCGTGGCAACACCAGCGTAGCCGACACTCTTGGAGGTTTTCAGCAATGTCACGGACATGAAGGCTACCCCGGATGCGGGAGTTCCTAATGTGGTCCTTCCGCGTGACTCCACACATCCAGCGCAGCATGTTCATCTCCGTGACACGCAAACTCTGCTTGTGTCAGTCAAGCACAGGCCACGTCTCACTGCCCTATAACAGGTGAAGTTAGGTTATCTAATCGTGACTAATTCATTATTTGATACGTGATGCTAACATAAACAAACAGGCATAAGAAACAAATCAATGTTTAGGGTTTCGACGCGTTTATTTAGGAAGCCTGCATGTCTGAGAGTTCTCCATAATGTTCTCGAAAGACATGTGAAGTCTGCCAACCCACACTTGGCCAACGTAGTAGACTATGGCCTAACCATTCTCATAGTGAGAAGAGGCCCGTGCCCAGCAGTGGGACAGTATAAAGGGCTGATGATGATGAAATAGTTAAGGCTTTCTTGAATTACTTTAAGTACAGATTTGAAAGAGGCAGAGAGTGTTAAGAATGTCTGCATATATTTAAATATACGCAGGAATATTTACATACATACATACACATACATAGACTCACGCCTGTTTCCCGGAGGGGTAGGCAGAGACTACGGAACGCCATTTGCAACGATCCTGACATACCTCTCTTGCTTCACTCACTCCCATCAAGTTTCTCATGCATGCTCTTCTGTTAAGGGTACTTCTGACTTGTCCTTTTTTCAGGATGTCTCCAATCTGGTCAGAGAATATCCGACTAGGTCTTCCCCTTTGTCCTGTCCCATTCACACTTGCCTTATATATCTTCTTTGTCAGTCTATCGTCATCCATCCTCTCCATGTGCCCAAACCATCTTAACATGCCTTTCTCAATGCTTGTCACTACATCTTCTTTTACCCCACAACACTCTCTTATCACACTATTCTTTACTCTGTCGGTCAAAGATACACCACACATACTTCTCAGTGCTCTCATTTCTACGGCATTTATTCTACTTTCAAATCTCTTCTGCCATACCCAACTTTCACTACCGTACATGAGGGTAGGCACTAATACCCCTCTATGCACAGCTAAACGTGCCTTTTTGGACACGTTTTGGCTATTCATAAACGCCTTCAGAGCTCCATTCACTCTGTTAATGCAGACATTAACTCTTCTTTCAATATCTTCTTCATTCTTACCATCTCTTGTAAACAACGTACCTAAGTATACAAACTCATTCACTTGCTCGTTGGACTTCTCACATCTGTGCTCGTTGGAATATTTGCTCTTATAAAATGAATGTAAAGACGTTGCATATACAGCTAAGCAAGAATACTTAAACGCAACAGCTAATCACACAAAAACAAGCGATCAAATTGTATTAATCCAAAACGTAAACAAAGGAGGCATCTACGATACGAATCAAGATTGTCTATCTTATGAAACAACAATTTGCGGCTTTAGCGGAACGACACGACCGTAAGTCGACGACCTGACGACATGATTCACTCGGTTTAGACAGCGTATACAGCAAAGATGAGCGATAAGTGGCTAGAAAGATGAGCGGCGTGTCGGAAAATATCCACCGATACTTCTCATTCTTAGTTTCGCTCTGCGTAATACATATATTTTTTTTATTTATATTGGTGACTAGTCATCCAAGGGCTTGCACCTATGAGGAAATGGTTAAGACGTCATTCTGAACTGTGCCATGTTTTGGGTCCGATAGCCATCGACAAGGCAACACTTTGTTATCCACTTTAAGTTTCGAACTTTCGAGTCTTGAATGTAAGTACTTTTTGCTCATTCATTTAATATTAAGTTGCTCTCGGTATGGAAGTAATCGTTATCACCTCATCAATTCCGAGGCTCGCTATGCATAAGTGGTTTAGAACTGCAGACCTTTATTGGCGGCTGATTTTCTAACAACATTTGTATACTCTTTGCTAACAACCTCTAACGGTTAGGGGTAAGCTTATAGAGATAGATCATATTCGGTATGAATATGCCGTCCCGTCCCCGTCAACATTTATCCACTCATGTTTCTTTTTAACACCGCTCATCCCATTTCGCTCACCTTTAGTGGGCACAAAGCCTTCTAAGTATCAAACTCTCAAATGTTTTTATATTATATCTCAAATGTACTTACTTCATTCCAAAACGAATTGGCAGCTACTTTTTGGAGTTATGGAGGTTTTATATTCGCAAATTAGGTTTTTTTCCTGGTTTGTGTATTAATCCATACTAATGTTATGAAGTTGAAGAGTTCGTTCATTTATCTCAGTACCTTGGATAAGACAGCGATGATGAAGAGTAACAAACTACATAGCAGTGAAAATTAGATTTCACACCACCTATTTTCACGTATTACGCAGAAGGTTAAGCGGTTGCACGCCGTTTAAGACCGTGCCGGGTGTTGTGGGTTCGACGCCCATCGATCCGTGTGGAGCATAGATGTAATTTATATTTCTATAGTGTGGAGATTATTGTCTGGGTGCTCTCTGTGTCCGTTATTTGAATGTCACAATCAACACAGAATATAATCCTAGGGCAAGAGATGGCCTTTTTTTAAAACAAATTCTCAGTAATATGCAATATTCCCTTGTAAGTCTGACAGTGACACGCTGTGCTGTGCTAGGAGCACAACTGCTTATGAACGCTTCCGTGGAGAAAGCAAGTAGGTCTACAAGTCATATACGCTTATTGCTTACACTGCGATAATTAGTCCTGTTAACTGTCTTTACATGAATATGACGTAATAACTAGGTACTGTGTTAGATAACTAGTTCTTTTTTAGGGTTAAGTAGTAACAAGGAACCCTCATAGTTTCGTCCGTTCGTCTGTCTGTCCGCAGTTTTACGCGGTAACCAATAAGCACTAGCGAAATAAAAGGACAATGGGCAGTTTTGGGCGGTCGGCAGTTATCAATCAATTTAATATCAAATGAAAGTATTTGTAATTAGGAACACCTTTTACTATGGGCGTTACACTATATTCCATTAGAAATATTTGAATGTCAATATAACCTAATTATATAGATAAAAGTTTTGTGACACGATAACACATCATCAATGTATAATAAAGGACCATGGGCGGAATCGTCCCCACCCATCAACAAAAATGAAATGTAGCTCAATCGATACATCTTGGCAAGATGATATTTTTTTACTATGGCGACGTTGCCCAAAAGCATGGGGTTGACATAGTAATTAACGTTTAAAGAAATATTTTGTTGACGCATTATTGACGATTAATTGTAAAATACCTACTCATTTATCTATTATAGGAAGTTATGGTACATTCTACCACATTCACACAACACCATCTAGTACCAAACTAAGCAGAAGCTTGTAATATGGGTACTAGATAATGGATGAACATATATACTTAGTTTTTTGTAAATACATACATATTATATATATATATATATATATATTTAAATCGCGGAAGACTTCTTGCGTCATTTCAAAGTCGAACCTTGTGGCGTCCACCACTGTCAATGAGATTTCAATTGTTATTTGTGCGAATATAGGTACACTTTAGTCATGTGAATTCAATTATCAACAAGAAATTTGTATTAAACATGAAATGAAGATATTCAATTTCAAATAATTCTCGCTGGTTTCTGGCGTCCGTTCATGATGGAAATAATGTGACGCACTGTATATTTCTGAATATGTTCTATGTGTATTACAGATTATCCTACATCCATCTAAATTTAAGTTTATATCGCATCCGTATATTTTCCTGTATTAAATACAAACATTTCATTAATTAAATGACTTCCTACTACATTAGAGGTTATATTGATACCGAATATTTTTTCTGTATATAGTCCATATATTGTGTTGAGAATGCTGCTTCCTCCTAAACTGATATATTTATCGATACCGTACACTCTCGTGTTCCAGCCGTCATGACCGTTTCGAATGGTACCTACCATTAGTTGCCATATTTGATCTCACAACTATATACTGAAGAACTGTTGCTCAAGATGTTGTTCTTTTTACATGTAATGTTTTTGTTGAAATCTAACTTCTTTTTGCTAGTGATGGTCTTTATCAAACATCTCTCCTCCTGGGGTGTTATTCTACCCTGCACCCCACCGTGACCACCATCCGTGAACCTCCATCCGTATCCCATCCGTGCCCCCAACATTGCCCACACCCGTGAACCCCCACCCATGCCCTCTCCCGTAAACTCCAACCCGTGCCCTCACCAGTGAACCACCACCCATGGCCTCACCCATGTACCCCCACCCTTGGCCTCATCCGTGAACCCCTACCCTTGCCCTCATCCGTGAACCCCTACCCGTGCCTACACCCGTGAACCAATGAGTTCGCATCTGCATCCCCACTTATGTACTCCGCCGGTGAACCCCCCCGTGCCCTCACCAGTGAACCCCCACCCTTGTCCTCACCCGTAAACCCCCACCCGTGTCCTCACCTGTGAACCCCAACCTATGCCCTCCACCCGTGAAACCCCACCCCCCGGGCCGCGACTTATGCACCTCCACCCGTGCTCCTCACCGGTCCCTTCCCGGTGCCTGCCCGTTCCCTACACTGATCCTACACTACGAGTACTTCTAAATAGCCAAAAATATTTGAATCTAGTAGGGACATGAACTGAATTCCGAATTCTAAGCCGCAAAGTTATCTTGGTGGAGTAATTAATACCTAATCCACGTACTACAAAGGTTCACAAACTATTTGTGTAGATTCTAAAATATGAAAACTAGACCAAAATTAAAAAGGTACATTTGTTTGAATTTTTCCTAAAGGTTTAAGGATTTTTTTATTTTTTTAGCCTTAATAATGATGATTATCAAAATTACAAGCTTGTACCTATGTCTGCTAGAAATACCTTAGAATTTTATGAAGACCGTTGAGTGAGTGTGACAATCAATAATTTTAAAGTACTAGTTCGATTTGGATGAAACTCTGTAATATATTTTTTATCCCTTCTATTCGAAAAGTGTCGCTTTGTTCCTCTTTTAGTTGGAGCAAAATAGCTCTTTTCTGTTAAGCACTTTTTAGCGGGCGGAAAAGTGATTTGAATTTGGAAAGTATATCATTCATAGAAATTTAACGTAAATTGTGTAAATAACTGGCTGGTACGTGTTGGCTGCACGGGCGTGACCCGCGCTAACAAAAAAACAGCACGCGAATTACGACTCTGTTCTCGTAATCAGTAGGTACATACTTTATTGAATTTTTCAAAAATAATGAGTTCTACGTCGAGTTGTGAAAGAGGAAAATATAAATTTGTAATTGTTTTAACCTATATTCACACGTCTAATTTTATTAAATATATTCTTTAATTACATAACACCGTCTCTTACTTATTTTCTCATAGAAAGGGGATGGAAAGGAGAGTATATGACTCGAGAGCAAATTATTTTTTCCTCGGGCAATGTATTTTGAACCCGTCGCTGCGCTCAGGATTCTACGTTAGAATCCTTCGCTTCGGTCGTGGTTCAAAGTAGCGGCCTCGCCGTAAAAATACCATTTTGCTCCCTTGTCATACAATCTACTATTATTATAAAGATTTTCTCTTGATAATGAAATGTTCAAATGTCTAGCTTTATCCAGAACGAAGTTACATAAACTTGAAAATGGCCTGAATGGCTTCGGTAAAGTAAAACCAACGACTGAGCTTTTTTGCTCGACTTTTTTGGGTTCAATGCCGTGCACCCTGATTAAATGCGAGCGTTATCCAGGATAAAAAAAGCTTATTACAGTCACAATTGAGTTGGCATTTTTGTTCTAACCATATCGATGTACTACGTACTGCCTGATGCTAAGCAAATATGTTGTCGAGGTTGTAGCACACTAACGCAGAAGATACCTGCCTACCTATTTACTCGAGATTGGATAACCTTCTTCTCGCGTCGGTTTCCTCAATGCTGAGGGTCGTGACCACCTCGTGGAAACAGTCTATTGCGGACCACTTCCTGCCATCTATTCCTATCTGCTGCTGAGTGGAGAGCGATCCGCACGACTGTAAACACCACGGTACACGATACCGTGGTGTTAAGAGTCGTGCGGATCTGGTAGATTCAACGTATCGGGCTTCTGCCTCTCGGTCTTTTTACTTGCACTTTGCCAGTGATTATTAACTTTTCCAAGTTATCGCTGTCTTTCCTCGCAATGTGCCTGAAGTACTTTAGAACTCTGCGCAGGCAGATGGTGGAAAGCCTTGTCTGGATCTTGAGCTCCTGTATGATCGATACGTTGGTGCGGTGTTTTGTCCAGGGGATGTCCAGCATCTTCCTCCAGCACCACATCTCGAAAGCATCAGTGCGATCACGGTCATCTTTCTTCAAGTACCATGTGTCTGCGCCATACAAGAATATGGAGAACACCAGAGTGAATACAAGATTGATCTCGGTTTTCAGAGAGATATTCTTGACATGTCTTTGACAGCAGTGCCATGGCTCCTTTTGCCATCCCGATCCTTCTTCGCACCTCAGATTCACAAGAACCATTATTACTAATGCTTGAACCCAGGTATATAAAGCTGTAAACCGTCTCTAAATTGAGTGACCCAGTGGGCTCAAGCTTGCCTGTGCGATCTATGACCATGATCTTCGTTTTGGACCTGTTTATAGAGAGACCTAGCTCACTGCTGATGCGCTCCATCCTATCCAGTAAGGTGATCATCTCGGCGTCATCTGACGCTAGCAAGGCGGTGTCGTCTGCAAAACGCAAATTACAGATTTTGCGACCACCAATGGTGGCCTCCCTCCCAGCTATCGCAAGTACGCCTCACTTTATATTCACCGTTTATATTGAATAGGATGGGTGAAAGGACGCAGCCATGTCAAACTCCTTTTTCAAAACTGAATGGTTTAGATTTCGTACCGTCTATCCTCACCACACTTTGGTTCTTGTGATATAAAGATTGCAGAATGCAATCAAGTGATGAGGTACACCCAGTTCTGATAAGACCCTCCATAGTAAAATTATGTATGTACGGATTTGGTGGACCAATCTACAAGTGGATAAAATCATACTTAAGCTATCGTAACTCCAAGGTTGTATTGAATGGTTTCAAATCATCCACACATTCCATGACTTCAGGAGTGCCTCAAGGATCACACTTAGGGCCATTATTATTTAATATGTTTATCAATGACCTGCCGGACTGCTTTGCTTGCACCCCTGCCCTGCTATTCGCATATGACCTTAAAATCTTTAATCCTGTAGAGTCACTTAATGACGCCCTACTTCTTCAGAAAGATCTGGATTCGTTGTCTATATGGTGTCATAACAATGGTATGCAATTGAATCCAAATATATGTCAGTTTATGAAGTTTACTCGTGAGATTGACCAAATAACATCAAAATACTCGATCAACGGCGTAGAATTAAATTAATGTGATTGTGTTAGAGATTTAGGCGTTTTGTTAGACAAAAAGTTAACCTTTGTACCTCATTTGGAAATGATCATTAGGAAAGCATCTAGATCTCTGGGCTTTATTGTAAGAAATGGAAAGGATTTTCGCAAGCCTCACACAACATTTTTGTTATACAATAGTTTTGTGAGAAGTCATTTAGAATACTGTAGTGTTGTTTGGCGACCGCATTATGCCGTTCATATTTTCAGGCTAGAAAGAATTCAAAAAAGATTTCTGTGGCACTTGTCGCCCCCGCGTTTCCCAAGAATGGTTTCTTATCAGGATAAACTTAAAAAATACAGGATGGAAACACTTGAAAAGAGAAGAAAATATTTAGACCTGGTTTTCTTATATAAACTTTCCGCAACAAAATTGACTGTACACAACTCCTTCATAGAATAAATTTTAGAGTGCCATACAAATATCCTAGAGTATACATCAGTCTCCTTTATCTGCCACCCAGAAAAACTGTTTCAGGCTCTACCTCTCCTGTCACTCGCATGTGCAAGCTACTTAACCTCTGCAATTACGATGTTGATATTGTATTTGCTGATTCTCTTACTAAATATCGCAAAACTATAAAATGTTATACTTTCTTATAATTGTATTTATGTATGCTTGGCGAATTTTTGTATCAGGAAAAGGTTTGCTATGTAAAAAAAACTGCACTGTAATCCGTACTTTTTTAACTTGTTATTAGTAATACTTACTTATGTTTGTTATTGTAAGTGGAAGTGGTGTTTGCTTATAATTGGATGTAACTGTTACTCTAGATCGTAAGATGTTTATAATATTTGCCTGTATGACTGTTACAATTGTTAGCAAACCTAAATAAATAAAAATAGACAGTCCCAATTGACACAGTCAAATGCCTTACTATAGTCGACGAAGCACATTATGACAGGTGTGTCGAACTCGTAGCATTTTTCCACAATTTGCCTGACGTTTAATATTTGTACACGCGTGCCTTTTCCCTTGACAAAACCGGCCTGTTCTTGCGGGATCTGCCAGTCAAGATAATACCGGACCCGGTTGTTTATGATGTCTAACAGGACTTTGCTTGCGTGACAAATTAAAGCGAGTGTGCGATAATTATCACATTTTTTGGTCGAACCGTTTTTATGGGCCCTGGGCACTTGCCGTTCCACTATACGTGGTTGCAGATGTTGTGCAGTGTGTCAAAACCTTTTTCACCCAGAGCCCACCCACCTCAATATGAGACCCTTCTAGGACAGTTTGGGTCGATCAAGCTGTGTGTGCACGGGTATTGTCTTGCTTCAGGATGAATCCAGGCCCCACTCGCTGTGCAAATGGGATCACTTGAGGCCTGATGACATCCTCGATGTAACGTTCTGCAGTTACGGTACCCGCATTTAAAATGGTAAAATGGAGCTCGGTTTTACCGTGTAAACTAATCCCACCCGAAACCATTACGTTGGGACCACCAAAACGGTCAACTTGGTGGATGCAGGACTCCGTAAACCACTCGCCGCGTGGTCTCCACACCCTAACACGCCGATCATCATTGAAAAATTTTACTTTACGTTAATCCCCCAGTTCAAATACTGACGGGAGAATCTTAAACGGTTTGCACGTTGAACCCTGGTCAGAGGAATTAGAACAACTCGTCGTCTTGACATTTGCTGGTCTTCGTGCAATCGATTACGTATAGTTTGATCACTGACACGGGTACCCGTTGTCAGCCGTAGGCGGTGTTGTAACTTAGGGCCCGTAACTGTATGATCACGACGAGCACTTAGTTGGATGTACCGATCCTCGTGCGCCGTTGTTACACGAACTCTACCTGAACTGGGTCGCGTATTTACAAAGCCTATACTATTTGAGTCACGAGTTAGACTCGAATAGAATAGCTTTTGTTTATGCATATTACACGACAATACCTAATCTATCTCAGTAAAAAAATTGACTCAAATGGATTAGATTTTTGCCTTGATATTTTCAAAGAAAATACACGTACAAAACCTAGTATAGTATGATTCATATTCACTCATTTAGATAAGCCTTTGTCAAGATATTTTCAAACATGGTTTTGTTTTTTTAGGTGCGACTGTATGTTATTCCAGTAACTAAATAGGTTATGTTAGGTTCTCTTTTCACCCTTAACCCAAAAATAGTTTATTAAAAACTATTTAATTGGACATAAAGTCTACTTACTGATATAATATAATATAAATTAAGGTGACGGAGCCCTGCTTTGCAGGGCTCCTATTTTTGGGTTAAGGGTCAAAAGAGAACCTAACATAACCTATTTAGTTACTTGAATTACCTACATACAGTCGCACCTAACCAACCAAAACTAGGCACTAGGCACACTGTGTTCCCAAACCTAGACCCAAATTGAATAGCATTTGTTGCTGAAATGTTAGAATGAATTTATCCTACAAAGTCTACGCGATTTCGGTTAATTTCTGTACTAGAATAGACTAGGGTTTCGTCAAGTTTTTGTCAAACAAAAGCTAAGCCAGTTCAGTTTGCACTTTCACTCTAATGGTATAGGCTTTGTAAATACGCAACCGGGTCTCCTGGCAGCACTGCCGGTCTCTAGGAAGCGATTCCATACATTTTGGACAGCTCTTCAAGAAAATCCCAACTGCAAACCCACGTAACGATGAGAACGGCCTTCTTGAATCATAGTAATGGTTCTGGTTGCCGTAATTGTATCCATGTGTCTTCGTAATGGTGGCATGATTATAAATGAATCAATTAAAATTGAAAAGTAAAACTTTTTTCCTAAAATAACCGAGACAAGTTAGGAAGACAATCGAAGAAAACTTAACGACGCGTTTACAAAATTAGTAGGTACAAAATCGCGTCACTACAGCGACACGGCGGCAACAGTACGTACTACGTACGGTAACTTGCGGAAATGTAGTTCAACTAAATAACTTTGAGACTTAGATTTTTTTGTGATATGTATCTATGTGTTATAGGCCTGGCTGTGCGAATTACGTACAAATAAGTTTCTTATTTTTATATACCTAAATGGACATTATTACTTTATTTTTTCCATTATGTTGATTCAGGATATATTTCGGTATTTAGATATTATTTTGTTTCTTGCGTTGAAATCTGGTCAGATTATGTGGACTGATGGTATACCATCCCATTCAAGTGTTGCGACTGGAACTCATAAAAGAATAGACCTAGTTATGCCAGGTTGGGGCTCATTTTATTTGTTTTAGTGAGTCCCTACCACTGGTACTAGTGAAAGTTCCAGTGGTTGGGTCTCTTATGTACAAACAAAATGAGCCCAAACTCGACATGCCTAGCTCTACTCACATATGAGTACCAGCAAGAGTCATCGAATAACCCTGGAAGGTTACTTCATAAGTTCCAGTGGTAGGGTCTCTCATGTACAATCAAAATGAGCCCAAACTCGGCATGCCTAGCTCTACTCACACATGAGTACCAGCAAGAGTCATTGAATAACCCTGGAAGGATACTTCATAAGTTCCAGTGGTAGGATCTCTTATGTACAAACAAAATGAGCCCAAACTCGGCATGCCTAGCTCTACTCACATATGAGTACCAGCAAGAGTCATCGAATAACCCTGGAAGGTTACTTCATAAGTTCCAGTGGTAGGGTCTCTTATGTACAAACAAAATGAGCCCAAACTCGGCATGCCTAGCTCTACTCACATATGAGTACCAGCAAGAGTCATCGAATAACCCTGGGAGGTTACTTCATAAGTTCCAGTGGTATGGTCACTTATGTACAAACAAAATGAACCCAAACTCGGCATGCCTAGCTGTACTGACATATGAGTACCAGTAAGAGTCATTGGATAAACCTGGAAGGTTACTTCATAAAATGCAGTGGTAGAGTCTCTTATGTACAAACAAAATGAGCCCAAACTCGGCATGCCTAGCTCTACTCACACATGAGTACCAGCTAGAGTCATCTAATGACCCTGGAAGATTACTTCATAAGTTCCAGTGGTAGGGTCTCTTATGTACAAACAAAATGAGCCCAAACTCGGCATGCCTAGCTCTATTCACACATGAGTACCAGCAAGAGTCATTGAATAACCCTGGAAGGTTACTTCATAAGTTCCAGTGGTAGGGTCTCTTATGTCTAAACAAAATGAGCCCAAACTCGGCATGCCTAGCTCTACTCACATATGAGTACCAGTAAGAGTCATCGAATAACCCTGGAAGGTTACTTCATAAGTTCCAGTGGTAGGGTCTCTTATGTACAAACAAAATGAGCTCAAACTCGGCATGCGTAGCTTTACTCACATATGAGTACCAGCAAGACTCATCGATTAACCTTGGAAGGTTACTTCACTAGTACCAGTGGTAGGGTCTCACTAAAACAAATAAAATGAGCCCCAACCTGGCATAACTAGGCCTACTCTTTTATGAGTTCCAGTCGCAACACTTGAACGGGATGGTATACCATCAGTCCAGATAATCTTACCAGATTTCAACGCAAGAAACAAAATAATATCTAAATACCGAAATATATCCTGACTCAACATAACGGAGAAAATAAAGTAATAATGTCCATTTATACAAAAGAAATTTACTTGTACGTAATTCGCATTTGTACGTGATTTTAGCGAATATTTTGTATTCGTATATTGCTTTTTTCGTCTTCGGGCTGCAGCGACAAGCGACATAGAGTCCACTCCCGACGGCGCTCAAGCGCAGACTGAGATCTCATTGCAGAATTTGGATATATAAATCAAGAAAGTGGCTAAATAAAACGAACCTTATTGCCACATATTAAGACACACGTATGCGAGCAAAATAGAAGAAAAATTTAAGATGATTTTTTGCTTTTTTTGAGTTAATTTACAATATTTTGAAAAAAAAAATCTAATTGTTTTTGAGTTGACTATATTTACTACCCTATTCTATCTTTGAAAATCTAAATAAATGTAAAAATAGAGAGAAAATTGTACCCAAAAATAGCAGTATAAGCCTATTTTTGATTTAAGAGGCCGTTTCGAATCGATTTTACATTAATATTATTTAAATATTTTTTATTTATTTTCAAATTGATTTATAGATAAAAAAGTAATCAATTTGTCGTAATCATTAGTTTTATTAGTTATTATCTAAAATTGTCGTAAAATGTACCGGAAATATGTGGTTTTTTGATACAAGCGTAAACGCGTCCTTAAGAATAACATTTAATTTTTTTCTTAGAATGATGACCAATACTTTTCAAATTAGGAACACGAACACCAGCATAAAAGAGATCAAACACCAAAGAAAACCTTTCACTCTAATGGTATAGGCTTTGTAAATACGCAACCGGGTCTCCTGGCAGCACTGCCGGTCTCTAGGAAGCGATTCCATACATTTTGGACAGCTCTTCAAGAAAATCCCAACTGCAAACCCACGTAACGATGAGAACGGCCTTCTTGAATCATAGTAATGGTTCTGGTTGCCGTAATTGTATCCATGTGCCTTCGTAATGGTGGCATGATTATAAATGAATCAATTAAAATTGAAAAATAAAATTTTTTTCCTAAAATAACCGAGACAAGTTAGGAAGACAATCGAAGAAAAACTTAAGAATAACATTTAATTTTTTTCTTGGAATGATGACCAATACTTTTCAAATTAGGGACACGAACACCAGCATAAAAGAGATCAAACACCAAAGAGTTCGTAATATCAATGTAATGCTACTTATCAATCACTTTCAGTTTACTAAAGTGCACTTAAATGTAAATAAACTAGTGGCCCTTATTTTGTTTTGAGTAGTATATATCAACTCGAGTGAACTATTCGAATTTTGTACACGATTAAAATCGGTTGTGTGCCATCTTTGGTGAAAAATAATTAGTCACCGACAACTGACCCACTCACTCCACGATCATCATAACAGGTTAGACGAGTAAAAAAATATATAAAGACAACCAGTGGATATCGGGCGAGGCATCAAGGGAAGCAACCAGAAAATAATAAGGGACGTATAGGCCGCGCCACACAAGTTGGTGAATGTGAAGTTAGTTACAAGCTGCGCAATATCCAATCCTGACTGAACCTCACATAAAGCTGCGCGTTGATTGGATATTGCGCAGCTTGTAGCTTATTTAACATCCGCTAACTTGTGTGGAGCAACCTATAACCAAGGTGGCATCAAGGGAAGTAACCAAGGGCCATCAAGGGGCCCAACTAAGGAAGCATCAAGAAAAAAGGAATTGTATCTGTAATTGTATTGTGTCGGTAATAACATCAAGCTTTATTTTTGCCGAGTTATTAAGTACAATATTAAGACCATAATCATAAAATTTCTAATTTTTTCGCGATTCAATCAAGTCAATCAACAACACTAGACATATTTTTGTTGTAAATTTGACCCAAACAAACAAATAAACTGATCAAGCTAAATAAAACCGTAAAATATGCGTAAAAAAATTGAGGTAAAAAGTAGGTTTTCTTACAAATGCACCCTTTCACTTAAAGAAGGAATGTTGTTACATCGTTTGATAGTTATGTTTATTATTGTCAATTATATGTAGGTAAAGCTTTTGTTGATAGCTTTACCTAATTCAGCAAAAAATTGTTTTATTGAAGGAAGTACGAGTTACGTAGACAAAACATACTCTACATTTCTTGGTATATTTTCAAGAAATATAATATTTATTTTTTGCTGTGTGATCTTCTCGTGGGTGTCGTAAGAGGCTACTAAGGGATAACACGATGCAAATACCATTTTTGCGTAGAGACGGAAAACTCGACATCAAACCACTGCCTCGTTGGTCTCGCGGCATAAATGTGCGCGTGGGATCGGGAGGTCCCGGGTTCGATTCCTGGGTCGGGCAGTGTTATTGGGTTTTTCTGTCACGAAATTCTCAGTAGCAGCACGGAGTCTGGAAATGTGCCTGGTACGGCAATAGGCTCGCCCCTTATTACGTGGGACTAAAGTATATCTGGCGAAAAGTGGGTGTAGAAATACACCTCTGCCTACCCCTTCGGGGATAAAAGGCGTGACGATATGTATGTATGTATGTATAATATTTACTCTCAGCTTACAATTTGATTACAAGTTATTTACTTAATAAGTTATTTACCTAAAAATACTCATTTACCTATTACCTATTAATCATTTTAATTGAACTTTATCATACTAGTTACTTGCAAATGAAAGTAACCTGGCACTTCTTTTCATGTTGCTGGTTATTTTACTTTCACTTCACACCACAAGTGTTTTTGCATCCGCCCTGGCTGGCTAGTCAAAACGGTGTAAACAAAATTACGCTGCGGGCCTCTTACAGGCTGCAACCCGCGTGCTAACTCCGCCCCCTCACACTAGCCATCTCCGTATTTGCGCCGTTTTGTTGGACGCAATTAAATCGCTAATTAGAATCGATAAAAACTTTTTATTATACTGAATAAGAATTACGGAAGCAATATTATCGGCATGATGTATGTAACCTAAATAATGAATATACGCCATTAATATACATCTCTCAGTAGCGGCCTCTAAAATTCGCGCGGCGCACTGCGGAACTAAAAAATACGCCGAAATTCACTCTCGTGACAAAATTACGTCCATGCCAATATTTCACCCATGCATTGTACTGATCTTTTGATGGCTCCTGGCTGAATTTGAGAGATGGTCAATCTTGCGTCCGTATACAGGACGCAACAAGTCAGTCGGACGCAACATCATCGGTAAAAACCGCCATGTAGGACGCAATATCAACATGGGGATGTAAATATATATATATATATATATATATATATATATATAGAAACACCCAGACTAAGACGAACATCCATGTTCTTGCACACAAATGTTTGACTTGAACGGAAATCGAACCCGCGACCTGCGGGTACTGCGTAGCAGTCGCTTACACTCCCGTGGCACCAACCGGTCGTCAATATCTTAATATATAAAATCCTTGCGTTACTGACTGACTGACAGACACGCTACAGCCGAAACTATTGGGCGCAGGAAGCTGAAATTTGGCATGTATGTTCCTTGGGGACCGTAGGGGTGCACTAAGAAGGGATTTCCCGAAATTCCCACGGGATCGGCCAAAACGGGTAAATTTAAAAAAAGCAGGCGTAGCTGCTGGCGTCCTCTAGTAGTACATAAAAATAGACCAGTAATATTAACACTCTATTACTATTGTTATTTGCCTACTATGAGCATTGTAAGAATGAATATTAGAAGACAATGAATTTAAATGATTCATTCATTTATATTCGTTATGTTCTAATTTTTCTTTAGTCTGTACTGTCCTACTGCTGGGCAAAGGCCTCCCCCAGATCTTTCCACGCTCTCTTGTCGCCTACAATCTCAAGCCAACTCTTGTGGTAGGCGTCATCTCGCCACCGTTTTCGGGGTCAACCCCGGCGACGACGACCATTTTCTGGCACCCACAGTGACGAGATTTACGCCCAACGATCCTCATGTATACGGCTGACATGGCCCACCCAGTTCCATTTAAGGTTAGCAGCCTTTTTCCCACATCTTCAACTTTAGTTTTTTATTTTCGTATTATTCGTTCATAATCATTTAAATGGGGAATATGATTAAAAATACATTATTTTTATTTTGTATCGTTACTAAATCATGTTTTGTACTGTAATATAACCATAATGTTAAAATAACGTGCAGTTGTAAAATGAAAATATAGTTTAATTAATAATAATATATTGTTGTTTTATGGATATATCCCATGGATTTAAGTAAAAAGAAGGATTTTAATCAAGTACTGGATACTTAAGGTACACATTGGCATCAGTGCCATGTGTGTTGGTATATGGGGACGGCCCATACATTTTTGCCCATAGTCCTTTGCTCTCGGTACGAATCAAATCAAGGTAGCCCGGAGTTATTAAGTTGAGTACCTAGTACAGGGCTTGTAAAATATTGAAGTGTACCGAGAGCAACAAATAAGGCGTCTTGGTGAATTAGAAGGGTTAGACGTTTGGTTGTTACGTGTTCGAATAGGTACAGTCAAGGCATGTAAGATCTAGGACTTATTCATCATCGTGCTAGCGATAACCCGGTTAAATACGAGACTTACGCCTTGCAGTTAGCTCCATTGATGTGGCTTTTTTGTACATCAATGGTTAGCTCCCATACACCTACATGGGAAAGATTTATTTCTATGACATTGTGAGGAGTAGCCTCAGATAGGTCTTCCAAAAATATTAGGGGTTTCCTTCAATCGTTTTTTTTTATTAAGGGATGCGGTCCGATCCAAAATATTTAGCAAAAATTATTTATTAATTGTGTTTTTTATAGTATTAGGCGGTAGTCGAGCAGACGGTTCGCTTGATGGTAAGCAATTACCGCCGCGCATGGGCACAAGCAACATCACAGGAGTCACAAGTCCGTTGCTTCCCCCTGGGGTTGGGAAAAGGGATAGGATGAGGAGTGGGATGAGGGAGAAGGGGATAGGGCCTCCGGCACTCTCACTCACCGAACGAAACGCAACAGTTTAGGTACTGTTACTTTAGTATTATATTATCTGTACTTTACGTCGATTTTCTGTGAGAGGGTAGTACTGCTCGGTCGAGCCGGCCCATTCATGCTGAAATCAGCAAGGCTCTACTACCTATGTGTCTTCCTATATCTGCCAAGCAGTAGTATTTGCGTGCGTATAAACAATGTTTTATAGCCACATACAAAATGAAATTAAGCTGAGTTGGCGCCCCAGCTGTCACGAAAATCTTCGACAAGCTTGTCATCTAACGGTGATACTTTTGAGCATTCACCAGTAATGAGCAATCTTGCGAATATTACAAAACAGAAAAGCAAACGAGCGTGTTTTAGCAAGCATTCACGACCGTTCTGGCGAGTATTCTAGCAAATTGACAGTCAATTCAACGCAGGTAGTAGAGCCTTGCTGATTTTAGCATGAATTGGCCGGCTCGACAAACCGTAACAGTACCTAAACTGTTGCGTTTCGTCCGGTGAGTGAGAATGCCGGAGGCCCTATCCCCTATTCCTTCTCCCTCATCCCACTCCTCATTCTATCCATTTTCCCAAACCCAAGGGCCGGCAACGCACTTGTGACTCCTGTGGTGCTTGTGTCCATGGACGGCGGTAATTGCTTACCATCAGGCGATCCGTCTGCTCGTTTGCCGCCTATTACTATAAAAAAATAATTTGCTTTGACGTATTTGCTAATTAGAATGTTCGCTAAAAAGATCTTGAAATTGTTCGTAGGAATGTTCGGCTCTGATCGTTGTTCAGTTCGACTAAACATATTTTTTTTTACATACATACATACATATCGTCACGACTTTTATCCCCGAAGGGGTAGGCAGAGGTGTATTTCTACACCCACTTTTCGCCAGATATACTTTAGTCCCACGTAATAAGGAGCGAGCCTATTGCCGTACCGGGCACATTTCCAGACTCCGTGCTGCTACTGAGAATTTCGTGACAGAAAAACCCAATAACACTGCCCGACCCAGGAATCGAACCCGGGACCTCCCGATCCCACGCGCACATTTATGCCTTGAGACCAACGAGGCAGTCGTATAGGGTTTGATGTCGAGTTTTCCGTCTCTACGCAAAGATGTATTTGCATCGTGTTATCCCTTAGTCGCCTCTTACGACACCCATGGGAAGATAGGGGGTGGTGACACTTGTATTCTAGGCCGTCAACCACACGGCGTATTTTTTTTTATAGTTATTGGCGGCAGACGAACAGACGGATCGCCAAAAATGGCGAATGCTCGCTGTTCTGTTACAAGATAATGCTCAGGTGTATCAGCAACATAACAAAATTGAGTTTAAAGTGGCGTAATAGTAGGTAAGTAACCAAGAACGAAAAAGTCGAGCAACAAAAACATTAATTCTCTTTAATGATTAACACAAATTGCTAGGTAAAGACGCCATTTGCTCCAATTCGAAGTATAGGTACCTTCGAGTTTTTACTTGGTAATGGAATGTGCTGGAACAAAAACGATACGTTTTTTGTTCGCCTACCATAACCTACCATATCTACCTACTATCTACCTACTATTTTATATAAAAATATTTGTGTGATGTCGAAGGTAGGTACATCAACTAGGTTTTATACTATTCGTTTCCCGTGGTATCACCCATCACACTTCATCCATTGAACGGCTGTCATATTTCGTCCTCTTCGGGATCTCTTTGTTTTTGTTTAACTCCTAAACGTTATATAGCGTGATGTTAAATATCCTATGGCCATTCTTGTAAATATGGTCATTACACTAAAATAAATTTTCGAACCTGACTGGTACTTCTAAAGCAGCAGCAGCGATAGCCTAGTGGAGATACCAACAGACTGCCATGCAGAGGGTATCGGGTTCGAATCCACGGCGCGCACCAACGACTTTTCGGAGTTATGTGCGTATTGAATTGTTAATTATCGCTTGTCCCGTGCCTCGGAGAGCACGTTAAGCTGTCGGTCCCGGTTGTCATGAAGATCTTTGACAGACGTTATAGGGCGTCAGTACCTTCTAAATAAACTGACACTAGTCTACACCATGGAATATCGCTATCCCTTCGGGTTGCAGAGGTCAGACAGGCAGTCGCTCTGTGGAAAAGCTAAATATTCAGTCAAATCCGGTTAGACTGGTAAGCGGACCCCAGGTTGAAACTAGTATAACGATAGGAGGATGATGACTGGTACTTCTAAAGATGAGCGCGTTCAAACAAACAAATAAATTCTTCAGCTCCATTATTATTACTATAGATATTAGATACACAGGTACGGATTGTTTACTAAATTGATGCATAAAAAACATATTTCTAATTCGAAATTATTTCTTTATTTTATATATTATTATTATTATTTTAAACGTAACTAAGTCTTAAAATACTATACAAAGAAATATATACAGAACATACAAAAAAAATATATACAGAAAAAAAAATTCGAAATGATTGGCAACAATATTGGCAAAAAATACATGACCAATCTTTAGGTACTTGTACCTTCGAGCTTGACTTCGAGAAGATTTGATTTCTTGTATTTATCGCTCAAGGTAACAGTTCTACGCAGTTCCGCATCGGAATATTTTCTAAGAAAACCCAATTTTGTTTAAAGTACCTATTCTTGTAGATTAGCACGAGAATCTTTCAATTAGGATAAGATATACATTTTATTTTATTTTATTTTATTTGGAAAACAAACAGTTCCTTATAACTAATTGTGTACATATTTTTATAACTATTAACCATTTACACGTTTTCACATTTTAATATTTAGGTCTTGATCAGTGAGACGTTCTAAGCTACATAGTGGATATAATTAAAAACACATTAAAAATAAAAGATATAAAGATAAAACACGAACACAATACTAAGGCAATAAAAATATTAAAACAAAATCAAAGTCAAAATCTAAGAACCGATTCGAACCACTGGTTGGCAAGAGCGCGTCTATAAGTGGAGGCACTTGCATTGAATAGGTCCAGACTGTCTCCCCCGCGGGATCTCCACCTTGTCGTGGTGCGGGGGCTCAGTAACCGTGGCTTGGAACCCCGCGGTGAAGCTAAGAGGGATCCAGGAGGGGACGCTCCGCGTGGGCTTGACGGGGCCTGCGCAGGATGCGTCCAACGGTGCGGGTGCGGGGGACAGTTCTGTCTGTCCCTTGCAGTCGGGTGCGGTCGCGGGAGGAGAGGCGTGTCGGTGTTGCGTTGCCGCGCGCCCTATCTCCCGCGACCAAATGGGGGCGCACCATTCGATGCGACGCGGTGGGGCCGCAGAGGAAGAGGAGATGCGGTGTTACGTTGCCGTCCTCCCTATCCTCTGCGGTCTGCGGCCGCTGAGTGTTTTGGCGGCGGAGCCCAACACCTTAATCCGCCGCCAAGGGGGTTTTGTGCGGGGCCGCCTGACCATCTGGCGGGCCAATACCCGTCGGGGGGTAGCGATGAATGCTTATGCGAATCCCTACCCTCCGACACACGGGTACATGAGAAAAAAAAAAAAAAAGGTCCAGACTCTAGGTATGCTAGATCGTTGATGTAACTTGGAGTTCTTATAAAGAACGTACCTTTTCTATAGTTGGTAGCGCAATGAGGGACGTGCAGAAGATTCGGTAACCTTGCAGACCTAGTAGGGACCCTCAAATGCAAGTTGCCGAGCAGATGGGGAGAATCAATTTTTGATTGCGCTATTCTTACTAGCAGTGTTATATCCGCGATTTTCTTCCTTTCGTAGAGTGGTAGTAAGTGCTGTAGCTTACACCTTACTTCATAAGTTTCGTCGTTATTTACCTTACACTTATACTGCAAGTATTTAGTGAATTTGCGCTGTACGGCCTCCAGTCTCCCTATATGCACATCGTACTGTGGACTCCAAATTTGAGAGCAATATTCGAGGATGCTGCGAACGTATGAGCAATACAAAACTTTGACAGCTTTTATGCTTGAAAATTGGGAACATGATCTCATGACAAAACCTAACGCTTTATTAGCCTTATTAACAATATTGTCAATGTGTTTTTCATACGTCAATTTGGCGTCATGAGTTACACCCAGGTCGCGGATTACATGCTGGGTTCTATCCACAGTTCCGCCATAATATTCTATGTGTCGGTTACCTACACGACAAAAGATAGCCTATAGCAGCCATTCTCAAAGTGTGCTCCGCGAATGAAGCATCTCTAAGGGCTCCATGATGGGGTTGCTCAATAAAGTGACTAAATTAGAAGTAAATCACTGGATAGCAGATTTTGTTTCAGTTTGGGGCAACGCCAAATAATTGGTTATCCAAAAGGGTTCCTTCTCGAAAAAAGTTTGAGAACCACTGTCCTATAGGTTACTTTGAAGAAAATTACAAGCTGAAGATATCTACAAAGGTACTTTGTTTTTTTTTTTGACAACTTCCGGACTAGGAATAAATACTATGACGCGGAGGTCTTTATAAACATGCAGCGGACACAGTAACCACCCAGACTAGAAACAACAAGTTATGGACTTTTCTTCTATCGGAGGATATACAGGTTGTGAAAAGACCCATCACCAAGCCAAAGTGGTTGTGGACATCATCCCAAGTCATACTAACCAAAAATAATACCTGGGAAACGATTATTTTTTGAGATTTGACATTTTTTTAACCGCAATTTAAAGCGCGTGCGTGCAATGCTCGAAATACTTATCCATGGTGTCATATGGCATCTAAAGAACATATTGGCGGGGTAAATGCACCGATTTTGTACCTAATTAGAAAAATTGAATACTAACTTTGAGCCTCAATATCTCCTGAACCAGTAATTTCCCAGGCATGGTGCCGAAGTAAAAAATGATCGTAGTGATTGGTATAACATGGGATTTCATCCATTCATTATCATTGGTTTTCGTTAAGGGTCTTTTTACACCCTGTATAGTTGAAAAGCGGACTCCGGGCACATGAGTAGATAAACGTTATTTACTCGTGTGCTCCGGGCTCCGAGGCGATGGCCTTGGATCGCAACCAGTGGCGCTTGGATGATGATGATGATGACTGTTACTTTTCTTATGTAATCTGTGAGAGGGTAGTACTGCCTTAGCCGAATCGGCTCATTCAAACTGAAGTCAGCAAGCCTCTTCTACTATTTAAGCTTACTCTTGTGTCCTTTAAATAAACATAGTTCTTTTTTATAGTCTCACGCCTCTATCCCCGAAGGGGTAGGCAGAGTTGTAATATTACACCCACATTTCGCCATGAATTTCTAGGTCCCACGTAATAGGGGTCGAGTCTATTGCCGTTACCGGGCACATCACCAGACTCCGTGCTGCTACTGAGAATTTGGGAAAACTCAGTAACAATTTGCCCGACCCGGGAATTGAACCCGGGCCCGCCGTCGGCAGTCGCATACGCTACGCACTGGACCACGGAGGCAGTCACAGTATATAGTTAACTCCACAAACTAAAGTGAATGTGCATTAAAACATGAGTGTCAGTTACATGAGTACATCCCGTGCAAGATACATCCTCAATTGAAGAGATTGGATTATTGCAATTCATAAAGTTATTCTGTCCACTTACTACTTCTCACCAGATGTACCCACTCCAAAGAACTTTGCCTTAAGTTATTGATACCAATTGATTTGTTGGATATCTTTACCTACACATAATTAAAATTGAAGTGTGTCTGTTTGTAATATTAAAATAACCGCTTTTTACTAAATGCATATGAATGTAGACACGGTACATATACCGAAATGACATTTTTTTCAAATTTTGTCTGCCTGTCTGTCTGTCTGTCTGTTGTTCTCGCTAATCTCTAGAACGGCTAGACCGATTTTGACGGGACTTTAACTGGCGGATAGCTGATGTACCAAGGAGTAACTTAGGCTATAAATTAACCGGGTACGCGTAGTAGTTCCCTCAGGACGCGGGTGAAACCGCGGGAAACAGCGAGTAGTTAATAAAATCAATATTGAATGTAATTCTTATTTATATTTTAATAGATATTGGTACCCGCTTACTAACTGAGAGCCGAGATTTTCACCAAAACTCGTTAACCCTTAACCGTTTTTACATGAGCACACTTGACCAGCATGCATGGTGGTCTATGTCCCTGCCCTTCTCATCGGGAGAAAAGATCTGTAATCAGCGGTGGGATAGTTTATCTTATCTTATCTATACTAATATAATAAAGCGGAAGAGTTTGTTTGTTTGTTGGTTTGAACGCGCTAATCTCAGGAACTACCGGTCGGATCTGAAAAATTATTTTTGTATACTATAGCCCAGTTATTCTGGAAGGCTTATAGGCTATATAACATAACGCTTTGACTCTTTGGGGCCGGGCAAAAGGCTAAAAAGGCTAAAAGATAATGTCGGCTAATCTCAGGAACTAGCAGTCGGATTTTAAAAATTGTTATTGCCTATGATAGCCCAATTATTCCGAAAGGGTTATAGGCTATATAAAATTACGCCACAACTTTTAGGGGCCAGACAAAAATAATAAAACGGTCAAATGAGAAGGGCGAGGGTTGGGTCAAAGGCAAAAAAAGGCTAAACGAATAGGATACAATCTATATTGGTATCCGGGACGCTGATTTATAATATGAAATTTATTTAGTGATCCAAGATGGCGGACGGGAAATCAAAGATGGCGGATGAGACAATTTTAAAAATCAATATGGGTATCGCCTTCGATATTTTAAGGGGTGGGGAATTGAAATACAACATCTATTTCGTGATCAAAGATGGCGGATGGGAAATCAAAGATGGCGGATGGGTAAATTAAAAAAAATCAATATTGGTATCGTCTGCGATGTTAAAAGGGATGGGGAATCCAAATACAACATCTGTTTCGTGATTCAAGATGGTGGATGGGAAATCAAAAATGGCGGATGGGAAAAATTAAAAAAATCGATTTGTGTATCGTCTCTGATGATTTAAGGGATGGAGAATCCAAATAAACATCTATTTCGTGATCAAAGATGGCGGATAGGAAATCAAAGATGGCAGACGGGATTTTTTTTAAAGTCGATATGGGTATCGTCTCCGATATTTTAAGGAATAGGGAATTCAATATTATATAAAAATCTATGTTTGTTTGTTCATCATTTATAGACTCTGAAATGATAAGAGATTAAGCGCTATGTCAATGGTGACTTTGGAAAAGGGACTTGGTAAAAAAGAGAATTAAATAAAAACTCTTAAAAAGGCGATACGGAGTTCGCTGGGTCAGCTAGTACTAATATAATAAAGCGGAAGAGTTTGTTCGTTTGTTTGTTTGGTTGAACGCGCTAATCTGACGAACTACTGGCCCGATTTGAAATTTTTTTTCACTGTTAGATAGCCCATTTACCGAGGAAGGCTATAGGCTATATAACATCACGCTATGAGCCACGGGAGCGCAGCAGTAGCCTTAAATAACGCGGGTGTAACCGCGGGCTCATCTAGTATGCTATAAAGCTGATGATGATTAATTTAAATAACTGTTTAATTCTAATGTTTAATTAGAATCTATTTCCAAGTCCCTACTTAAACAGTCGTAAAATATAACTGTATTTTTATGCCTCCGTTTACCAGCTATTCATTAGCACATAATTAGAATGAACTAAGCATTATTAAACTTTTTACACTGACACGTCCTTATGTTCACGCGCTTTAAAAAATAAATAAAAGGCGTTAAATCTTAAATTATGCGTAATATAACGCCATCTCTGGTTATGGATAGATCTTATCTTTCCGACAAATTCAAAATGTTGTATTCGCCTACTCTTTTAGGCTCCCTTTTGCAACGGTCACCTATTTCTCCTTACCTTACTTTGACATTTTCCTACGGGATACAATACCACGTACCTTCGTTTCAATTTTTTTTTATAGACTCACGCCTGTATCCCCGAAGGGGTGTAATATTACACCCACATTTCGCCATGAATTTTTAGGTCCCACTGGTGGCGAGCCTATTGCCGTACCGGGCACATTACCAGACTCCGTGCTGCTACTGAGAATTTCCTAACGGAAAAACCCAATAACACTTTGCCCGACCCGGGAATCGAAACCGAGACCTCCCAATCCTACGCGCACATTTATGCCGCGAGACCAACGAGGCAAGTAACCGATATTATACATAATTATATACATACATACATAGACTCACGCCTGTTTCCCGGAGGGGTAGGCAGAGACTACGGAACGCCATTTGCAACGATGACATACCTCTCATGCTTCATTCACTTCCATCAAGTTTCTCATGCATGCTCTTCTGTTATTACCGATATTATTTGAATGTTTATTTATTTTTCTAACTGAACAACGAACAGAGTCGAACATTTTCATGATCTTTCCTGCGAAAGCTCTAATCGGCAAAAAGTTCGGCGCCAATTTTCTGTCCTTTTGCTAGAATTCGCAATCACGTTCTCGTTTATTTTTTCTGTAATGTAACATTCGCAGGAATGCTCATTACAACGGAACAAGGAAGTGTATCAGCACCTTTAGATTTCCGGCTCAACCGGGGAAATACTACTCTCTCACAGAAAATCGTCGTAAAGTAACAGTACCTAAACTGTTGCGTTTCTTTCGGTGAGTGAGAGATTCGGAGGCCCTATCCCCTATTCCTTCTCCTTCATCCCACTCCTCATCCTATCCCTTTTCCCAACCCAAAGGGGCGGCAACGCACTTGTGACTCCTGTGGTGTTGCTTGTGTCCGTTCGCGGCGGTAATTGCTTACCATCAGGCGATCCGTCTGCTCGTTTGCCGCGTAATACCATAAAAAAAAAAAACACAAATGAACTTGTCATCTCTGTATTATATCTGTAGCAACCGTTGGCAAACCTTATTTTAATAAACAAATAAATATCAATATTAATTGTGTCCTTTTGTTTGCAGCTGCTTACTCATTTTATAACAAATGTCGGCTCGCGATTGCGCAAGAATTGAAGCAGAGTCGTGGGTTCGAGTCACGCGTCGCCGCACAATGCACAGAGGGGCGAGCTGTGGAATATATACAACGAGAAATACCAATGATATTGTACTAAAGTGTAAAAGTTAATACAAGACAACAAAATGGCTCTGTTTAGCTTTAAAATGAGTTATTTATGTTACTACTGTTATAAACAGTTTGTGAAGATGGATGTACAATCAAACAAGTCGGTGGTGGACCAGTTTAAAAAAAAAACCCTTGGCTCGCTCATAGAGTCGAGGCACACTAGAAGCTGTTTTTTATACGAGTGTCAATGTGTGTGTGAAGTAGCGCTGGAAGCGACGATGTCTAGCTGAGCGATTCTCGTCCTTAAAGTGGTCAAGCGGGAAGTTGTTCGATCGTACATATGTTTAGTCATTCTTTTATGCTAAACTTTCTGAACGTATTTTTATAAAACTATGCAGTAATGTCGTTAGTATGATTCAAAATAGGCTGCCTTCATTCACGATCATTGACAACCACGGGGCCGAAGATGCCGGAAACCTGTAGGTAATCAACAACTGCATCTTTAGTTTAAAATTCTTCCATCCCGTGAAAATGAAAATTCTTTTCTTCCAATAACACTTACATCTCACCTTGATTTGTTGGAAACTCACCCCCCGAGGAGAGCATTTTTTTTATTTTATCAGACCGCCATATTTTTCTACCCGTTATGAGTTCTGGACAGCTCCTGTACCCAGTTTTCTCCCCCATAAGCCACATCTTTGGGCGGCAGTCGGGGTGGTTTTTAGTGTCTACGCCACGTTTTGCAGTAGGTACTAATTGCCCATAGAGCCGGAAATCCTTACAGATTTTCCAACACGTAACAGAAAACAGACGCAAACAACCTTAGGACATTTACCAAGGGACCGTGCGTGTAATTAATACTAGGTATGTGTATGTGGTATACATCATTCGTACAAAAGTCTAGGCCACGGTATCGACCCGCACCTAACGCATGTCTGACGTGTCTCCAAAGTCAGGTCAAGGTGGTGGTGATAGACACCTACGTTTTTCTTTTCCATTAATATTTTATACCGCCTCCAATAACTCAATGTCGACCTGAAAAATCCTCGATACAACTAAAAGAAACTGCACACAATACTATAATAAAAAATAAAACTAGCTAAGTAAAAAGCTGGCGTAATCTACGATCTCGAATTTGCGTCGGAATCTTATTTGTCGCAGCAAAAAATAAACGTTAGTCGGCTTGCACATTAGCGATTTGTCGCACGATTGGTTCCAGCGATTTGTCGCACAATTTGAAACAGCACCTTGTCGCATAGACTACTTTGCAAATATGGCTTACAACTTTACCAATGATCAATTCTAAACAATATCTTGATTACGCGGCGAATCCACCTTTACTTGGGTAACGATAACCGAAAACGCGAACCCAAAAGCAAACCAAACCCAAAACCAAATGAACCTGAGAGCGATGCAGTACAAAATTGTTCTTAAAATTCAAATTCTTCAAAATTCTTATTTGCTGTTCAATTTCATAATTGAACATCTAAAGCAACTGCGCCTAAAGCAGGACAAGGCTTGATGAAATTTGCACAAAATTAATATCACGCAAACTAACAATGCCACTCCTATTCTTCGTGCCTGATTCCGCGGAAGCTTTGCCAGAAATTCAGGTCACCGTCAATGATATTGCAGCTAGGAATGCTAAGCGATTATCCTGACTAACATTGGAGTTACAATAAACGACAATAATATGAAATTTGGGAGGTGCTAGTGTTGTGTCTAACTTTTTAAATAAATGCTTTTTATTTAAAAAGTTAGACACAGGCGAATTTCAGAAGCATTAATTTAAAGGTAAAAAGGTTTTTCGGACGAGACATACATGTTGAGTTGTTGAGTACATACATACATACATACATGCATAGACTCACGCCTGTTTCCCCGAAGGGGTAGGCAGAGGCATATTAACACTTTGAAGGACAGTTGACGTTTAAAGACATCACAACAATAAAACTTTTATTGTGTCTCGTTTACTCTCCTTGAAATGCCAGTGTTTTGATCCCACATAATAGGTGGCGAGCCTATTGCCGCTTATCGGGATATTTTGTTTGCCAGAGCCTCGTCCGTTGATCGGCAGGTGCACCACTTGCAGGTGAGGTTGGCTTGGGACCCTAAGTTCTTGGTTGGAACCCTATGCACAGTTGTTGAGTAGGATAAGAAAATAGTTATTGGTTAGCATAGGACGAGCAAACAAAATTTCATCTACTTTTACAAGGGAGGCCGTTGTTGAGGCTTTAATTATGTGTTATATAACTTTGCGTCACCAAGTGCTCGCCTCACCGCGTGTCGCGTAATTACATCTCCGTAATCGCTAGTGTGTAACAAGTCTTAATGTTAGATCAGTGAACTTGTGTGGCGGCACTAATTGCAGCAAAAAAGACCTGTAGGTATACCTATGAGTTGTGAGAAAAATCACCAAATTCACGGCAACGTCAACATAATACACTTATGTATTTCTCTGTGAGTCATTTTACGGAGATCTTTATCACTTTAAAAAAAACGGAGGCATAAAAAATTGTGACATGTTAATAATTACGAAACAAGACATGGGCTTTTAACGGGTATTGAACTTTACGCACATATGTTTTTTTTTTGTAATGTAATACGCTTGTGTAATAGGCTATCAGTATAACTATACGTAGATCAGGTGCCCATAGAGGAACTCTTGATTCTAAATCGGGATTTACTCGATCGACTTAAGAGAAATATTGGATTTTGTAGATAAGATGATAGGAAACATAAAAGGTTTCTTGTGATTTTCGTTTCAGCTATGGACGAAGCTTCTATAAGTTTCCACAAATGTAAAAAGAGGCATGTAATGGAGATACTGAAGCGTGTCAGATGTTAATATTGTAAATGATGACGATTTGCCTGGTGGAAGTGCAAATACGGAAGGATAGGAACTCAAAAACCTCTAAATTGATGGATTCAGATTTTTGTATTTTTAGGAGCCAGGGATAATACCTTTAAATTTCTTATAGGCAATATCTTTGCCGACATGCCATCAGGCACGAGGCAGGCCTTGTCTTGTCCATTGTAACAAACCAACGGACTAAACAAAATAATACAAAAAAAAATAACAACAAAAACAGTTTATTGTACTCAACAAGCAAGCGTGTTTTTAGTTTTAATACACAGAAAAATAAATAGTTAACCTAGAAATAAATAGTGGTTCAGTGCAGTGCGATGGATAAAAATTATTTTAGTCTTGTTTGATATTAGGCCTTGGTTTGGACAGTCTTCTTAGCACAGAGTAACAAACCCAGAAAAATATGTATAACTTTGAATCAGTGCTGACGATCAGATATGTTGCGAGAAGGGCAACTATTATGCCGATTGCGTAGAAAATAAGTTGTTTGGGCGTGTATGAGGTGGTTTTCTTTTTCTTGCAGTCGCAGTCAGGTGGACAGCCTAAGGCTTGTGGAGGCATCTCCATTTTGTTTTTCGGTGGTAAGTTCATCTTCGTTTTTGGAGCAGTGATCTGCTTGGTGATGGTGGCTGGCAGGAATTCTGGAAGGAGACATGCAATGTGAATAATCATTACTGTAAAGGAAGTAGATAGGTACTAAAGAGGAGCACTCATTTGTCAGCTGAGCATAGAGCTATGACTATGGGCAGAGTTACGGTGTAGTAAGATAACCAAATACAGATTATAAACTTTCTTTAGGCCGTTATAAATTTGGTCCAGCTCTTCATCAGAACGAAGATGAAGCAAATCATAAGACGGTACCATTATCAGGAACCAGAACCCGATAACTAAGTAAGTACGAAATTTTTGCACTAATTTAAACACACACAATTTACACACTCTTTTCCGTTCTCTGTTCGGCTCTTCTAAAGACCGAATTATCCCCATTGCCTGCTGAAAAGACAGCAGGCGATGGAGTTTTACCCTGTGGAAAAACTTGGTAAAGCTGGTGAATGGCCTCTCTCAGACTTTTCCCACTTGTTCTTATTCACAACAAGAAAATATGTTAACAGAACAAAACTAGCATATCGACTATATGAAAGTCTATTGTCTGCGGAGAGTCTTAAGCACTCTAATAGTTGGCAAACGGTAAAGTCGTTAACTTCTTTTTTCACATTTACTCTGATGTTACCCCTGAGATTATCTCCACATAATTCTCTTTATCTACACATTACTCTTACGTAAATTGCATTGCTTCAGAGTTTTGAACAGGCGTTTCGTAAACACAGCGACACATTTTAAAAATACTGAGAGTATACAATTTTCTATTTAATTTTTTTATAGACTCACGCCTGTATCCCTGAAGGGGTAGGCAGAGGTGTAATTTACACCCACATTTCGCCATGAATTTTTAGGACCCACGTAATAGGGGGCGAGCCTATTGCCGTACCGGGCACATTAGCAGACTCCGTGCTGTTACTGTAAATTTCCTAACGGAAAAACCTAATAACACTTTGCCCGACCCGGGAATCGAACCCGAGACCTTCCAATCCCACGCGCACATTTATGCCGCGAGACCAACGGGTATTATCTTCCTAAAGTAAATTCTTCCCAAACATATCATCAAAAAGTTATAATTCATCGAAATCGGTATAGCAATATTGCTTTAAAAGATAAATATATTTGTTTTGCCATCAAATTCATGAAATTCAATCTAAAATAATAATGTTATAATATGACTTACCTTCTACAGTCTGCGTTATGGTAACCATATTTGCTCTGTCTCTTCTGGTTTCCTGGCTGCGAATGATATGAAAATTAATGTTTAATCTGTTAATATAGTTATCAATACATTACCGAAGGCTGCTGGGGTAGGTAGAAAGACCTTGTTGTACTTCCTCGACGTTCAGTGAGCTGGTCGTGCGGAACTTGAATCTTTTGATGAGCCACCGGAAGAATTGAAGAGAAAAAATGAGGACTCGCTTCAATGGTTGGCTGTACGTATCTATTGATTATTAGACACCGTCTAGAACATCTAAGAATTACAGTCACATGGTCACATGAATGTGGCTGAGATAGATAAGAGTAGCTAGACCCATAGCCGAATGTTGTAGTTATATTTTGAGGTAGGTAACTACCGGATTTCGTCGTCATTCTGTGTGGTGACGGATTAAGAAAACGGAATGTCACCACCCCATATCATCCCATGGGTGTCGTAAGAGCCGACAGAGGGAGCATATTATGCAGAGAACAGCACTGTAAGAGAAGGAAAACTTGATACAAACCCTATACCAACCCGTTTGGCCAGCGTGGTATAGTAGGCCAATTCCTCCTTTCAAAGGAGAGGCCTAGTCCAGCAGTGGACTGTTAAAGGCTGATGATGAGATGATGAGAACTACCGGATTTCTTTCGAATGATAGGGCAGCAGTAATTTAGTTTACGTAATTCTTAATGACTGTAGCTGTAAGCAGTTTGGCAACTTGCGCATTTAGGGGTTATAGTCATGGACACGCCTTCCTATATATACGAAATAGAAGTATCTTTGTGGTGTTTTGAACCAACCAATCGTTCGTCCTACCCCTGAGCAGATCCAAGGAGCGACCAAGGTGCTCAAGCACCTCCCCAAGGGCTTCGGGTCCAAAACAAGTCGCAGGTAGTAGAGCCTTGCTGATTTCTGGGAAGTACTACCCTCTCACAGAAAATCGACGTAAAGTAACAGTACGAAAACGTAAAGTAACAGTACTTAAAAAGGGAAAGACCTAGGCGGATGTTCTCTGACCAGATTAGAGACATCCTAAAAAAAAGGACAGGTTAGAAGTACCCTTAACAGAAGAGCATGCATGTGGGAAACTTGATGGGAGTGAATGAAGCAAGAGAGGTATGCCAAGATCGTTGCAAATGGCGTTCTCAGCCTACCCCTCCGGGAAACAGGCGTGAGTCAATGTATCTATGTATGTATGTACTTAAACTGTTGCGTTTCGTTCGGTGAGTGAGAGTGCCGGAGGCCCTATCCCCTATTCCTTCTCCCTCATCCCACTCCTCCTATCCCTTTTTCCAATCCCAAGGGGCGGCAACGCACTTGTGACTCCTGTGGTGTTGCTTGTGTTCATGGGCGGCGGTAATTGCTTACCATCAGGCGATCCGTCTCCTCGTTTGCCGCCTATTACTATAAAAAAAAAACATGACAAATGACGTCGTATTGTTTGCCTTGTTAGAACCTACCCTCACGAGAATGAATTTATTTTCAGACTGAAATCGGAACGGAATTTCATACCTGTCTAGAGGCTCATCTCAACAGTGGGACAATTATTTATATTATATTTTGGTCCATACAGTGGCGTAGCTACCTTGGCACCCGGGGCGGAAGTTGGCGAGTGGCACCTTTTACTCCCGACTGACTTGAATGAGACGTCAATCGTAGAGCTGACCTTATAGTAAACAAGAAAGCCAAAACAAAAATGATGCTTATGCATACACCTACTGATGGCGTGGAGGCATAATGATTCAGGTCGTGCTGGCTCCCTCAATCAAGGTTGAGCCGTACGATGTCTGTTGAATGCGGGCCATCAGCGGGCTGAGTCAAGCGTCAGATGATATCCTGCATTGTACTCGCATCTAAACCTATTATGTCTGGACTTCAAAAGAATATAAACGAAGAGATTAAATATAATGAAATGACAAAAAACGCAATAACTCTTGAGTTTGTTTCGGCCTTTCTTCTCAAGAAGTCATTTAGCTAGGAAATGCCGGCATCATCTAGAATAGGGTTTCGACTTGTATAACTGTTGTAAACAACCAAAATGCAGAAATAAATATGTCTTTATGTCTTTATGTCTTGATCTCTATTTTCCTTCCATTAATACCAACCTTATTTAACACATTAAAGATCATTTGTTAAATTATCACCTACTCACGTTAAAGTAAAGCAGCGTTCTAACAAAAACGTTAATTCGTTCGTCTGGCCGATCCTTCTGAGAAAATGAACAAGAACTGAAGGTCGAAAAGGACGAAATTAATATATTTAATACAATTTTTTTTTCATATAAACATATTTATAATCTATATGTACTTAGCTTAATCTAATCTTAATGTCTAAGTAGTATATGTACAAAAAAAACGTACTTACAAAGAAATTAAAAATTGAAAATATTTACAAGGTTATTAATTTATGGGTATGGCGCGCAGTATTTTCTTTAAATTAATTAAACTTTGCACGATTCATATAACTTAGAAAATGAACGTTTTGTTCCAGTAATAATACAAATATGGAAAACAATACTACTAGCCTGCCCGCGGTTACATTAACATGTCAATCAGTCATCTAAAAAAAAAATCTATACCTACTGTATTCAATGTATTCAATCAAACTCAAAGCGTGTAGGACATACAGACACACAATATTAGTATGGACAATTGGAAAGCTTAATACATACATACTTATTGATCATTCAGCTAGGTCTGCTTCACATGTTTATAAATAAGTGTTAAAGTCATAATAGGTAGGTACATGTTCAAAAGCGTAAGTACCTATCCAATAGAGAGGAGGCCTAGAGAATCCAGTGCACCCTGAAATATTTAAATCGCCCCATGAAAAACGACTTTTAGTGTTTGTCTTGATAAAAATTTACTTATATAGACTCACGCCTGTATCCCCGAAGGGGTAGGCAGAGGTGTAATATTACACCCACATTTCGCCATGAATTGTTTTTAGGTAATAGAGGGCGAGCCTATTGCCGTGCCGGGCACATTACCAGACTCCGTGCTGCTACTGAGAATTTCCAACGGAAAAACCCAATAACACTTTGCCCGACCCGGGAATCGAACCCGAGACCTCCCAATCCCACGCGCACATTTATGCTGCGAGACCAACGAGGCAGTCCCAACGAGGCAGTCAGATAAAAATTTACTTGAAGTAACATAAATCAAAAGTCTGGATATGTTTGAAATATCAAAATACCGAAGTAGAATCACGGTCGAAACCTTACTCCTGGCTACATATACCTACGAAGTTGTCTATTCGGCACTGAAAGAGCGACGCCAGGATTTGATTTCGATAACACTTTCTGTGATTCACAAGTTATGGTTTGGTGTATGGGTGAACTAAGTGCCTGTTGATTTAATCGTCTATAGTAACAGAGACTAGTATTCTTTACTAGTCTCTGATAGTAAACGATTATATTGCGCGACACAAGAATTTCATCTAATTTAGAGGTTACCAAAAAACCAAAATAATACTCTTGCCCCTTGGCCCCTCTTTCTTTATGGTCCCTAATTTTACCTGAGCTTCGCAACACGGGAATAGCAGTAGTTCGTCAGTACCACAACAAAGACTACTTACCATAGAGAAAGCATACTGGTGTCACCACAACATATGTATTACTATTGCGAGCCGTCTCTTCCGCCACTCTATGATTTGGGTTTGGTTTTGGGGTTGGTGATGCCTGATGGTGTGTGTGATTCGTCCATAAGTCGATCGGGACCTACTCACTAAAACCACCTAGGGGTAACCTTAACACCTCGGCGCGGCGTAGCGGCGGACTCATACGTACCGCTCTTAGCAAACTCAGCCGCGTCCCACCGTGCATCTACGCAACTAAGTAGCTCACCTTTCGAAATTATTCGACTCTCTTTCATCTAGTTCAGCCAATTTTGGCCTGTTTTTTGTATCAAACTACATTCTTGTATAACATCGAACGTTTCAGTGTTATTATAAAGTGCAGTTTTTCACCAGCCTTGCTCCAGTTCTGCAGTTTTTGCGGTAACACTGTGGTATAAAACTTGGTCGCTTCACAAGCAGTGCATAGTTTGTCAAGTGTCACCAACAACCTCAACAACTGACAACATGCCTGCTCCTTGTGAACCATGCAAAGGTGAGTATTCATACCTGTTTCGATTACCATGCTTGATAAAAAATCTCCAAAAATGAGTATCCAATAAAAGTTTTACAATAAATGTTTCTACTAAATCACATACTTTTACAAGTCAACTATTTCTTTTCCCTTTTTATATAATTTATTTTACTTTTTACTTGATGATGATATTTTCGAACAAAAAAGCAATCAGGTCTGCTGACCTAGTATTATTTTAGCCAGAAACACCAGGTCCTAAGACTTAATTTCAATTTTAATACTTTTACTATCACTCTCTGTAATATTTTAAATCATGATATTTACTTATTTAGTCCTATAAAAATATAGGAAATAAATGATACTCATTGAATTTGATTAAGTCGAAGGTCTCGACACACTTTATAAGATTGGATAATTCAGCTTCTACGTTAGTTAGTAATTTATGCTCCTATAGAAAAGATCTCGAAACTAGAAAATATATCAAACTGACAAAATATTGTGCAATTTCAGACTCCTGCCAGGCTGGCCCTTGCGCTGACAGCTGCGCTTGCAAAGATAAGGGCTGCGACGACTGCTCTTCCAAAGGTATAACTTTGAATATGAAATACTAAATAGGCAAACCTGAAAAGCCGTGTGGTAACAAATTACGAAATAAAACAAAGTGTCACTATCCCATTGCATTTTGTGTGGGTGTCGTAAGAGGCTACTTCGAAAAAAACACGAAGCAAATAGTAACTTTGCGAAGAGACGAAAATCTCGACACCAGAGTCACTCAGACCCTTTACCAACACGTTTGACTAGGGTGGTATAGTAGGCGAAATCCACCTTTTAGCAGAAGCATTTGTTTACCAGTAAGTCGCGAAAGATTGATGAATAAGAACCTTATTACTTACGCTATTAACACTTTCACTGTCCGACCCCAGACACAATAGAAATTCAATTGTTATGAGCCACATGTGGCTCATGGGACTGGGAATGGGTTAAAGATGAAATCATAGAAATATCTTAATGAAATTTGGTAAATCACTGAGCTAAAACATTTACTAGCTCTATATTACTAACACTGATAGAGACTCTCACTCTTCATCAATCATATATAGTGTCGTAATGGTAAATATTACCATTGATATTTATGATCCTGTTAAACCACAATCAGAATATAATGCATGCTCTTTCCCCCAAAACTAGTTCTGCAACTGCAAGAGACAGTTCATCAACAGTTATAGTAAGCATGAAAACTGTTAGCGAATCGAAATGAACAAATAAAGTAATATTCATATCACCTATATAATATACAAATATAATTGATTCACTTGCTATGAATAATTATGTTCTATGATCTGACATAGCTACTTGCCATGAGTACTGGTCACTTACTGTCACTTGCCATGAATTCAGTAAGATCAAATTCTGTACTGTCCTCCAATCCTATTCATTCATTCTTCTGCTTTGTCCCAGGTGGTTGCTGCTAGCATCAGTTCAGCATGGACCGTGAGAGGCGTGGCCGCAGACCGTCTACGTTCACCCGAGTGAGCGACTTCCTAGAGACCTGCTTCCCCATCTCCTTTACCACCATGTTCTTTGTCACCATCGTCTTCTTCTACTGCCTCTTATAAACGACCTGTTGAACTGATACCTGAGTTTTATTTATCGTAGCGGCGGAGGTCTCATTACTAGCGTCAGTAGTTTATACTGACGCTAGTTATGTGACACTTGGAATGTGAGTGCTTTTTCTGACATAAGTTCTCACTAAGGAAGATTATTTTAATATTCTACTCTTAAAGGGATAAAGTAAGGGTTATAGTTTCTTTCTAAATACGCAAATTTTTAAACTGATGCCAAGAAAATGTGGCCAAGACGTATAATTTAAGTATTCTGTAGTTTTTATTCTTAAAACCAGTATCTAATGGTAAACTTATGGTCATAGGCAATTGAATATAGTTATCAAGATTTTTCGATTTGCTCCGGAAGAAGTCTGTAAATGGGTAATTCTATTTATATATTACAAAATAGAAATTGCCTGGAGTTAATACCAGACATTTAAAAAAAGGTTGGTAGGTTAACTCATAATGATGCTGTTCACCAATTACCTACGTTGGAGCTCGGAATTGGTAAAAACACCTTACGCAAAATTAACCAAATCACTCAAAGCAACAATTAAGCTAGTAAAACTACTATACTGATAATTATAACACAACAGTGATCAAATAAGCAATATGAAGATAATTCAAATAAGATTACAATTATTGATTTATTGGTATTAGTAGAAATTTATTAGTATTAGTAGATATTAGTAGAAATTTGAACCGTGTGGTGACGGATTAAGAATACGAATTGTCACCACCCCATATCATCCCATGGGTGTCGTAAGAGCCGACAGAGGGAGAATATTATGCAGAGAACAGCACTGTAAGAGAAGGAAAACGTGATACAAACCCTATACCAACCCGCTTGGCCAGCGTGGTATAGTAGGCCAATTCCTCCGTGCAAAGGAGAGGCCTAGTCCAGTAGTGGACTATTAAAGGCTGATGATGATGAGTAGAAATTGCTAGATCATCATCCTCGTCATCATCCTTCTTTTAACCTGTTCCACTGTTAGGAACAGGGCTCTTCTCTTTATTAGTTCTGCTTCTGCCTGGTCAAGTACCTACGGTTTGGCAAACTTCACATATGTTTCGAAAACATTATGGAGAACTGTTAAACATGCAAATACCTCACGATATTCGCATTCACCGTTGATCAAACAATGACTACGAATGAAATCGTTCGAAAAATCTGCAGTGCGCGCCATATCGGTTTAAATTCGTGACCCTTTGCGTAGCAGGCTTTTAGTCTCTCCAGTAGGAGAATTCCCTAGTACCTTGTAAATTGAATCAATTAAGAATGATAACGTTACATGGCAAAACATGGAAAATTTATGCCTACTTTCTTATCATTCAAGTCGTATATTATCAGATTGGATTAAGAAAACATTTTACAACAGCACTGTAAATATTTTGGTGCATCAGTTGGCTTAGCTCGTGAGCCAAACTTATAATGTATTAGTTGAATTTTATTTCAACTAATAAAGAGTCGACGTCGGCGACTTGATCGACGTCTCACGTGACCAGAAGGCTGGTTTATTCTTTGCTCAAAGAATCAGCATTGCCATCCAGCGTGGCAATGCTGCCAGCTTTCTGGGCACGTTACCCCATGACATTGATGCGGAGGTATAGTACGACGCCTAAACGCCTCGTGCCTTGCGTTTTGTATACTTAAATATATTATTTTATTTTCTTTTTAATTTTGTTATACGTTTATAAGTATAGTTTTAGCTGTAAATAGTAATTAAGTAATAATTAGTAAAAATGTAATTAGTTGTAAAATAATTGAATTGTAATGTATTTGGTTATGACTATCATCATCCTGTAAGAGGACGATGATCCAAAATGAAAACCAAGATCTTCACTTTGGAGCTCGATATACACTGCAACGTCTCCAGTTTTTTTTTTAATAGTAATAGGCGGCAAACGAGCAGACGGATTGCCTGATGGTAAGCAATTACCGCCGTCCATGGACACATGCAACACCACAAGAGTCACAAGTGCGTTGCCGCCCCTTGGGGTTGGGAAAAGGGATAGGATAAGGAGTGGGATGAGGGAGAAGGAATAGGGGATAGGGCCTCCGGTACTCTCACTCACCGAACGAAACGCAACAGTTTAGGTACTGTTACGTTACGTCGATTTTCTGTGAGAGGGTAGTACTTCCCCGGTCGAGCCGGCCCATTCATGCTGAAATCAGCAAGGCTCTACTACCGTAAAACCACATTGCCCAGTCTTCGACATCCTTATTAAATTCGTAAGTCGATAAGTTTTCGATAAAGTAATAATAAAAAATACTTACATACATACATATATACATAGACTCACGCCTGTTTCCCCGAAGGGGTAGGCAGAGGCATATTAAACGCCCACTTTTCGCCAGTGTTTTGATCCCACGTAATAGTTGGCGAGCCTATTGCCGCTTATCGGGATATTTAAAATACTTATCAGTTAAAATAATAACGGAAATAAAAAACACTTATTGGCAAACGCAATACGCCCGCACAGTTTTTTAATTTATCATTATCTGCCCGATCTTGTGACATATTTGGGAATCCCTTCTTAGTCCACGCATAAGGTCCCCAAGGAACATAAACACCAAATTTCAGCTTCTTGCGCCTAGTAGTTTCTGTCACTTGGTCAGTTGCAGTGTGAAAATCGATTTGAAACTGCCGCGATATGTATACATCAAACAATTTTATTTTGCGGGTCTTAGTCGCGATCATTGGCTTATTTAAAGGCATAAATACCTCTGTTATTCGCCTACGTTTCTACCAGATTGCAATTGTCGTGGTCGCGGAGGGACGAGGAGTCCCGACCTTTTATGCCTTTAAATAAGTCAATAGGGAAGTTTCCTGTAAGTGAAATAAATTATACAAATATTTTTATCTAGTGAAACATGTCAAAATAATAGTACTTTCATTCATCAATTAACGTTAC
Source organism: Euclidia mi (assembly GCA_944739405.2). Classification (NCBI taxonomy): domain Eukaryota; kingdom Metazoa; phylum Arthropoda; class Insecta; order Lepidoptera; family Erebidae; genus Euclidia; species Euclidia mi. The sequence continues at coordinate 25,524,640 of OX123195.2, forward strand.
AACTTTATTTAACATTTTTTATCGACAATTTATTGATAATAAATATTCTAATTGACAGCAAAAACTATGACGTCACTAGGTCGTATTTCATACAAACGCCGTAGCAAAGGTTGTTTTTGACATTTCATGATTTGACTAGTTGGAAACAACCCTATTATCGCGACAAAGTGTGCGTCCACAGTGAATGCGCGGTGACTGGAGCCTGAGGCGGGCGCGGCAAGCGAGGGCGTGCGGTGGCCACAGTGTGGCGCGAGCTCTTGTAGCGGTTCGTCGTATATCAGGTGTTGCAAACTATGGACGACGATTTGTTATTTTTACTAGACAGTCCGATCCTGAGATGGGAGGTGTTGAACATTAGATATTGTGTGCACGAAATAAATAAAAACAGAGGAATAACTGGTGAATTTTTTAACTTATATGAAGAATTGAGATTATATCCTACAAAATTCTTTGAGTATACTCGAATGGCCTCCATAACTTTCTTGTTATTGTGCGATTACTGTGGTGTGGATGTTTGCTTTGCCATATAGGTGGTTGAGATTGAATTGCACTTATAAACGATCCAGTATTTATCGCCATTTTACGACAATTAACAAATACAGACGCGCATACGCCGAGCGGCAAGACCGAACTGGGGCCTTACTCTTGAGTTTAATTCCGATCTATCGACATTGGGATTGTCAACAATTGACACAATTCCTACTCTTGAACAGGACACTAGCTCCAAATTGCTTTTAAATTGGGTGTTTTTTTGAGGAACTAAATAGAATCGGGATCGGCATTGAAAAGCTACTCCCGAGCATATTTTGACAGTTGCGTATTGCGTCAAGATTGTGCTAGAATTGTTTGTTTATTGAGTTAAATCCAATAACGAAAGAGTAACTTTTTGTAAATTGTTTTCCTATTTTATAAGTTTTAATCCATTGTATAGTTTTCAAAGTATTGGAGTAAGTTTCTATTATGGCAAGAATAGTGTTAATGCATGATATCTTAAATAAATCTAAGTGAAAAGAGTTTAATAGAAGACGAGACGAACGTCGTATGATGCGCTACATGGAAAAAGCGTTTTCTATGCATGAAACCGAATTTAAGGCAAATTACCGGGTCATTAAGGATTTTTTTAAGGAAATATATGCAAATATAAAGCCTTATGTTAAATAGCCTATGTTGAATTTGCCACTTATGTACCTAGGTAAGTACCTTGTATACTTATTCGGCAAGTAATATTTTGTACATATTCAAAATAAGAATTCTGTAACTGGGTTCTGTAAGTTAGTATGGGTGCATAGGGTTACGGCAATAGGCTCACCACCTATTACGTGGGGATCAAAACAATGGCTTAAAGTGGGCGTTTTATATGCCTCTGCCGACCCCTTCGGGGAAACAGGCGTGAGTTTATGTATGTAATTCTGTAAAATGTTTTAAATAATTAATTATATTTTTTTTATTTGTAGGTGATTCAGGATATGCTCAAAGAGAGTACCAGATGGCACCTATAATTAATGCTGCTGCAGCTTCCCCAGAGTAGTATTAAACCAAAGTGCACTGCTCAGCATGCAATGTAGTGGAGCGTACTATAGCTGTCCTCAAAATAGATGGATGTGCCTACTGAGGCACAGGGTGCTACATTACCATCCCACCGTAGCATCCAAAATAATTAATACATATTGTATCTTGCACAACATGTGCATTAATTTACCTGAACTCGACCTTGAAGAGGAAATAGAATATGATGAGCACTATAACCCTGATCCCATTCCACAAGAACCAAGTGAGACAGCCAGAACAACAGCAGCTGCTAAATTACGTCGGGGCCTTCCAAAAAGAGCTGCTTTATTACAGCAATTATGGTTGACTAGAAGGTAGACAATTATGGTTTAATTTGTATGTAATGGATGATAGTAAAGTCTTTTAAAACTTATAAATACTTTTATTTATCAAAATATAAGAATCAACAATAAGATAAAATATAACAGAATCAACAATATAGCAGTAGAATCAACTTTGAGGTCATAATATATCACAATAATAGAATGAGATCCAAATATAAAACTAAAATCAACATCAACTTAAATAATAGCATAAGAATAAAGAATTTCTAGCTATTTCAGCAATGCCTTGAGCTGTTGCCTCTTCTGCTTGAACCCTGCACTCTTTAACACTTTCACTGCCAAGTCATTATACTATAAGTCAATACATATGCCCAGTAATTTGTGGGAGTAATACATAACGACTCGGATCCGAGTCCATCGGCACGACGACGTCGTAACTGGACCGCTATGCTCATGGTCCCGTATCCGAGTTCACAAGCGCGAGCGCAGGGCTGTCCAAAATGACCTGTGTTATTTTTTAATTTTTGTTCTAGTGAAATAAATGAAAAGTGATTAATGTTTTTATTTATAAAAGTATATTTTAAAATCAAATACTTTCGTCTTCATTTACTCCTAGTTTTAGGGTAACAATCTTATAACAAAGCTTGTCGGTATTGATTGAGATCGTTCGCCCATCTGTTTCCTCGACAATTATAACGATGTTCTTGATTTCATTGAAAATATCGGAGAAGGATTTACAACGTTTAGATAAAATAGAAATCATAGAACAAAGCTTGTCGGTATTTATTGAGATCGTTCGCCGACCATCTGTTGCCTCGATAATTTTTAACGATGTTCTTGTTTTCATTGAAAATATCGGAGAAGGATTTACAACGTTTAGATAAAATAGAAATCATAGAACAAAGCTTGTCGGTATTTATTGTCTTCGTTAGGTGACAATTTTTAGACCCAATCTAAACATTTCGTTATCTATGATTAGTTGCCGCAATAACAAAGGCGCCGAAGTGCTTTGTTTTCATTTAAAAGTCGTGAGAAAAATTTAAAACTTGCAAATATTTTGTCGGCGTCCTTTGTTATGTAGGTACTTAAAAATGAAGCGCACGTGTCCTTTTGTTTCTAGTAACTTTGTTATACACAGGTAAATATGGTTTATGACTTCTGGGTCATACCATGATCATTTTGTCTGCTGATTTACGTGCACAATTATTTAGCTCATTCAATATTTGTTTGCGCTTCTGGCCAGACCTATATCGGATATCTACTCCCTTCTGTTTTCTCTGCGTCCTGTGTGATTCGATTGTCGACTACTTGCTTTCCTCCTGGACTCTGATTGTCTTACGTTTGGAACCGTGTTGGAGTATCAGCCTATAAGTATAGTCACAAATTTCTTATATCTGAGACTCTGCTGCCTTGGAGATCACAATGAACTTACATTCCTTCTTTCACTGTACATCGAGAGGTTATGTTAGTGATAATCACAGATTACATTAATTAATTTACGATTCTGTGGTGATAATGTGTATTCAGCGTTTTGTTTCAATGCTAGTTGAAGAGGTTAGTTAATATTACTGCTAATTCACACTTTTGTTGAACATTTTACGTTACCTACTATGAACGAACGCCACAAATAGCCACAAACGTAAGTAATGCATGCAACACAAGTTAGTGAACAATGCAAACAAGCATTCTGTGTTCCCACATGTAATACTTTTGGTATTATATTTTTTTTATTGTATGTACCTACTAATTTCAAATATATTCTAAAATCATAAATACAGGATGCAATTATTTAAAAAAGATATGAATTTAAGTATGTATGAATGTAAGTACCTACCTCATAAAATGCAAAATATCTAATACGAACACTCAAATAATCATGATATTATTATACTATTTTTCGCTAGTCGTAACTTAGTTTTATGCGTGTAGGTTATGAATCTACATAATTATATTTTATCGACGCAAAACAAAATCAAATTCAGGTCGCCCACCGGATTCTGCACAACACTAGTCCTCCCAATCGTAGGGCGATCCCAATTTCAATCCAATGTTGACAACATTGATTTCAAGAGTACGAAACCACGTGACCATGAAATTGACATTGGAATTGTATTGGTTTTAAATTTAGATTGGTATTATTTTGGAGAGTAAGGCCACGGTAATAATATCTAACAGTATTCTAACTCCATACAAACGCACAAAACTCGAGTTATACCTACGCGCCTCGAACACAGTACCCACTATAGTACCCAACAGGCGCGATCGTGCCGCGGTGACGAACGGACGGTGACGGTTTTTGTAGCAGTGTTCTTTATTTAAATTATAATTATAGCGACGCGTTGTAGACTAATATCGTGCTGTTTGAATTCTTCGTTAAGTCACATAAAGATTTTTCAAATTCAAAATGTACCAACTGTAGTATTAATGTAGGTATACTAGCAGAACACTTTTATCTGCGTTAGGGACAATGTATTACATATTTCATTGAATTCTATGATTAGTAGTACCTTAAGGGTAATTTTCAAAATGGAAGCGGATATGAATCAGCTTTGTGTAGGTTACTGCTTACTTTACTACAAAATAAAACAGTAGACAGTGCAACCAATAGGTCATTTCCTAGGGTGCTTACATACCTACATGATTTTTATTTGTTTGTTTAAAATCACAAAACTAAAAATAACTTCGAGTAGGTAGATGTAGTTAAAATACTTGAGGCGAGCAGCCCTATCGCTGTTTTGCGCCCGGCGCGTCTGTAGGTATATAACTCGGGGAGACGGCTGAGTTACAATACTGTTAGATTATATTACCGTGGTAAGGCCCCTGGTTTGTTACCCCCGCCACTCGCGCATTGGGTCGCTCGCTGACTAGGCTCGTAGTGTGGCCATTAAGCTGTGCGTTCACCGCATCGGAATCGGAGCGTACGGAGCGGACGGAGCGTCGTCATTTACAAAATGCCGATGGGGTGCGTCCACTGCATTCGGATTCAGCATCGGCAATTTAGGGATTTTTAAAGCAGGAGGATAGTGACGAGGATATTGTAGTAGATTAATTTTCGGAGAATATTATACATTTGATGAATATCATAAATAATGAATATCATACATTTTTGGGTACATTCATATGACTCTACTAAAGTAATTAAAACATCGTCGTTCATCGTGAATAAGTATTTTTGCCTACAGTTTAATGCCGCAAACACGTCAGAACTTGAAACGCTCGGAATCCGAATGATGCGTTCACTGCGGATGACGTCATCAGCAAAAATACCGGTCTCAGGCGCAGAAATGCCGATGTAGTGCACGCAGCTTCATAGAAATTAATACAAAGCAACAAATCCTTCCGCTCCGTACGCTCCGATTCCGATGCTGTGGACGCGCAGCTTAACGCGCGGATCTGAACGTTTGAAAACTACGCGCGCTATCTCGCTCGGGTCTGTCGCACTAGGCGCCCGCCTTAGTCACTACACTATGGACGCAAGCGGCGGTTTCATATGTTTGATACTTCGCGCCCGTTGTCGCAACCGCGCTAGGCTGGCAATGTGGACGCACACTAAGACTCGCTAAATAAGATTGTATGAAGTTGCAGTGTGGTAGACCCGTACCCAGTAGTGGAATATTTCAAGTATACATATAATAATAGAGCTGTAGCGCCCATAGCGTGGCTTGGCTTGCCGGTTATAAACGTCGCCCAAGTTAAGCATCGCTTGCATAGGTCGCTACTTGGATGGTGACCGCGTGTGGCAAATAAATCAAAGGGCTACCGTGCTTCGAAGGGCGCGTACAGCTGTCGAACTTGTAGCTAACAAAAAAAAAGAAGAAAGAAAGTAGGTTCCTACAGAGCTGAATTATGAGAAGGACATTATCATGAGACACTCACATCCACATCAAATAAATAGATGTGATTTAGACAGTTTCTCAGTTGCTGCCGGTTTAAAGGTTTTGTTATACATACACTAAAAGTGTAAAATATTGTGATTAAAAAGAGTGTTCCAGAGATTTATTTCCCATTATTTCTCGTGGTTATATGCCATTCCAATGCAAACGTGGTACTAAATGTAACTATAGAATCATAAAATAATAAATATGTAAAGATATTCATAAACGACACACTTTAATCGTGGCGACGCTGGCGTCGTTCTCCGTCTCTCTTGCTCTCGCAGTTAAGGTACACTCGAGAAAGGCTCGTCTCTCTTGCTCTCGTGGAGACAGCTGTCACAGCGCGACTGCCACGTCGCCAAGCGGCAATTTGGGTCACAGAAAGTTTGTCTTCAGAGCGCCCATAGGAAATGCGCCTCTATTTAAATATCTGAGCTCTTTGATTAAAGTTTATAAGTCCTTTTTAAAGTGAGATGTGTTAAAACTATCATAACATAGAAATACGAACACATATGTCACATCTATTCGAATTGAAGTAAATTCATAATTATAACTAGACATCGCTCGCGGCTGCGCCCGACTGAATTTTACACCTAAACCTTCCTCAGGATCACCCCTATTAGTGAAAATCGCACAAAAATCCGTGGTTGTAGTTTTTGAGATTATCGCGGTTATACATACATGAAAGAAAAAGTAATAAGTATAATTTTATATTAACTATACTTAGATTATTTTTATTTGGGCATTGCTAGGCGTCGTTGCAGAAGTAACCGGGCAGCTCAAGATAAGTCTATGTCTATGTGCTGACAGTGGAGAGCCTAGAGGGAGGCCTATGTCCACTATGTCCAGCAGTGAGACCATCTATCGTCTGATATTATGAGGCATTGCTTGGTATATTGTTGTTTTTCTCCGGCTGACAGAAATAAGAATCTCTGCAGCCCTTCGCATTCCACAGTCGGACGTGAGCCTCACATTGTGAATAAATAACTATGAGTAGTTGACCTGTTACACCTCTGGCCAGTGGCAAATTAATGGATGATATCGAGTTTTCCGTCACTTCGCAATTATACTATTTGCGTCGATTAACGACACCCACGAAATAAACGAGGTAGCGACATTTTGTATTTTTAATCTATGACCACACGGAAAGTGACGGATATAATACTGTCGTTATAATTTAATTGTTTGATTTAAATTGGTTTTAACGCATTTTTTTTTTCAGAACCTATTTTCTTGAAGCCGCCTTCTTTCTAAATTCTTGGGATTTTTATTCATTCAACTGACTCTTAACGCGGTTATGGTAAACGCACCGGACGGAATACGAACCAACATAAGTCTATGTTTCATTCCTTTCTTATACTAGTTAGCAGAGCAAGTTTAAGGGGACTACAAGAGCTAAACTCGAGTTTTATAATGCTTTAAAGTATATGATTCAATGCAGTTAACACATTCAGAAAAAATATATGATATTCTTCAGGATATAATCTAGTTAAATAGTGTGTTGAAAACATAATACAACTAACTTTAATCAATAGAAAAAATCACAAAAATACCTCAAAAAAATATTTTAACGAATAAAAACCATATTAAAATACATACAATCATTCTGATTTTTTGACAAATTATTCAACAAGCAACATACTGTTACGAGCTACGGTTCGGTAATAAATTAAATGCACTATGCCACTAAACTGTACTTTATTTATCACAACACAATTTTATACCACTTAATTACACACTTATTAAAACACTATTTCACACCACTAAACACTTCCGACTTCCTTAATCTTCGCACTTCTTCGCTTCTTGATCGCTTTCACTTATTCAATTGAACTGTGTGAACTCACTCGTCCGCGCGGTATTTATACCGGCCGGATTACAAACTAGTTCTTCTAGACGTTTCTGGAATATTCTGGCAACACTCGGGAACAGTCGATACAGCAACGCCATCTAGTATCGAGTATATGAAATACCTTTAAACCACCGATACATACAATCTCTTCTAGTTCTCTCATTCACCGATAGATGGCGTTATGGCGCCATTCGTAACAATACTAACGAAATACTGTTTTATTTTTTTAATCCAATCAACACTTTTTCTGTAATTAATTTATTTTATGGTTTGTAAAAAGTTCTGAACGTCCCGTCGTCGTCGCGCTTCTCTTTCTTATGTATTCAATCCGACAGTGACAGCAACAGCTCAACTCAATAGCGGTTGTAAGCGCCTAAACTAATACGATTGTTGCACTTATTGTTGGGTTGTCCTTTTCGCCCCCTAAAACTACTGAACGGAATTTGGTGAAAGGTTTTACAGGAACAGTATATAATACTATAAAATTTGTATTCATTGATAATACGTAGGCTAACTTTTGTCGCGATAGGCGCGGGCAGAATATGGTAATACCTAAAGGAATAAAAATGAAAAATAGATGTAATCCAAACGGAAATTTTATTTAACAAGCCGAAAAGATAATTTTGACATTTTTATTTAATTAAATTAACAACATTTTGTTGAATTCAGGTACAATAATGTCCATTTCAACAGCAACCACCTGAAACAGATAGAAAATATAAACATTAGCTAGATATTATATACAAAGAAATTTAACTTTGTTAGTTATTTTATTCGCGCTTTTCCACCACGCTGGATTGTTATTATCTTGCAATAAATTTAAAATTTGCACTAAAATTGTTTATCTGGCAATAAAATTAACCGAAAATCATCAGACGATGGTTAAACTGCTCATCATTTTTATAGACGACATCACTTCCAGATAATTTAGACGCATTTATTTCTGGTTATAAATATCCAAATATTTTAATGGCAGCTTTCGCGTTAGGAATAATTCCTGTCTTACGAGATACTTTAGGAACCATGATACAGACGAAAATATCAACCAAACCTGAAGCAACTATAAATCTGTGTCTTACACATTTTTGGCGGCATTTTGATCGATCTCTTAACACTTTCACAGTCCGACCGCCAGACACAATAGAAATTCAATTGTCCTGAGCCACATGTGGTTCATGGGACTGGGAATGGGTTAACCCATTCCCAGTCCCATGAACCACAAACTATAAAGGCACGATGATCTCTTTAACTAGCTAAAATTCAATAGGTCATCCTCCTAGCGTTATTCCAGTTTCATCCCTATGTCCGCTTACTAGTCTACACACAAGTAGCTTTGACTGCACGGTTGGCGTAGTGGTTTAAGCGGCCGTCTCGCCGCTTGACACTGCGGCGGGTTCGATCCCCATACGAGACAACACTTTGTGTGATTCATAAATTGTTGTTTAGAGTCTGGGTGTACATGTACATTGTGTCCGTTAGTTTTATGTTTGTAAAGTCCTCCGCGAGACAGGATTTAGTCCTAATGCGGGAGTTGTCTTTTAAAAGAAGAAGAAAGAATATTAGCTTTTCCACAGAGCGCAACACTAAATCTTGATATGTCATCATCCTCTTAGCGTTATCCCAGTTTTCATTCTGCGGTCCGCTTTCTAGTCCTACTGGATTTGGCTGAATATTAGCTTTTCCACGGAGCGACTGCCTGTCTGACCTCCGCAACCCGAAGGGATAGCGATATTCCATGGTTTAGACTAGTATCAGTTTATTTAGAAGGTAGGTACTGACGCCCTGTAACGACTGTCAAAGATCTTCATGACAACCGGGACCGACGGCTTAACGTGCTCTCCGAGGCACGGGACAAGCGGTAATTAACAATTCAATACGCACATAACTACGAAAAGTCAATGGTGCGCGCCGTGGATTCGAACCCGATACCCTCTGCATGGCAGTCTGTTGGTTCTGTGGATAATAAAGGGCAGGTTTACCTTCAGATGTTTTGCAGTCTGATGTGCAGTTTGTCTCACACTTGTTGTCCTTGCAGCAATCGGCATCTTTGCAGGAGTCTGTTAATAGAAAAATACCTTTATAACTATTTTAGTGTACAATAAAACAGGTATATTAATATTCGGATAAGAACTTTGTTGTCTCTGCCTACCCCGACGGGAAAAAGGCGTGAGCATACATTATTATGTATGTACTTTAAGAGGCGTTGTGGAGACGTTTGAGAGGCGTCGTGGCGACTCAGTACCCTGGATTAACTGGCACTGGACTAGACGATAGAATATCACTGTCATAATTATATTATGTCAATGTTCATAAATTAGGATTGGTCGGCTCACAGTTACTACGGCAAAGATATGTGATGTCCCGACTAAAAATTCCTTAACAGTCTTGTATTGCAGTAAGAATGCAAAATAATGTCCAAGTACTGTATCAAAATAGAACAAGTGCACGGCTTGCTGTTATCCAATTTCTACCACTCCAGTGTGAACTTCAAACTCACAACCAAACAGCAAGGAAATTACCTTTTATGGTACTGCGCCATTCATGAAACATAATTGCGTTCATTTTGTTATCAGTACTTTTCAATGGCATTGTTATATTAACCACACACCAAGGACATTAAAATACTAGTAATTGGCAAACATGGCTACAAATCTAGCAATACAAATCCAATTTAAACTGAACTCTCTATGTTCCGTAAGGCTATACAACAAAAGGACAACTTGTATTGGTTTGTAGCTTCATGAGTAGTGATAGCCACTTCACTGTTCAAATTCCGAGACGAATGCACTGTGTAAGTAGTTAGTTTAATTATGATTAGTTTGTAACCATTGAAAATTAGCGCCATTTACATTCAAAAGAACAACAAAATTGAAGAAACGCAATTATCAAGCAATTCGGGTTGTAAATTACTGTTTTATTAGAAATTTCAGCAGAACAAGACTGTAAGCAATAACGAGACTTTGAGCCCACAATTTTTTTGTCATGAAACCAACATCACATAATATATATTTCTGGTGAAATCCAGGGGAAATAAAAACGGTTCTAGAAAACGTAATTTAGTCAGGGGTAGGTACCTATAGAACTTATGTAGTTACTGAAGGCAGGAAAGTCTGTGCGGTGACGAATCTACACATATATACACATTTAAATAAAATTGGAGTGTCTGTTTGTAATATTAAAATAACTGCTTTTTACTAAACTCATATGGATATACCGAAATGACATTTTTTTGAATTTTTGTCTGTCTGTCTGTCTGTCTGTTTGTTCTCGCTAACCTCTGGGCCGGCTCGACCGATTTTGAGCTGATGTGCCAAGGAGTAACTTTGGCTATGAGCGAAGTAGTTCCCTCAGGACGCGGGTGAAACCGCGGGAAATAGTTAAGAATACAAAGTTATGTGCCACTACACCATTTCATTCCGTGGGTTTCACAGGCGACTAAAGAAATACACGAAGCCATACACTATATTTACAAAGGAAGGAAAACTTGACATCAAATCCTATACCGCATGTTCAACGTGCTTATCATCATCCTCTTAGCGTTCAGATTGAAACTGGGATAGTTTCAATCTGGGGTCCGCTTACTAGTCTAACCGGGGGTGCGATTCAGAATCGTTCGATATCTCATTTGACATTCGATTCCGTTAATTGTCAAACGGGCTACCTCATTTTTTGTCAAAACTATCGCATTTCCTATCAATTTTATGTATTAAGTATGAAGTAAATTAATAAATAAACCGAATTCAATGAATATTTGTTGAAAATATATCTGATAGGCGGCTAAGAAGACGAGGACAATAATTTGACATATCGTACGATTACATGTCGTGACATTCTGAATCGGCCTACGGATTTGGCTGAATCTGAATATTAGCTTTTCCACGGAGCGACTGCCTGTCTGACCTCCGCAACCCGAAGGGATAGCGATATTCCATGGTTTAGACTACATACATACATACATATCGTCACGCCTTTTATCCCCGAAGGGGTAGGCAGAGGTGTATTTCTACACCCACTTTTCGCCAGATATATTTTAGTCCCACGTAATAATGGGCGAGCCTATTGCCGTACCGGGCACATTTCCAGACTCCGTGCTGCTACTGAGAATTTCGTGACAGAAAAACCCAATAACACTGCCCGACCCAGGAATCGAACCCCGGACCTCGCGATCCCACGCGCACATTTATACCGCGAGACCAACGAGGCAGTCGTATAAGGTTTGATGTCGAGTTTTCCGTCTCTACGCAAAGATGGTATTTGCACCGTGTTATCCCTTAGTCGCCTCTTACGACACCCACGAGAAGATAGGGGGTGGTGGTGACACTTGTATTCTATGCCGTCAACCACACGGTGTTTAGACTAGTGTCAGTTTATTACACGGTACTGACGCCCTGTAACGATTGTCAAAGATCTTCATGACAACCGGGTACGACGGCTTAACGTGCTCTCCGAGGCATGGGACAAGTGGTAATTAACAATTCAATACGCACATAACTCCGAAAAGTCATTGGTGCGCGCAGTGGATTCGAACCCGACACCCTCTGCATGGCAGTCTGTTGGTATCTCCACTAAGCTATCGCTGTATGGTCATGGTCAACGTGCTTATAGTAGGCTATAGTATCCTATTGACCCACAATGCTATACTGACACAACTTGGGCAAGGCCTATGAAAGCAGTGATCTGCGAAAGGCTGTATCTTCATCATCATCATCACCCAGCCATAATCCACTGCTGAAAGTAGGCCTCTCCAATGGCACGCCACTAAGTCCGATTTCGGCTTTTCGTTATCTTAATATATAAAATCCTTGCGTTACTTACTGACTGATAGACACGCTACAGCCGAAACTATTAGGCGCAGGAAGCTGCAAATTGGCATGTATGTTCCTTGGAGACCGTAGGGGTGCACTAAGACGGGATTTCCCGAAATTCTCACGGGATCGGCCAAAACGGGTATATTTAAAAAAAATTGCAGGCGTAGCTGCTGGCGTCCTCTAGTAGACTGTGTAAAGGAGTTAAAATATATTTGGTTACTTACCTTTGCTGGATTCAGTAGGGGCAGGCATGTTGATGAATTGATTGTGGATGGATGTACAGCGAAATAATACTGTGATTTAACAGAATTCTTCACGAGTTTATATACCTATTTACCTAATACTTGAGTGCTTGTAGAAAAACTATACAATACAAACTACAAGGCTGGTGCGAAGACCTCGGTTACTTTTTTGATGATTTCTTATGTTCGACTTATTGTAGCAGAATCTACGGGAAACTTGTTGACATGAATTGGTTTTAGTTGAACAGAATCTGATTTTAACATGACCTATAGACTGCACACTTAATGGCAGCGATAGCCTAGTGCAGAGACCGACAGACTGCTACGCAGAGGGTCCGAGTTCGAATCCACGGCGCGCACCAATTACTTTTCAGAGTTATGTGCGTAATAAATTGTTAATTATCGCTTGCTAAACGGTGAAGGAAAACATCGCGAGAAAATGAGAGTTCTCCATAATGTTCTCGAAAGCCATGTAAAGTCTGCCAACCCGCACTAGGGCAGCGTGGTGGACTATGGCCTTACTCTTCTCATAGTGAGAAGAGGCACGTGCCCAGCAGTGAGACAGATTATATACAGGGCTGATGACATAAACTGCACGTATGGCGTTGTGGTTTAAGAGGTCGCCTCGCCGCTTAGAGTTGCGCCGAGTGTTGTGGGTTCGATCCATACACGAGACGAAAGTTTGAGTGATCCACAAATTGTTGGTTCAAGCCTGAGTGTTCTTTGGCTGCGTTGACTGATTTTTTGTAAAGTCCACAGGATTTATTCCTAGTGCGGGAGTTGTCTTTTATAAGCAAAAGGAAAATACCAAACCAGTCTAGAATGTCTAGATCGATCTGAGTAGAGAGCCTCGAGGGATATCTAGATTCAGTTGTGGATATCTTTTGGCTGTGATGATAATGATAGCACGTTCTAATAGAGGGCTGACAACGATTAATTTTCACTATATAGACCATAACAATAATCCAGGGCAGCGATAGCCGAGTGGAGATACCAACAGACTGCCATGCAGAGGGTATCGGTTTCGAATCCACGGCGCGTACCAATGACTTTTCGGAGTTATGTGCGTATTGAATTGTTAATTATCGCTTGTCCCGTGCCTCGGAAGCACGTTAAGCCGTCGGTCCCGGTTGTAATGAAGATCTTTGTCAATCGTTACAGGGTGTCAGTACCTTCTAAATAAACTGACACTAGTCTAAACCATGGAATATCGCTATCCCTTCGGGTTGCGGAGGTCAAACAGGCAGTCGCTCTGTGGAAAAGCTAATATTCAGCCAACTAGCAAGCGAACCCCAGATTGAAACTGGGATAACGCTAGGAGAAAAAAGAAGACCATAACAATAATCGGTCTTTCCACTTTTATTTTTTCAACTTACTACACTACTACTTTTATTTAACTTACTACATTTACATTTGCATTGTTGTTCCATTAATTTTAGTAAAGTTTTACTGCACTGTAAGATGAAGATAACTCGTGATCATGGGCTGTAAACTAATGTTTTCGTAATTTTGTGCATTCATATACACAGTCACTTCTGTAACATACATTTCCACCATAGCTGCATAGTTCTGAACATGGTCGCGAGTTGCCTACATTATAAGACGTAAGTGGATGCTCCTGTTACACAATATTCACATTGGCAGGCTAACTAAGGCACTTAATTTTAGTGAGTGCATTAATTTCTTAAGTATTATGTCTGTAACTAATTACTATTTACAAGTAATTAAGTACAATGTGAATCAGTTGCAGCTCCTTACAAAAATAAAATACATATGTACCATAATATTGGCGATTTAAAAGAGTGGCCACGAGTTTTATTGCTCGTTCTTTCTCGTGGTTCTACCTATTGCTTTGCGAACGAGGCAGTAAATGTAGAAGCATTAAGTAATTCTATTTAAGAACTGGCGTTCATAAGCGTCACCTTGTGACCTAGATGAATAAATGATTTTGATTTGATTTGATTTTATTCAAGTGTAATTTGAAACACCAAGTAGGTATTTTATTGCAAAATGAGACACCTACAAATTTCTGTGAAGATAGGAAAAAGTGACGTTGTAGAATGTTATGACTATCATTGCATAATTGGCAGCATCGAAACTAACTCAATACGAAAATGATTACTATGGTTTTTCGCGATTTTGCCAATGGGTTAGTTAGACCATAGGTTGAATAACGACTGCGGTTACACTTCGAATACCGTTCTATAGTTCATGTTCTCTCGGACATTCATAATTGTTTATGTGTATTAGAATGGTCACCAACCGTTACAATATAGGTAGCCATAACTATTGCATATCTGAATATGCAATAGTTATGGCTACCTATATTGTAACGGTCTGATCCTAGTGACAGAATTACGCAGTTAGTAGTAGGTATTAGTATTCTCAAGGTATTTCAGTAAGTACCTATTGTCTTATCTAACTGATCACCGCATATTCTTCACAAGGTTGGCAGAGTAGATGAAACTATCCAGATAGGTAAAAAACATAACATAACTTCAGGCCTTTTATCCCCTAAGGGGTAGGCAGAGGTGTATTACACACCCTCACTTCGCCAGTTATGTTTCCTTCCCAATAGGGGGCGAGCCTATTGCCATCTACCGGGCACATTATTAAGCGAGCGATAATTAAATACTTTTTTTACATGATAGTGACTGAATCCTTTACTTTACAGCCTTTTGCAGTCCACTGCTCGACCTGAACCTTTCCTAATTTCCCCTCCCGTTTTTGTACCCATGACAATAGCAAAACATATTTTTTTATTTCAATCACGCCGTCACCCAGTAATCTGGTTTCGCTTCATTAATTCATTGTTTGTTTATTGAATCAATGTCAAGAGGTTTTTTTAGGGTTGCCTTTTTTTATTCGATAGATGCAGGCTTCGATGCATTTTACTCCATTGTGAATCATTCTTAGTAACTGTCAGGACGTCATTCATCTATATTTTAATAATATTTGTTGGTGATAAAAATGAGAATCTACGATGGCCGTTCGTGTAAGTGATTAATTTTATTTTTGGGGATTTTTAGGTGCTAAGACAAGTAGAAGCTATTAGTGTGACAAAGTCTTTGGTCGACAGACCAATTTTACCTATAATAGTGGTCTCTCGACCGCTCTAGTCGTTACCAAGTAACAGGGCTATATTATTAGGTTCGATCTTCAGCCTAGTTTAAAAGTGTAAAAGTTATATAAAATATAAAGTTAAATTCTTTGATAGGATTAAAATAAATTAGTCTTACTTGAAATAATGTAACTCTAGGATTAAGGCTAATGTTGTATTAAGTTCCTTTTTATCACAACTAACATATATGCTTTACAAATATCGCATAACTTTAAGTACTTATCAACTAACTGACTGACTTAGCACGTAATAAATTTCGAATTTAATGCAAACTTTATATTATTAGGTGCAAAGTTGATAAGTAGTACTTATCAACGGAGATGAATTTTTTTTTTACATTTTGTTTCATACAC
Source organism: Euclidia mi (assembly GCA_944739405.2). Lineage (NCBI taxonomy): Eukaryota > Metazoa > Arthropoda > Insecta > Lepidoptera > Erebidae > Euclidia > Euclidia mi. The sequence continues at coordinate 25,540,723 of OX123195.2, forward strand.
TAAAAACCATAGACAGAAATCGTTTAATATTAGTATATTGTATAATAATAGTATATTGTTTCAACTCCCCTCATACCGAGGTAAGATAAAACAGAGGTCAAGGAGCGTTGAAACATATGAGTTTTAATAAGTATTAAGGGCGGTAACATAAAAAAGACGATTTGATTTAAAAGTATTTATTAAAATAAAGGTTTTCAAGTGCGAAACAAAACTGATAACTAATATTTTGGACTTATATCAGTTAAGTAAGTAAGTACAGGTTTTATACAGAGATCATATATTTCACGGCCCGCCATACATCTGTTAGTCTTTGTTCTATTATCAGTAGGCATGCTGAAACAAAATAAACCTATTAAATCAACAAATAAAACATTATTTTTTGTGCCAACCATTTATTGACTGCTGTCTCATACAAATTTGAAAATCGAGGAGAGTTGAAACAGCCTGTTTCAAATCCCCTCAGGGAGAAAACCTCTCAATTTCGATTAAATCCGCAATAAATAAGTAAATACATAGAAATGAATTGTACCAAATATATACTACTAGCGGCCCGTCCCGGCTTCGCACGTGGAATTTTATTTTAATATTTTGTTTATTTTCACTAAATTGTGAATCTAACCCTTTCTCAAGTCCCCTTGAACACACACAAAAAAAAACATCAAAATCGGTCGAAGTCGTTTAGGGGGACTTCAGTGACATACACACGCACACAAGAAATATATATAAAGATAACTGTAGTTAATGAGCTTTCGAAACATGTATAACTTAAACCAAAATACAAAACTTTTATCAAAATGTGAGCATCGTCAAAAACGTTAAATACTTACTTTTTACGAGTTTTGTCACCCAGAACTCCATAAACGCGCTCCTTAGGCCACTGATGCGAGATGACACGTCAGCGGGCGCCGGGAAGTGGTTGAAAAAACCACGTTGCCAACTAGCTAACGGTTAAAAGTTTCGAGAATTCGGCACTGTTTCAAATCACTTTTGTTTCAAATCCCCTCGGTACTTTACAAAGTTATGGCATTTTTATAAAGCATATCTCTAGGAACAAATGTAGAGTTATATTTAGCCTATTGCCATTGCCTATTGTTATGGTTCATCCATGAAGCCTACATGATAATTTTCCATTTATTGTTGTTTATTTTGATGAGTACATTTCCCTTTTATTTGTTTTGATAAGTATTTGCGTGTAGTTTCAGATGTACAGCCTGATACGCCGTGGAGCAACGAGTGCGTGCCGGGCTGTGACTGTCACGATATCCGCGTCGATAGTGAGTATATCCCATTACATAATTATATAATCTTATTAAAATGGCGAGCTCCGTTGTCCAGTGGATACCGAATTCGTCTGCTGGTCGTCACAAATATACACTTTGTCAAAGTCTTGGAAAAGGATAACGAGTATTCCAGATGCTCAGCTTTTCGCAAAAGATACTTTTCTAACAATAAATAAGTGGAAGTGTCTGTCTCCGTGGTCCAGTGGATAGCGTATGCGACTGCTGATTCGGAGGTCCCGGGTTTGATTCCCGGGTCGGACAAAAGTGTTCCTGAGTTTTTCCGAATTCTCAGTAGCAACACGGAGTCTGGCAAAGTGCCCCGTAACGGATACAAGCTCACCCCCTATTGCGTGGGACATAAAATTCATAAGACGAAATGCCTATCCCTTCGGGGCTACAGGCGTGACGTTTTAAAAAAAATATTTAAATAAACTTGGACAACATACATACAGCCTAATCTGAACCTAAATTTAGTAGAGCATGTGTGTGACATCAACAACCAGACAACAGATAAACATAAATAATGTATCTATCACTTAATGGGTATAATCTAACTAAGTATATAATTCTGTTGACAAATAATAATTTGACTCATCAAAAGAGATTCAATCTTGTATTACATAATATGGGAACAAGCAGTCACCGCTTACACCAGGGACATTACTTACTAGGTCAGTTAAAATACATAGGAATTTAATTATCTTAATCACAGATGTGACATCTGTGATCTTAATATATAAAATCCTTGCGTTACTGACTGACTGACAGACACGCTACAGCCGAAACTATTGGGCGCAGGAAGCTGAAATTTGGCATGTATGTTCCTTGGGGACCGTAGAGGTGCACTAAGAAGGGATTTCCCGAAATTCACACGGGATCGGCCAAAACGGGGAAATTTAAAAAAAATGCAGGCGTAGCTGCTGGCGTCCTCTAGTTTTGTATATAAACAAGGGGTTTACGAAAGTCTTTCCATCGTCATCAACTTTTGCGTTTCTATAGAAACTAGTGGGATGATTCATTTATGAATTAACGTTGAATGGAAAGATTACTTGGTAATGAGTAATGACTAATGAGTAAGTAGGTATTGCGCAGTTGCAGCCGTAGCAAATGACGCGTATGGCAACTGCGTTGTTGTTTATACTTATAACCTTCCTCAATAAAGTAGCTACTTTATATAGACATACATACATACATACATACATACATACATACATACATAGACTCACGCCTGCTTCCCCGAAGGGGTAGGCAGAGGCAGATTAAACGCCCACATTTCGCCAGGGTTTTGATCCCACGTAATAGGTGGCGAGCCTATTGCCGCTTATCGGGATATTTTGTTTGCCAGAGCCTCGTCCGTTGATCGGCAGGTGCACCACTTGCAGGTGAGGTTGGCTTGGGACCCTAAGATCTTGGTGGGAACCCTATGCACCCTTTAGATAGACAGACGGAAAAATATCGGTAGGAACAAGTTTTTGATATTTGTGCCTTTGGAAGGGCTGCCATCCACAATAAAATTGCAATAAACGCGTAACACATAACAATGAGGTAAAAAAGTAATTACAGTTTCTAGATCATTCGGTTTAAATGTAATCCCAATAAAACCCAATAAATCGCGATAATATCCGTAAACTTTTTGTGTGACATTCACGTGAACTCAAGAAACTAGATTCAGTTCGCTCTATATTAGTCGTGCACAATAAAAGGTAACTCTCTTAATCACTCATTTCTTCTAGTAATTACGCTTACCCTAAGGGCCTGTGCAAACCACGTTTTTTAAACGCACCGTCGCCGCGTCGACGCGCGTTTTAGAAACGCGCGTCGACGGCGCGCTTTTATCCTACAAAAGTCTACAGGCTGCGTCTGACTTGCGTGCGTATCGCAACTGTATCGCTACAAACGCGCGTCGACGGCGCGTTTAAAAAACGTGGTTTGCATAGGCCCTTAATCCTTCTAAATTATTCACTAGCTATTCCCCGCTGCTTCTACCGCATTATCTTCGGTATCTCGGCAACAGTATGTACATATCGGTATATTATATAAATATTCACATGACGTCAGAAGGCCACAATGCAATTCATTCCCAAAGACGTATGAAGGGCAAAGACTCAACAACCCAAATGCAGTAGTCCTTCAACTACCAAGTTTTTACGATGCCTTCCCATAATCATTCAAAATTACTTGTTTTTGTTCCACTGCCTCAAGAGCGTGGCTAATTATAAGAACGCAGGTAGGAGAAAGTGATGATTCCCGGAATGGCATCCGCCTCGGAATATATCTTTACATCATATAATTATGTGTAGCTGTGTATCCAACAAGCGAGAGGGCAGATGTGAATATTAAATGATATTATAAAACTGACTCGTTGGTCTCGCAGCATAAATATGCGCGTGGGATTGGGAGGTCTGGGGTTCGATTCCCGGGTCGGGCAAAGTGTTATTGGGTTTTCCCGAAATTCTCAGTAGTACCTAGTCGAGACGGAGTCTGGTAATGTGCCCGCCCCATATTACGTGGGACTAAAATAAATCAAATGTGGGTGTACCTAATATTTACACCTCTGCCTACCCCTTCATACAGGCGTGAGACTATAAAAAAATAAAAAAACTCCAAAGATTTGGCAAGTTCGTGATTCCTCGAAACAAACGATATTCCGAACGAGGGACGTATTTCATAATCGGTACCGCTCCCACTACCATTGTGGACTTAGTAATATAATTTTAGTTCATTATCCTACCCACGCTCAGTGCATGTCCTACTATTTGTAGTTGTGTATATTTTCCTCTGCGTGTCCTAAACTGTTATTCGTCACTTCGCTTCGGTTTCTCCACGACGGTCACTGACAAATTAATGGACTATGGTCCGTGGACAGTACGTATCACGGCAATAATTATTATCAATCAACGAGAATTTTCCACAGAAAAACCCACTGACATCTTTTTTATTTGGGTTGTATTTCTACCGTTTTTAGGGATTTGTTTAAAGGAGATGGATGTTTGTTACTCTTGTACGCAAAAACGACTGAACGGATTTTGATGAAACTTTGCAGTTATATAGATAGGCGCAGCCACGGAAAGGATCTAGCTCTATATTTTGAGAATAATTGTATAACTTACAAATTCTTTTTCAGATTCCTGTATGAAGTAAATTCAGAAGGACGCTTACATGGAGAACATATATTTCAGTTAATCAAGACGAAGGCATAAGTACCCTGGACGCCGATGATTTAATTTATTCCTTCCGTAAATTATTGTTATGTACTAGTAATAGGTATAATAATTACTTCCTGCGCAAAATAAATTAATTTAATTGTGCACACCTGTGTTTTACAAACCTACCAACATGTGAGATGGAAGAAGCAAAAGAGACTTAAAATATTTTGATCTAAGGTGTCAAGAATTATTGCCCTCCGTGGGATCTCCACCTTGTCGTGGTGGGAGGGCTCAGTAACTGTGGGTTTGAGGTACACCCACGGTGAAGCTAAGCGGGATCCCGGGAGGGGACGCTCCACGTGGGCTTGGGTGAGGCCTGCGTAGGATGCGTCCAAAGTGCGGGTGCGGGGCACAGTTCTGTCTGCCCCTCGCAGTCGGGCGCGGTCGCGGGAGGAGAGGCGTGTGGGTGTTGCGTTGCCGCGCGCCCTATCTCCCGCGACCAAATGGGGGCGCACCATTGTTGCGTCGCGCGTCGCGGTGGGGCCGCAGAGGAAGAGGAGATGCGGTGTTGCGTTGCCGTCCTCCCTATCCTCTGTGGCCGCTGGGTGTTTTGGCGGCTGAACCCAAAACCTTCATCCGCCGCCAAGGGGGTTTTGTTTGGGGCCCGCCTGACCATCTGGTGGGCCAATACCCGTCGGGGGGTTGCGACGAATGCTTCGGCGATACCCGACCCTCCGACACACGGGTACATGAGAAAGTCGAGGTGGTTTTTAGTGATAACACCACATACTCCGGCTCTCATTTCCCCCAAGAGTCGGAGGTCCAAAGGGATGTTCCACCTTGTAAAACAAAAAAAAAAAGAAAAAGGTGTCAAGAATTATTGGCGATGCAAAGATTATCCGCGCGCCTCTAGCGGCGAATTTGGAAGTTGTCCGGGTACGACATTTTTGACAGCTTTCAATACAACTTTGTTTCGAGGTTTTAGTAGTAATTGTATTGAGCTGTCAAATGTGTCGTACCCGGACCAGTTCCAAATTCGCCGCTAGAGTCGCTATTTGGAATCTTAGCATAGTCAATAATTAAGATTGGTTAAGAAAACGAAAAACAGGTTGGTTTCCAAAGCGCGCGATTCCGAGAAGATACATGTGTTTATTAGCTTATGTACTTATGTAGGTATATTTTGTGGAGTATTTATATCTATACACATTACAGAGCACATCATTATGTTTCCATACATAACTATATGATGGCGTTCAAGAAAACAAACGCTTAATTGATTCTTGTGCCATTCACAGAAAATTTATATACCTAGAAATTTATCATTTGAGCAGACACTAGAGATAAACAGATAGAATACAAATATTATGTGTGATTTGACTGCTTTATTGAGATATGTTATGTTGTAATTTCTCAAGCTAAATACAAACAACTTGTTGGTCCTTGAATTGATAACAAGATCACAGACATACAACAACAAGGGTCTTATTGACTGATAGCTATGTGAATGCGCAAACATATTCCGTAGGTGGATTGTTGATTTGTTTCATGAAATTATTCCTTGATGTACCTAATCTGTGCAAACTAAGGGCCTTATCATACTAGCGGATTGCGAACATTCTCAAAGCGGAGCGGGCGCGCAACGAATTCGTTACGGGCTCACAACAGTCACAATGAATACGCCGTGTTCGTCGTGTCGTGTCCGTCGCTTTTTACTATTTGTGTGCCGCGTTGCGGACACACAAATAGTAAAAAGCGACGCGCAACGAGTAAAAGTAATAAAGTCAACAGCAGTGTTTCCTCGTCGGAATCCATTTTGTTACCTACTGGATGTGATGATTGTACGTCGATAATTTGCTACAAACATGCGACAAAAACGTAACGTATTTGCCACGCGTCCGCGACGTTCTCGCTGCGCAGCCGCGGCGTGTTCGCGACGCATTCGCTGCGCGTCCGCTCCGCCGTAACCACTCCCAAACCGCTAGTATGATAACGCCCTAAGAGTGGAAGAATTTTTAGGATCACAGACATTCTGTGTGACTTACAACAGTTACAACAGCTACTGTCACATTTTCTCAGCCTTTAAAACTTGTTTACCGTACTGATACAGTAGAAAATGTTAAATATTTCAAATTTTATTTAGACGAACAATACCTAATTCTGGAGCTGAAACTTGACATGTATGTTCCGTGAAGTCCATGAAAGAGTTCACTTATAAAGGACTAGATGAGCCCGCGGTTACACCTGCGTTAATTAGGTCTGCTACTCCGCTCCCGTCGCTCATAGCGTGATGTTATATAGCCTATAGCCTTACTCGATAAATGGGCTATCTAACGCTGAAAGAAGTTTTGAAATCGGTCCAGTAGTTCCTGAGACTAGCGCGTTCATCAAAACAAACAAACAAACAAACTCTTCAGCTTTATATATTAAGTATAAGATTTTACGAAATTTCCACAGGGTCAGATAACATTTAGATACATTAGCGTAGCGTAGCTGCGAGCAACATCTAGCCTAATATAAAGTTAACTCTGTGAGATCGACTGAAATGAGGAGCACCAAGGTAAGCTTTCCGAATAGTCAAGCTGAAGAGACAATAGGCAGAACAAATATGTACAAGAACCGATAACTGTTGGATAGAAAGGTTATAAAATGGCGGTCAGGCACTGCACGGACAACGCAGCAGGAGTAGGCCTTCCGCAAGATGGACAGGTGATCCCATAAATATCCCTATGAAAAACTTAAATAGTTCATTAACGAACGACCATCAGCTGAAATAATTAAAAGAGCTAATGCAAAACGTTCCTTGGACTAAAGTAACTCGTCGGCGCAGGTTTTGCAAATACGAGGGTCAAACTGAAAGTTCTTAGAACTGGCCACTTATAAACAATATAATAAAAAAAATATTCTAAAATTTGAAAATAGAACTCTTTGCCAATATTACTGAGTATATATTTCATTCATTTGTCATTTGTTTTACGATTTGGCGGCAAATTGAAAATTGTCTGTGTCACGTCAACATGAATTTAACACGAGAAAATTTTCGTGCAATGATTTTTTATGACTTTCGATGTCATTTAAGTCAACAAGAAAGTTATGATAGACTACGATTGGCCTTTCACGATGAAGCCCCATCTCGTGCGACTGTTTACAACTGGTTTAATGAGTTTAAACGTGGTCGCACTAATCTCACTGATGATGTACGTGAGGGACGGCCTTCTACGGCGACGACTGAAAATAACATCTGTGTTGTGCGGCGTATGATAGAGACTGACAAAAGAGTGACCTATCAGCAGATTCGGACAAGCTTAGGCATCGGTATGAGTCAAGTGCACAAAATCCTCCACGAACATTTAGCGGTCAGGAAGCTTTGCGCCCGGTGGATACCTCATAATTTGACTAAGGCTCAAAAACTCCATCGTGTGGATTGGTGCCGTAAAATGATTGAAAGATTTAACGGAGGTGACTCAAATGCTGTGTTCGACAAACTAACAGGTGACGAAAGCTGGATTTACTGTTATGATCCTGAAACCAAAAGACAATCTGCTCAGTGGGTGTTTCCTTTCGAGAAGTTGCCAACTAAAGTGAAGAGAGATCGAAGTGCGGGAAAAAAAATGGTGGCCTCGTTCTTTGGAAGGATAGGTCATTTCGCAACAATTGTGTTAGAGGATCAAAAAACAGTTTCTGCAGAATGGTACACTACCAATTGTTTGCCACTTGTCTTGGAAAAAGTTCGAGAGAAACGACCTCGCAGTAGGATCCTCCTTCACCACGACAACGCCTCGTCGCACACCGCCAAGCGAACGATCGACTATTTGGCGACATCAAACGTTGAATTACTGGGTCACCCGCCGTATAGCCCCGACCTCGCGCCTTGTGATTTTTATTTATTTCCAAAAATTAAAGAAAAACTTAAAGGAAAGCGGTTTATGAATGCTGAAGAAGCGGTGGCTGCGTATCGCGATGCCATTGAAGAGACCCCTAAGGACGAGTGGGCAAAGTGCTTTTCCCAGTGGTTCCATCGCATGCAGCGGTGTATTGACGTCAATGGACAATATTTTGAAAAGATATAATAAAACTAATAACTGGCTAATGTAATCAGTTTTTGATTTTCTAAGAACTTTCAGTTTGACCCTCGTAATTCCCTAGCATCGAGTTACCACCTTTATTAATGACTAGACGTCGCCAGCGGCTTCGCTCGCGTCATTTATACATATAAATCTTCCTCTTGAAGCATTCAATCTATTAAAAAAAAACGCATTAAAATCCGTTGCGTAGTTTTTAAGATTTAAGCATACATAGGGACGTACATATAGAAGACAGACTTTGTTTAATACTTTGTAGTGATAATGAATCTGATGAATGTCTAAGAGGCACTTCTCTCACGAAGCGACTCTCAAGCGATTTATGTTTCATACGCGTATCCTACGCGTCGCTTGAGAGTAGCCGCCATACATATTCAGCTAGTTTCGCTTACGACGAGACGCGTCGACGACGCGTTTGATATCAGTCGCACGCTACCGTCTTGCTGGTCGCATGCTATCCGAGTCGTATACGCGTTGCATTACAAAATGGCGGCGGAACAAACTTTTAATATAAATTTTGTCCAGGAGGTGGAAAATATCCATGTTTGTTTTATAAGCTCCTAGAGTACGTAAGATACAGAAAAGGCGTGGATTACAGAAGAACATTGTCTTCATCGCTAGAGTCACTAGACATCATCGTACGAATGTTATTCTTCAAATGATAAATAATAGTCTCATTTGCGTAGCACCGAGTAGCATACCAGTAGGCGATCATGGTTTGCATCTCAGTCCCGTAGCATTTGAATAGCTTCGTGAGAGAAGGGCCTTACTGAGGTCTGAAAAAGATATTATCTTGAATGGTTGCATCAGCGAATGGAATATTGTCTTGTAATAAACCAAGAATAACTTCATCATTCAATGCTACATCATGCGGGATAGAAAAACTCCATAATGCGATGATGTATTTTATTGGCGATTATCAATCAAATATATTGGCGTACTTATCTAACATACAGTTGTATTGACCGCAATTACATATCTTGAATACATAATTGGTAAGTATGTTACTAGTAATACGTATCAACTAAACAAAAAGATATAAAAACGTGTGGTTTTCACATTATAGTAAGTACATAATGTTAAATGCTAATATGAAAATTAAATGTCAATGACGAATGGTGAAAAGGAAAATATGAATTTACTCATATTAAAATTAAACCATATATCGACATTATGTTTACAAATTGACACTTATTCAAATAGATAATATTAAATGTTATTCATATTGTAACAGATGTTTTCATTTCGTAAGCCAATTGGAACTTTTAAACATTTTTGTAAATAGGTGTCATAATATGGAGATAATATTGCAAGTTTTTTTAAAGTCACTTTTACTTTTTAGTCTTGGACGCATCGGTGGTAGTCGCCTTTTTGCAAGCGCAGTTGCATGAAGAGTCGCATTTGCAGGACTGGCAGCATTGGGTCGTGCTGCATTTGCAACCTGAAAAAGAAAATACGTGTTTGAATTTCGAAAACAAATTTTGGGCACATACCACTTTGAAGGACAGTAAACGCCAGTAAAGGTTATTATGTATCGTTTGAATAATTTAAGTACTGCTTTTCAAAATGTGATTACATCGTGCTCATTGCACAATGATTTGACCTAGGTGCGAATCAAACCCGCTACATCTTGCTGAACAGTAAGGGTCACTAACTACCAGATCAACCTTCCAGTCCAAATTAAGTTGTAAGTAAGTTATAATAATTATCAAAATAGTGATATCCTGGTTTCGTCCAAGAAGTCCGTTACTCGATTTCTGGTCCAACCAGAATTTACAAAACACTAGCTCTCCCGCGGTTTAGCCTGTGTATCCCATTCGATAATCGGGAATAATGTAGTCCATGTGCCATTCTGATGTATACCTACCTAAGCTATATTATATTATTTTTTTATATATAGACTCACGCCTGTATCCCTGAAAGGTCCCACGTAATAGGGGGAGAGCCTATTGCCGTTACCGGGCACATCACCAGACTCCGTGCTGCTACTGAGAATTCGGAAAAAACCCAGTTACACTTTTGCCCGACCCGGGAATCGAACCCGGGACCTCCGATCTGCAGTTGCATACTCTATCCACTGGACCACGCAGGCTGTCGAAAAATATCTGTACCTATTTAAAAAATTATAACGTTACTGACTGACTGACAGACAACGCACAGCCAAAACTATTGATCGCAAGAAGCTGAAACTTTTCATGTAAGTATGTTCCTTGGGAATCGTAGGGGTGCTCTAGAAAGAATTTCTCTAAATTCCACGGAATCTACAGAAACGGTTTAAAATTAAATTCATATGTTCGGCGTAGGTGCGCAAGTCTAAATATAATGATCAATATCATCATCATGGTCCAAGTCAAGGGTGTCGCCAGCCGATTGTCTAGAGGGGGGCAAAGACGCCAGCTGATGGTCAAGGGGGAGGGGGGTCAATTTGATATAGAAAATGAGAAAAGTATGGAGAAAAGAATAAATTGTAGGGTTCTCTAGGAATTGTAATTGTAAATCTCCAGGGAGGGGCAGTTGCCCCCTTCCCCTCTCCACTTGGCGACGCCCATGGTCCAAGTGATATACTGGTTGCATCCAAGGCACTGGTCCAGGAGACGGGGCTCGCTTGCTAGTCTAACCCGAATTGACAGAATATCAGATTATAATAATACCAGCAGGTATAATCTCTACGCATGTAAGTAATTAGTGTAATTAAGTAACACATCAGGTAACCGAGTACTAACAAGCTACGTAGAATATTTCCAAGGCTATCACACGAGTTTCTAAACTTGCCGAAAGAATCATAACATCAGAAATAAGAGTATTGTTTGATATCACCAATTCGTTCGTTCAAGTTTATTTTGAATTTACACCCAGATATGGAATTGTAAACTATGTTTTGTGACTTAAAATGAGGAGTTTAATAAGGCATGAACAATCTAAACACCGTTCTCTTGTCCGTGTGGTGACGGATTAAGAATACGGATGTCACCACCCCATATCATCACATGGGTGTCGTAAGAGCCAACAGAGGGAGCATATTATGCAGAGAACAGCACTGTAAGAGAAGGAAAACTTGATACAAACCCTATACCAACCCGTTTGGCCAGCGTGGTATAGTAGGCCAATTCCTCCTTTCAAAGGAGAGGCCTAGTCCAGCAGTGGACTGTTAAAGGCTGATGATGATGATGATGAGTCTAAACACCGATTACTTAGGTAGGTACCGATTACAAGTATGACTGAATGCAGTTGTACATAGATATCTTATTTATTAATACCGGTTGCATTCATCGCCTTACAGCCCGGTTCGCTTTCTAGACTGACCAGATATTTCAGAATATTAGCTACGAGTATTTCACTGCACACACATCCTAGTAACTTATTGATAATAATGAAAAATTATAATAAATGTTAAGAGGCTACCTCGAAGGTCAAAAAATCGTGCAGAGGTCATCGCTTAGTGTTAGCTATAAAGTTGAATGTCGCACGGTTTTTGACATGGCATGCCATCACGAAACTGTCTGAAATCATATTTCGTCCATAACTCAAGTAATAATCGTTTTAGAGAAAAATCGTTCAACCAGTCCCTATTAAACTAGCTCTTATTTCGCAATTCTGAGTAGCAATTTCAAGGCGAAACGTTAAGTATTTTTATAAATATCCGTAAAAATTACTAGAGGAAGCCTGTTTTTCAAATTAAAATTCTATCGAGCGAAAATATTTCAATCGTGTATCTGTCCAAGGAGTCCCTAGATAAAGACCTGATAAATAATATATAAAATTTTCACTTTGCTGGTGTGTCTCACTGCTTCAAAATCAAAAAGGGCATACATTTTCGAGGTAGCGCCTTAATGGAAATTCATTCAAAAATCCATAATATAAATTCTCGACAAATTGATGTCCTTAGGACCCTGTGACTTCATATAGGCAAACATTCCTGAAGTCTGTAATTTTCCTATCGGAAAAATTATAGGAAAATACCCGTGAAAGCTATAGATATGCGATATTATTATTTCATAGTAATTAACTACCGACTGAGGTATTACTAGAATCGCAATTTACCTTTAAAATGCCGTCATGCTGTTTCATTTTAACGCTAATATCTCGGTTAGGAACACAAAACTTCATTCAATTAATATTTATACCTGTATTTGTGTAATACGATGATACGCAATCGATTTACATAAGAAAGGCGATAACAAATGGTAACAACTGTTGTTTATGTTATTATTTTTACATATACCTAAACATATTTATTTTTTATTTGCCCTTGATAACCGTGTTTACGATACTGATGTCACTTTCAAATTCACATGTCTTTATAATCTTAATTTGTTCATTACATTCCTTACTTACTTTTTTTGAATTTTTTTGTTTTCTTTGCTGCTGAACCTGGCAACACAGTTTTCTTTTTTTGAATTTTTTTACATCATCTAGTCCCAAGCTAAGCAGGGATTGTGTTATGGGTTCTAGATAATGGATAAACATACTTACATATAAGTATACTTTTTTTTGTAAATACATATTACACCCAGACCAAGACAAACATCCATGTTTCATGCACACAAATGTTTGATTTGAGCGGGAATCGAACCTGCGACCTTCGGCATAGCAGTCGCATACACTCCCGCTGCGTCAACCGGTCGCCAACAGTTGACACTGAAGTGCGAACGAGGTGGACGTTAGACCAGAAAAAAGCTGTTTCTGTGCCTAACAAATTTTAAAAAGTGACTAGCAACTCAACAGGGATTCTTGGAGATTTGCCCAATTTTTTTTACTTGCCTGCTGGTAGAGCCCTGATAGAGTATTTTAGGCATCGATCTTCTAGTCTCTAATATGAACAGCGTTTTCTTTTTATTACGTAGGTTTTTAAAGAGGTGAAACATCTCATCGGATCGCCAGTTTTAAGGAAAGTTGGAGCCAGAGTACCTATGTGGTGTCTAGGAGAAAACTTAGCAGTAATATAGCTTAGACTGCCTCCGTAGTCCAGTGGATAGCGTATGCTGATTGGAGGTCCTGGGTTCGATTCCCGGGTCGGGCAAAAGTGTTACTGGGTTTTTCCGAATTCTCAGTAGCAGCACGGAGTCTGGTGATGTGCCCGGTAACGGCAATAGGCTCGCCCCCTATTACGTGGGACCTAAAAATTATGTGCATATGGTTCCCACCAAGAACTTAGGGTCCCAAGCCAACCTCACCTGCAAGTGGTGCACCTGCCGATCAACGGACGAGGCTCTGGCAAACAAAATGTCCCAATAAGCGGCAATAGGCTCGCCACCTATTACGTGGGATCAAAACACTGGCGAAAAGTGGGCGTTTAATATGCCTCTGCCTACCCCTTCGGGGAAACAGGCGTGAGTCTATGTATGTATGTATGTAAAAATCATGGCGAAATGTGGGTGTAATGTTACTAATGTCACATCTCTGCCTACCCCTTCGGGGATATAGGCGTGAGACTATGAGGTATATTACTACACCTACTTTTCGCCAGATTTATTTTAGTCCCACGTAATAGGGGGCGAGCCTATTGCCGTACCGGGCACATGACCAGATTCCGAGCTGCTACTGAGATTTTCCTAACCGAAAAACCCAATAACACTTTTCCCGACGCGGGGATCGAACCCTAGACCTCCCAATCCCACGCGCACATTTATGCCGCGAGACCAACGAGACAGTTAGACTATATGCATACATTTTACTTTTGTTTCATGCTTGTGCCTACACATAAATAGAATAAATGAGTTTTTTTCTTCCTTTCTTTCAACAAACATACTAACATAACATGCTTAATATGGCGTATAGCACGTTATGTTGTACTCAGCATAATATGCAACTAACAACGCGGTTAATAATTGTTGAAATTATCGCTAACAACGTTTTATTCACGGAAAATTGATTTAAACAGCAGCGTATAGTTTATGGGAATTTATGTTAAAAATAAACAACCTATTAGCTTATGTTATTATGTGACTAACTATAAAATTGATTATGCCACACCTTTGATATTTTAAAGAAAATGACAACTCTTCATTTATTAATAAAATCTGCTCAAATTATTACAGGGTCATCTAAGATCTACCCCATGACAGAATACGGCAATTATTATAGTAAGGAGGTTAAGGTCAGAAATACTAAATGATAATCTGGTCTGAAACCGTACCGTTCAATATACGAAATAAAAATGTATGTAAGTAAGTACCTAATCTCGATAAAGATATTCATAAATTGTAGCTAAGCGTTCCATCTCGATCACTTCAGCCTTTAACGAATTTAAATGCGAAACCACAGCCAGGCATCTTAAAGGTACAACTTTTTTGTATCGGGGTTTATTTATAACAAAATTCTGAATTAATTTTAAAAAAATCTCAAGTAAGAAGCTGTTCTTTTTACAAGACCACTCCCGCACTAAGAATAAATCCTGTGTCGCGGCGGACTTTACACACATTCAACCAACCGACACACCCATACTCGAAACAATAATTTATGAACACGGAGTGTTGTCTCGTGTGGGAATCGAACCCACAACAGTCGGCTTTGTGTCTAACGGCGAGGCGGTCACTTAAACAACTACGCCAACCGTGCAGTACAAGCTTGGTGGCTTGTATTCAAAGATATATAAAAACTCGTCATTGCTTGTATTCAGTTAAAACAAACGACACCTAGTCAAACTTCAACAACTAAAGAACAGTTGTCTAAGATGACGATTAGTCTAACTGGGTCGAAGTAATAAAGGGCAATAAACATAATTTAACTAGTTAATTGACGCTTTATTACTGTTTAGATTTATATCTAGACTTAAAATCGGTACCTACCAAATGCCAGTGAAACTTGTTTAATTTACTGCCCAACAAAAATGATGTTTGAAATATAAAAACCAGTAAGTACATAAAATAGTACCTATGCATACATCAAACACTACAAATTGTATATTGTCGAATTATTATCAAATTGAAACATTATTGTAAAATTAATATAATAAGAACTGTTTATTTCCTTTGAGAGAATTTATCAAAATCGAATATTTCATAATATCTGGCAATACTAGAAAGCGGTCCCCGGTCTCCAGATTCATAATCTTGGAGATGATGAATACTTAACTACCTACATCATAATCATACATTCCTAATTTGTTTTATTTTAGTAATATATTGAAGTTAAGAATTGCAATGTGATTTAAATAATTTAAAATATCAATAAACAACATGTCATAATTATTTACTGGGCAAGTATTTATTTAATGGGATAGAGTAATATTTTAAAAATAGAAATTAAAATAAACTTACTGTCACCGCATCCTCCGCAAGGCATCTTGAAAATTTGATTTGAAAGTGAAAAAAACAAAATTCAAAATTCGATCGTGCTAAATCGAGCTCGTCGTATTGGCAGGTACGCTGCAGAAGTAGTGCACTTTATACTGAGGCAACGCTTATTATCGGTTCATTTAGAGACGCGTTCGGAAATATGGTGGCACGTTGATTTGTTTTATTTTTCAGTGTTCATTTCTTTTTTTTTAAGAAGCGAATTTTGGATGTTGTCGTTAGACATCATGCTTGGACTATATTATCGACATGTAAATTTTTTACATTAAATATTTTTAAAGGATCTAAAATATTTCAGTATGTGTCTGTAGTACTCATACATAGAGATGACGACTTTTGTTATTATGAATGTTTTTGTAATTTAGTTCTTATTTGAATAGCATACCTACACACATTAGAATTTTGAATCAGAATACAAATATCACGTAGGAGTAGAAAACAGAACATTATGGTGACACACACCATAGAATAAACGCATTGATAATATATACGGGGTGTAAAAAGACCCTTAACGAAAACTGAAATTCCATATTGTAGGTACCAATCATTACGATTTTTTTACTTAGGCGTCGTACCTGGGATATAACTGGTTCAGGAGATAGGCTCAAAGTCACCATACAATTTTTCTAATTAGGTACAAAATATAAACATTTAGCCCGTCAATTTGTTATATATGTAGATGGTGTCCTATGCATTCATGGATAAGTACATATATAGAGAGCATTGCACGCGCGCACTGTTAATTGCGATTTAAAAAATGTGTCTATGTACTTAAAAAGAAATCGGTTCCCAGGTATTATTTTTGCTTAATATGACTTGGCGTTATGTCCAAGACGAGTAGACTTTGGCTTGGTGATGGGTCTTATGACACTCTGTATTCTGTGCTCCTCATTACATGTTTTGCAATTAGGCAGGATATTTTCCATCCAGGTTTGATGAAAATAAACTTGCGGGTTCGATTTTCGATGGACCATAATGTCGATGTTTATGGAATGTGTGTTTAGTTGTAGCCTGGGTATTCTTTTAATAATCAATAAAATATCATCGTTAAATATCAAAGATATATTATAAATATAAATATCCAGCGACAGCATATTTCGGAACGCACCTCTTGAAACGAATTAGACCATTCCATAGCATTTCACCCCGAGCACATTTTGAAGACATTCGCTCCACAGCTTCACATAAATACTTTACCATCGATGCTTTTGTTCAAGCAAATCTTTACCAATCCTTATATTACCAGCAATGGAACGCCCTCATGTGAAGATAACCAATATGTTTGCTCCTTTAACTGTTGTCCGTTGTAGGGTTGTGTGCCGAGATTGTTTTGCACTCCATTCGCACAAAAGGACACTTGTGACTTCGTATGTTTTATGTATATAGATCTGAACATTAAGGACTTTGATAAAGACAATGTTTCATTCTAGAAACCTCTGCTAAATGCATCGCTTTGTTGCAACGAATGCAGGGCGATACGTGAGTGTCCAATGTATACAATTTCAGATCTTATGTTTTGTTGAGCAAGGTTTAAATTAGCTTTAGCAACTATCTGTGAATCACCAAAGAGCTGAATGAATTGTCAAGGAGTGGATAGGTCACAGTTAAATCAATTTTGATTGGCAACTACACGTCACAGAAGCAAACGAAGACAGATTATATTCAAGTTCGAGGAGCGAATCACGATGTGTGTTTGTGGCTTTCGCTATGATATGCTCAAATACAAGCTGATTTTATTGCAATGAGCTTGGCTGCATATTCTCAGTAATATAAACAGATAAATTCTAGCGTTGCTAGGCTGATATGATTCGGTTGATTTGCACGGGAAGTATATCTTAAGTATATAGTTCTAGACATTAAGGACTTTGAAGACACATCAGGTCCTCTGTCTGTTTGTATGAACACGACAAGCTCAAAAAACTACTTGGATTCCTGAGACAGGTCGAATTCGCTACGTCTAGTTGAGTAGGAAAGGTGTGTAGGTACTGAGGATTTTAAAGATTATTATAATAATTATACAATAGATTACATGGATTATATATATTTTTTTAAAAGGCAGCGATAGCCGAGTGGATATACCAACAGACTGCCATGCAGAGGGTATCGGGTTTGAATCCACGGCGCGCACCAATGATTTTTCGGAGTTATGTGCGTATTGAATTGTTAATTATCGCTTGTCCTGTGCCTCGGAGAGCACGTTAAGCCGTCGGTCCAAGTTGTCATGAAGATCTTTGACAGTCGTTACAGCCCGGATAACACTAAAAGAAAGACGTGGATTATAAATTAATTTCTACTAGTTGCTTACCTACAGTTAATATTAATTTGGTTGTTCTTGTCACTGTTTCATTGTTTAAAATAAAATACCTACGATTTGATTCGAATTGTTAATTATCGCTTGCCCCGTGCCTCTGAGAGCACGTTAAAACGTCGGTCCTGGCTGTCATTAAGATCTTTGACAGTCGAAACGGGGAGTAAGTATCCTTAAATACTTTAAATACACTGATACTAGTCCAGACCATGGTGCATCCCGTGTTCCCACCTGGGTTGCGGAGGTCAGACAGTATTAGATCTGTGGAAAAGCTGATAATGACGAGTAAGCGAACTCCGGGCATCTAGGCGCGTAAGTCATCGACGCAACCGGAATGCTAGGAAGATGATGATGGAGACTAACTTCCAAATGGTCACAATCACTGTGCAGATGAACCCCTAAGGCCTACTGAGGCCTTAGGGGTTCATCACAGTGATTGTGACCATTTGGAAGTTAGTCTGAGGAAAGTCTAGCTTATTCTGTACATCTGTAGTGTTTCTCTTGCTCTAGGGCTCAGATTATAGAACAAAAGGCCTATAATCTGAGCTCTAGGTGTAGACATACATAGTATTTTTACCAGCAATTAAAAGTTGTGTTGCCAGAGGTAGCCGCCGTATCACTTCTCGTGCCAGAATTCTATAGATATACATATAACCTGTTAGTGGGGCGCTTTTCCTCTGGAGGGGAAGTTCTTGCCCCGCGTAAGGGTAGATATTTTTAAAGTAATCTTCGTGACTGGTATTTAGGTATCTCTGACCTAAAGCGGACCTCGGGCTAAGTCTTGGATGCAACCGGGATAACGGTGATGATGATGATTTAGGTATATCTGACATGAGTACATGTTTACCCGACTACGGCGAAGCCAAAAGGAAGGGTAATGTTTCTGGCAGTCTACATAGACTGCCAGAAACATTACCCTTCCTTCCGAACATACAAACATACATACATATGTATGTTTGTATGTTCCACGGTAGCGCCTAAACTACTGAACCGATTTTAATAAATGGGGTGTCAAAAGATTCGTAATAATGGCCCGGGTGACATAGGCTATATAAATTTGGTCAAAATTTCCTATTACGGAATTAATATCTCAGATTCTAGCGTCAAAAGAAATTTATCTGAGATAATCATTACGTGTTTGGTATCAAAAGAAAGGTATTGGTGAGCACATTACAAATATGTACATATATTATACTGCTTGAGTCAAAATATAAGTTTAAAACGCGGTTGTACTTACAATTCGCGCGGTTCAGTGACAATATTCCAGTCCTACCGGGATACCGAAAAGGATTAAACAAAAAATAAGTTTAAAAACTATAACCCGACTACGCGTAGTCGGATTATGGTTTTTAAACTTATTTTTATGACTAAAGCAATAAATTACAGTACAATACATCTCTGCCTCTCAACAAATTTGCGCCAAAATAGAGAATAGGATTTTGCCTACTACACCACATTTAATACCATTGCCAAAGATACTTTTTGTTTCATGAATTTTCCTTGGTCGACATCCACGTAATTTAATGTGATTGTGAAATTATGTATTTTTATCCGTCACCATGTTTCCGTTAAGTGCACTAGAGGTCATCTAAGGTCTATTGCCCGGAAATACATTCCTTAATCAATGTATTATTATTTATTTCTATTACAAATTAGTCCATTGATTGTTGATATTTTAAGTATAATTTTATAGGCCCTACTTATATTCTAATAGCAACATGTCACTATTCAATATTGTAACCAAGGTTAAAAAAAAATATTACAAATACATTTTTATTTACGGTCAAATATGAGAATTCATAAAACGGTTGCACTTTCAAACTTTCGGCAGGGATCCCAGAGTCCGTTTTGTAGTACTAGCTATTCTATTTAAAAAGATAACTCCCGCACTAGGAATAAATCCTGTGTCACGGGGGACTTTACAAACATACAACCAAAAGACACCATGAACATCCAGACTCGAAACAACAATTTATGAATAACACAAAGTGTTGTCTCGTGTGCGAATCGAACCCACAACACTCAGTGCAGTGTCAAGCGGCGAGGTGGCCGCTTAAACCACTACGCCAACCGAACAGCTATGACATATTGATAGATATATTCCTCGTCTCAGGCCAGTGTCAGTATATTCACGGCTACTGATTCCCCAAAATCACTATTAAAAATCTTCATGACAACCAGAAATCGACGGTGTAACTCCAAGGCACGAAGCAAGCGATACTTAACAATTTAATACGTACGTGATTTCAAAATAATAGTGGTGGGTGCCATGGGTTTTACTCGATACCCTCTGCGTAGCAATCTGATGTCTCGACTACGCTATCGCTGCTAAAAAGTAAGATCCCTGGAACAATCTGTTTGGTTGTGGCCCTGTTGAACAACTACTGACAAACTTACTACGCCATCGTACGTAGGAAACGAAGCGCCTGAGTGTGTATAAATATTATCAGCATCGTCGCAAAGTAATGCCTGCGATTATTGATAGAGCAATGTTATGTTTGCACATAAGAGCAACATTACAAGAGAAATACACAATATTTTAGGACAACTCACACCTTATCCCAAACTAGCCAAATCCTGTACTATGATAACCAGTTAACTGATAAGCGTACTTATATATTGTATATTCTTAAAATCGCTTATCATCAGGCGATCCGTTTTCTTGTTCGAGTAAAAGGGCGCCGACGTAATAGAAGGCGAGCCTATTGCCGTTACCGGGCACATTGCCAAACTCTGAACCGCTACTGAAAATTCGGTAAAACTCAGTCACACTTTTCCCGACCCGGGACTTCACGATCAGTAGACGCTATCCACTGGACCACTGGAGGCAGTAAAATAACACTATAACATCGATATAAAAAATAGCATAGTATGATATTATTATTTGTTGTCAATGAGTATTTTCCCCCCTATTCTTGCGTAAAGTCGCGTGGCACTGAAGACTTTACAATTGTAGAAACAATGGAAAAGGATAATCGATTTTGAGCGCACACGAAGTGTTGTCCCGTATGAGAATTGTAGGTACTTGCAACATGCACTGGATATGGCGAGGCGAACATTCAGAAGGCTGCGCTATACTTGTTATCAAATATCTGATACTGGTTATGATATCTGCAATTTGTTTGCTTCTCATTTTCACTCCAACTTCTTCTTTCATCTGCTCATTCGCCTCCAACTTTTGCATCTGCTGTTAATGCATCAAACAGTATAGGTGACATTGAAATTGACGCTGACTCACTCTTGGGGCTATTAAAATCACTCGATGTCACGATAGGGAGTGGGCCTGATAAAATAGTACCGTCATTTATAGTTAAATGTGCTCCAAGCTTATTAGAACCCCTTACGATTTATTTTAAACGGTCACTTTCAGAAGGACTTGTACCTAGGATTTGGAAATCCGCTTTTATTACACCCATACATAAGAATGGTAGCAAAAATGATGCTAAAAACTATAGGCCCATTTCTAAACTTTGTGTATTTGCTAAATTGCTAGAAAGAATTGTATATACCCAAGTATGTGAGACGATATCTTCAACTCTTATCTCAGAGCAGTATGGCTTCATAAAACTCCGCTCAACTTTATCGAACTTGCTGCTTTTCACAGACTTCATATCTTCTAATATGGATGCTGGTGGACACAGCAAGGCGTTCGATCGTACAGCTCATCAAATACTGTTGCAAAAGCTTTTAGATGCGCGTATCCACGGAAACCTCTATAGATGGTTTGCATCGTATATTGAGAACCGATCTCAGGCAGTAGTACTTAGTGGCTACTGTTCGAAATGGTACTGTGTCCCTTCCAGAGTCCCACAAGGCGCATTACTCGGCCCTCTTCTTTTCAACATTTTCATAAATTATATTAACTTGTACATAAAACATTCTAAATTCCTACTTTATGCTGACAACATGAAAATTTTCAGAAAAATTACTTCCTTGAATGACTGTCAGCTTCTTCAAGACGATTTAGATAGATTTGAGCTATACTGCAGTTTCAACAACTTAGACATAAACGTTAAAAAACGTCATATTATCACTTTTACTCGGAAAATCAATAAAATTAAATTTAGATATGTCATCAAGGGACAGAAATTGCAACAGGTTGAAGTTCGAGACTTAGGTGTTTTTCATGACTCTAAGTTAACTTATGAAAATCATGTTGACCACATTGCAAAAAAAGCCAACAAAGCAATGGGCTTCATTCTAAGTTCGAGTTCTTAATTCAAAAACCTAAAAGTCATAAAAATTCTTTACTGCTCCTTGGTGCGCAGCATCCTTGAGTATTGCTCGCAAGTATGGCACCCGCGATACAAATGTGTACATACTCGTAGACAGGCTGGAATGGTTGACAGGTTGACAGGCTTAAGGTACTTACAATTCAAATCAAAATGCTTTGACAGTACTTACGAAGCAAGGTGTCGTAGGCGTCACATTTTACCACTTTATGAGAGAAGGAAATTTTCAGATATCACATATCTCGTAAAAGTTGCACAGAATGTTATAGATTCCCCTGATCTTTTATCTGAAGTCAAACTTAAAGTTCCTAATATGATGACTAGACATAAAACATTACTTATATAGATTTACCGCATTGTCACTCAAATTACAGACAAAATTCTGTCTTTATGAGATCTGCTAAAAGTATTAATGCACTGGTTGATTTTCAGACACTACTTGACTTGTTTAACTCAAAGCCACTTAATTTTTTAAAGGTTTCAACGAAAGGTGTATGTATAACTGCTTACTAAAATTTTCTCATTTTTTTTCTGTTTAATGCAAATTGTTTCTCTTATATTGTTTATTTACTCTTAGACTAACAGACAAGTAAATTAGATATCCAATTGTGAAAACATGTAAATGGTGAATAGTTTTCAAATTTGTTAGTAAAATTTGTTAAAAAGCACTGTATGTTTTCCGAAAAAAATTAAATAAAATAAAATATTGTGTACACTGTGAGGCGGCGATAGTCTAGTGGAGATCACAGAGTACATTTATATATGTGGAGATACCAGCAGACTGCCATGCAGAGGGTATCGAGTACGAATCCACGGCGTGCACCAATGACTTTTCGGAGTTATGTGCATATTAAATTATAATTTATCACTTGCCCCGTGCCTCCGAGAGCACAGTAAGCTGTCGAACCCGGCTGTCATGAAGATCTTTGATAGTGGTTACAGGGAGTTAGTCATCATCAGTCCCTTACAGTCCACTGCTGGACTAGGCCTCTCCTTTGAAAGGAGGAATTGGCCTACTATACCACGCTGGCCAAACGGGTTGGTATAGGGTTTGCATCAAGTTTCCCTTCTCTTACAGTGCTGTTCTCTGCTTAGTTATGGTCCCTTTGTCGGCTCTTACGACTCCCATGGGATTATATGGGGTGGTGACATTGCGTATTCTTAATCCGTCACCACACGGAGTTAGTACCTACCTATGAATAAACTGACACTAGTCTACCATGGCATATAGATATCGCTATGGGGTGCGTAGATCAGACAGGCGATCGCTCTATGGAAGAGCTAATATTCAGTGAAATCCAGTTAGACTAGAAAGCGGAGCCCGGTTTCAATCTGGGATAACGCTAGAAGGATGATGATAATCTGGTTACACTGTGATGCTTATATTAGGCTATGTAAGGCTAAATAATTAAATAAAAAATCTAAACCTTGTAAAACAGTGTTATTCATAAAACGCTGAAATGTGTGGGCTGCGTTTCGTAAACCAAACGTCATGCGGGGAAACTCGTACAGTCCGAATGGGGTTATTATAGCAGTCTTTTCAATGTCTTCAGGTGCTATACTTATGCAATGGTAGGCCCTATTTATGTCTAATTTTGAAAATATGAATTTATTAGCCAATACGTATGTGAAGTCATGCAAGCGAGGAATTGGGTATCTGTCAGGCTTTGTTATCGCATTTAAGCGACGATAGTCACCGCAAGGCCTCAACTCGCCGTTTTTCTTCGGAGCAACGGTCAGCAACGTGAAGAGGACTGGCCCACGCAAACATTGGTTCAAACGAAGCCTCCAAGACACTAATTAAGATTATTTTGTATATGACATCATTACAAAAGGGAAATATAGAGATTAAATTACTTTTTATTACCAACGTTTTCAATAAGATTGCACTTACTTACAAAATATTTTTGAACGGTGAGTCATTAAAAAAATGTATCAGTGACTGAAAAGCAGGTACAAACGTAATATGTATTAAAAAGCAATTTCAATCACGACTAAAGAAGTTTTTATATAAATTCAATTTACTTTCCTATCGATCACAAAAATTTTAATTATTTTTTTCTTGCAGAACGGAGAATATCGCGATTGCGCAGATAACCGAGACTCTTCTAACGCCAATAGCTTATTAACAAAAACATTAAGTAGAAAGAGATAGCAATCTAAAGTCAAGCTTAAGGCCTTGCCACACGGCACAATTTTACCACTGATCAAATTTTCAATCAATTTGGCTTTGCCCGTTTACACGACGCAATCAAATCACTGATTTTCATTCCGTCCACCCGATTGTTTAAAATCTGGTGGTACTGCCCACCCGAGGAACTTGAGTTGGGCGACTGGCGTCTACACGTCACGATTTCATCAAGTGATTTAGTAAAGTTGGACGTAAAATTGTGCCGTGTGGCAAGGCCTTTATCGTCCTCCGAAGATATAAAAATGATTTGGCCAGCAACAGTTAATTTTGTTCTATTTTTTAATTTATCTAGAAAATTGATACATCTTGCAGGATGTTAGCTACTATAGAAACGCGATGATACTCGCGAAAATGTCTATTTTGTTGAAAATGATAAAACAGTAATTGCAAGTGGCTACACTGCCTCTTTTTAGTTTGCACGTTCTGTAGGCAGAGATATCTTAATGGATATTGTAGTATCTACAATATTCTAAGCGAGATACCAACAGATTACCATGCAAAGGGTATCGGGTTCGAATCCACGGCGCGCACCACTGATATTTCGGAGTTATGTGCATATTGCATTGTTAATTGTCACTTGCCCCGTGCCTCGGAGAGCACCTTAAGGCGTCGGTTCCGGCCGTCATGGAGATTTTTGACAGTCGTTATAGGAAGTCAGTACCTCTAAGTATGGTGGTCCATGGTTTACACTAGTGTCAGTTACACTAGTGTAAACCATGGAATATCGCTATACCTTTGAGTTGCGGAGGTCAGACAGGCAGTCGCTCTGTGGAAAAGCGCACTAAGACAAATCCGGTGAGGCTAGTAAGCGATCCCTGGGTTGCAATTGGGATAATACTAAGATATTTTTTTTAATTCTAGCAAGATTTTGGTCTGAGTTTTCGACAGATTCCAACAGAATGATTATTCAATGTTCTGTTAGCTTCGAATGCACGTACTTGTCTTAGTAGTGAGTGGTCTAAACGACTATGTCACCCTTTATCGCTGCCCCGAGTGCTGTGACTTAGATAACCACACGAAACAACTCTTTGTGTGATCCACAAATTGTTTTTTCTAGTCTGTGTATTCTCTGTGCCGTTTATCGTGTGAGTGTGTGGCCAATCCTGAGTCGGAGTTTTCAGACCACCCGAAGGCCTCCGTCATGGCCTAACGATCCTTATCCTGAGACAAGAACCGGGACCGACAGCTTTACATGCCCTCTGAAGCACGGTAGCGCTCAGATGAATACCACACACGGTCACCCATCCAAGTGGAGACCTGTGCAAGCATTGCTTAACTTTGTCGATCTGTTACGGACGGCAAGCCAAGTCTCGTTATGAGCAATACAGGATTGAAGTACTTTCAGTGCAGGAGCATCTTATTATTATGGTAGCTATAAAAATATGTTTATGGCTGGTTGCACTATCTCTGGTTATTATATAGTCCAGGTAAATGTTAATAATCGCTTTCTAAACAACAAAGAGAAATGTCATGAGGTAATCTAGTCCAATCCGCACTCGGCCAACGCAGTCCACAAAGAGACAGTCCTGTATGCTCCGTCTTTTAGAAGAGGTCCATGCTCAGGGGTGGACAGTTCATATTCAGGGATGAAACTATTAAGAATTGTTGTGCAACCGGACTTAGTCTTTCCAATAAAATAACTCTATATAAGTTCAGTGTTATTTCACGTAGTTTATCACCGTCCTACACATAAGTAATCGATAACTAAGTACTGAAGTGTTTTATCAGATAACGTTTGTTTTCTAGCTCGTGTGCGATTGATTCATTGTACGTTTACCGAGAGATAGTGACTCAGGGTTTCAGTATTTTTCGAGGAATATTCTTCACGGAAGCAGTTTGTCATACCGGATGTAGCATCTTGTAGTTGTAATTTACAGCAACAAGTTGTAAATACAGTAATTTTAGGAAAGAATGCTTTTCTGTTATCCTTTATGCAGACTGGTAGAAATGTAGATATTTCGTTTTGCATATTTATAGGTATCGTATGGTGAAGGATTAAGAATACGGAATGTCACCACCCCATCATCCCATGGGTGTCGTAAGAGCCGACAGAGGGAGCATATTATGCAGAGAACAGCAGTATAAGAGAAGGAAAACTTGATACTAACCCTATATCAACCCGTTTGGCCAGCGTGGTATAGTAGGCCATTTCCTCGTTTCAAAGGAGAGGCCTAGTCCAGCAGTGGACTGTTAAAGGCTGATGATGAGATGATGATGAGCTGAGGTATCGTATCTCTCAAACATATCTTTGTAGTAAGAAAGATCATTTACTTGCTATTAACTGATACCCACGTGGGTAGAGCCGTGTTCAGAAACTAGTTTTTAAACTTGGATGATTGTTGAGACATTTACATCAGAGCGCAAACATGCTTCGAGGTCAAAACAAGCTTTGAAAACTTTGAAAAGTTAGTCCCGGTTCTCACCTCAAGACATGAACCGTTAGACTAGCGTTTCCCATTTGCCGGGTCGCGACCCGGTACCGGGCCGTCAAAATAAAATACCGGGTCGCAACATTCCCGCATTGTCTTAAAAATAATACCTACTATCGATTAGTATCGATCGAAGTATAGTTTAGTGACTTTAATAGGCGATACCAAAATATTATATGTACCTTGTATTAATAAAAAACATTTCTACTGTGTATTATTTGTTTTATTACAATGTGTATTATTTAACCTTAATAGAACCAGCTTGGGTTTAAAAGTATTCAATGGGTCACGTAGGGACAATGTGAAAATTACCGGGCCATGGCAGAACAATGTTTGGGAAACACTGCGTTAGACCATTCCGGAGGCCTTCGGGCGACCTATAGACTCCATACATACATACATACATAGTCTCACGCCTATATCCCCGAAGAGGTAGGCAGAGTTATATTACTACACCCACTTTTCGCCAGATTTACTTTAGTCCCACGTACCTAATAGGGGGCGAGCCTATTGCCGTATCAGGCACATTACCAGACTCCGTGCTGCTACTGAGAATTTCCTAACGGAAAAACCCAATAACACTTTGCCCGACCCGGGAATCGAACCCGAGACCTCCCAATCCCACGCGCACATTTATGCTGAGAGACCGATGAGGCAGATATATAGACTCCGTCACCAGAAATAGCACAAAAAGAAAGATTATATACATGTATATCAATTTTATCTAAAAGCATGCCACGCTGGCGATTTCGGTATACTTGTGGACGATATTTAGAGAAAGCTTGATATGTCAATAATCTTATAGGACGCAATTTTAAGTTGCTAAAAAGGCAATCGAGTATAGGCCTTATTTCAACTCGGCTGTATTATTGCAGTAGCTTAATTGTTGTTTTGAGTCTGGGTATACATGTGTAAATAATGTAGATTAAATGTAAACTCCCGGCGATTCCGGCTTAATTCTTAGTGCGCTTATATTCTTTCTAAAGTCAAATGTTCTGGAGTCTGAAAAATCAAACTTTATAGTAATCTAAACTAAGCGTAGAGAAAAATTTCTGTCACATATTGGCTTACTGAAGCGACCTTACCTTTGTGCTTCGCCGTTTCTCGTAGGTCGGTAATCAATATTAGGTATATTGGATTTTCTATTAGAAAATATGACAGTTTTGATACTGATCAATGTTCGCGGATAACGTTCTATTACGGAGAAAGAAACCTTACACTAATCAATTATTTCTTTTGTTTTCACAGGTAGATATTCGATAGATCGAGCGTCTGTATCATCCAGTTTGGAGGTAGCACTATGATCTGGGGCTGCATGTCAGGCAGTGGTAAACTGCGCAAAGTACGTAAATGTGCTAGAAACTGCGCTATTGCCGTAGTTTACATGCATTTTCAGCAACACAAACTTGTGGACGTCAAATTTGAACAACACAATGCTCCTTGTCACAAATCAGCAACCAGATTGCGTTGGCTTATAAATAAAAGCATTACCTTTTTGATTGGTCGGTATATCTGAACCCCATCCCCATCCCAACCTCGTGAGCACAGCATTACATCTATAACAGTGTGAATATTATTCAAGAATGCGCTAACTGCAGCACATGGCTTGTAAGCAGCATGCCTCAAAGAAATATCTCAAGAATTAATAAGTTCTTCTGAATGACAGCATTGAGATAATCTTGCGAAAAAACATTCTGATTACCATATTTGCTCGTTGTTGCTACGTACTTAGTTAGTTGGTTAAAACTTAGAAATGTTCTGTTATATTTAAAAGACGGATAAATAATACAAAATGATTCATTTTTTTATTCCGTGGGTGTCGTAAAAGACAACTGAAGAAAATACACGAAGGCCTTTAAGAAGAGACGGTAGTGGTAGCAAAAAGGTCACTATTGCTGCTGGCAAAAGGCTGCAACGATGAGGATGGAGTAAGAACTAATGGATATTGTCTACAGTAATTTGTAACGACCTATAGCTATATATATTTTATAGCGAGTCCTTACTTATTTATAAAACTGGTATATTTCATTGCAAAGTACTAAAAACTTGATTTGACCCTAGACACAAAAATATACTTATCTAAACATGTTTTAGATGCGTTCGGAAGTTAAGGATAAGGTACTAATTTTTTAAATGAATGTAGGTAGTATTTTAATGTATTATTAGTTTAAAATATTTTCAAAAGCAAATATTTTACTTAACAATTCTAGTAAGATTATCTCGTTAAATGGCATTTCATCTTACGATAACGTTATTATTATTTAGATAGCAATAAGTATAATAATAATATAATAATATTCTACCACATACACACATCACCATCTAGTCCCAAACTAAGCAGAGCTTGTACTATGGGTACTAGATAATGGATAAACATACATATATACGTTTTTTTTTTGTAAATACATACAAATTATATATAGAAACACCCGGACCAAGACAAACATCCATGTTCATGCACACTAATGTTTGACTTGAGCGGGAATCAAACCCGCGACCTTCGGCGTAACAGTCGCTTACACTCCCGCTGCGCCAACCGGTCGTCAACAAATATAATATAATACAAGTACAATCCAGAATTATTTTAACACAATCTGTGTCCGGTTGGAGTTCAAATAAACCGCGTAAAATTACGTATTAAGAGTGCGATTACAGAGTAACCTCCAAGTAAAATCATAACCGCAAGAAATCATTTATAACTCGTTAAATTCAACATTAAATTTATCATGACTAAAGCCCTACATACAGGGCGATTAGGACAAAGAATTTGGCACACCTAACGTTCCTATTTGCTATCTTATCATATCTCTAAAGATAATAGCATATCGGCGGGCATACAATGTACTATTACACCAGTCGACCAGCATAATACCGAGGCACCTGTCGTACAAAAATATATAAGAAACAGTGATGGACATGATAGTGTGAAAATGGGTGTTAAAGTTTTAGCTCTAGTGGCGCTCTTAGCTGTAAGTGTATTAGGACAAGACGGTACAGTGGTTGAGGACAATAGTATAGTACCAAGTGAAATAGCTGTAGACAAAGTTACAGAACCTACTATAGTTGAAGATGAGCTGATATCTGATGATGCGGCACCAGTGGAGATTTTAAGTACGACAGACCAGCTGAATGTACGAAGTGGGAATTACCAAGCGTTTGATGGACTGGACGGAGATGAAATAGCTCCTTTAGTGCCAGTAGACTTTGGTGCTGAGCAGAGTGGGAGGCAACTGCTTTCCCCAATAACGACACTAGAAACGAACAATGAGTACGGTAAGTTCAAAGTAGTTTTAAGTGCTTAATTTTTATCATGTGACCTCGTTTTCTATTCTGATATCTGATACTAAATCAATCGGTAGACCGCGTTGGCGTGTTTGATCAAACATTGGTCTACGTTGTCATAAACACAATAGCGGATGACAAATATAGCCAAATGTTTGTCGATGTTTAGACTAGGTACTTGAAAAATTAAGATAAGACGACTTAAGGCGTACCAGTGTCATCGCTCTCAGTTCAATATTATATTGTTTTATTTTTTGTCCGCGAGAACATTGGGTTCAATTAAGTCTTCCAGGCTTTTTTGCTTTACGCTAAGGATAGAGATCTCATATCTCTACTTACTTTGATAGTTATTTTGTTTAATTTGTTCTCACCACACTGTGGTGCCTGTTTTCAACCTAACCTTTCTCCTAAAATAAACTTACTTCCTAAGCCTTTGTTTTACAACATCCCCATCACGGATAATTAAATGGCAATCAGAAACGAGGCGTCGTAGCAAATTTAAGGCGTTGACATGTATCATGACGTATCGATAGCATGCTTCTCCCTCTAGCGCATACACAATCGAATATTGCTATTTCATTCGTCACAAAATTTTAAGTCACGATAGGGTAGTTTCCAGGGTCAAAATAATAACATTTTATTTAGTCCGTATTTTAGATTATAAAAAAATATTGGACACATATTTTTTCTTTTTTCAATTAAATAAAAATAACAAAGATATAGCCCATTAAAGTTACGTGTGACGTCACCCCGTGCGAAAAAATGCAGCACGGCGTGACGTTATACGTAACTTTAATGAGCTATATCTTGGTCATTTTTGGTTTAATTTACAAATAAAAAAATACGTATCGCTTATTTTTGAATAATCTAAAGGACGGACTTATAAATTTTTTTTCGTCAACTAGCCTATTTTATTGCCACTTCTAATAGCCAAAACTTGCAAATATTCTAGTTTATAAGGGTAAATGTAGATGACCTGCTCGGTATTTACTGTGTAACTAACATGAATCACTTGTGATGAGTAACATTACATTTAATCATAAAGTACATAGACAAAGGGTGACGTCATTTCATTGAGCACCTTAAATCATATTGCAATATAGAATCCTAATGCTACCTTTGAACATATTAAGCATGTCTTCTACCTGATGGTAGCGGTCATCGTGGCTTGCAGTTGGTTGTTTTAAGCTTTCATTATAATATTCTTATTATTTATTCCTCTGAAACTGGACGATCTATTACTGTTTTAGCTAAAGACTCGTGTTCACAGAACACTATTTATTAAAAACCTTCGTGATGCTTAGATTGTATCTCTGCCACAAAGTATCCATAGTGTAATATTTCGGAGTTATCATTTTGTTACAATCAATTTAATAGACAATAGAAGCCTCAGTTACCTACTAACAGTACTAACTATCTATAAAGAATAGAAAGGAAAAGTATAGAAAGAAAGAAGAAGAAGAAATAACTTTACTATAGAAAGGAAAAGTCTAACTGAAATATAATCTACTAGGCTATGATAAACATCCCAAAGGAATATGCTCGATTTGGGCAATATTGCCTGAGGTATCTATAGCCTATATACTCATAACTAGCTAAGTTATACCCTGTTAGCTTAAACGTGGATCTATACCATGGATGAGACATATTATAAATTACAAAGTAATTTTACAAGCTTATGACTGAAAAACGTCTTTAAA
Organism: Euclidia mi; assembly: GCA_944739405.2. NCBI lineage: Eukaryota > Metazoa > Arthropoda > Insecta > Lepidoptera > Erebidae > Euclidia > Euclidia mi. Next base: position 25,572,665 of record OX123195.2, read on the forward strand.
ATAATACCGTTACTCATTTACTATCAAAACGGTGTAGCAATTTACGATAAGGGCCACACCTAAGTATTACCTGACTAAATTACAAATTGCATTGCTTCCTCAGAATTTCCAGGTGCCAAATGGTATTTAAAACTTGTCGGGTTATACGAGATATAACCAATTAAGTACAGATAAGGGCTCGGGATTTTATCAAGAGATAAAAAAGCCGGTCAAGTGCGCTTTGTGTTTGCACTATGGGCCACGTACAAGTGGATTTTCGCTGAAATAAACGCACCATGCGTTTCTTCGTGTTAATGATAGCTATAATATTTTAATCATAACCTTCTCCTTCCATTCGTGTTTTACCAATTAATTGTCCGTGTGGTGACGGATTAAGAATACTTACGGATTTTCACCACCCAATTGCATCCCATGGGTGTCGTAAGAGCCGACAGAGGGAGCATATTATGCAGAGAACAGCACTGCAAGAGAAGGAAAACTTGATACATACCCTATACCGACCCGTTTAGCCAGCGTGGTATAGTAGGCCAATTCCTCTTTTCAAAGGAGAGGCCTAGTCCAGCAGGGGACTGTTACAGGCTGATGATGATGATTACGAATTAAGAATACAAAAAATCACTAGTAGTGACACTTACTACCCTATTTCACACTATTACGTGGCTGTCGTAAGAGGCAGCTCAGGAAAATACACGAAACGAATAGTTAATACATTTATGAAGAGGTGGACAACTCTACTTCAAACTCTATAGTAACCTTTCTAGACAGAGTGGTATAGTAGACATTACTGTTTCTACTGGGATTGCGCAGAATCGGTGGTTCAAGTTTTACGATTCTAGCGTATGTTACCTAGTGCAAGCGTTTCTCCATTTGGCTTTCCGCCTAAGGCAATTTAGGCTAGGCTAGGCTAAGCTTGGCGCCAGTACCTACTTGCGAGCCCGGCGAAGAAGGAGAGCCACTGCTGAGCAGATTGCTGGAGCATATGAGCGGTATCGGACCGTCGGGAAAACACTTTCAAGTGCCATCCTTGCGGCCAAGGCCCGCTCCTGGCAAGAACTAGTCGATGGACTAGACAGGGACCCATTCATTCGGAACCTTTCAAGTTCGGAAAAGTAGTCAGACAGGGCTGCATTCTATCCCCGATTTTGTTTAATATTTACGGTGAACATATTATGAGACGAGCTTGCGAGGGTTGGGAGGGTGGTATTAGCATACATAGGAGGCATGAAAATCACAAACCTCAGATACGCTGATGATACTACGCTGTTTGCTGCGAATGAATGCGAGATGGCCGAGCTCATTGATAGAGTGGAGCGAGTGAGTCAACAAGTAGGCCTCTCTATGAACAAAACTAAGATGAAGGTGATGATCGTAGATCGATCCAAACAACTGGAACCCACAGGAAGCCTGCAACTAGAGGTCGTCGATGAGTTCACCTACTTGGCTTCATGTATAAGCTGTGACGGCTCATCGGAGAAAGAAGTGTAGCGCAGCGCAGAATCGGCATGGCTAAAACAGCTATGACACGGCTCCTAAAGATCTGGAATGACAGAAGCATCACTACGACAACTAAAATGAACCTAGTACACACACTCGTCTTCCCTATATTTCTTTATGGCGCTGAAACGTGGACCCTAAAAGTAGCTGACCGCAGAAGTATTGACGCCTTCGAGATGTGGTGTTGGCGCAAAATGCTACGGATACCATGGACTGCGCGCAGGACAAACGTCTCAATACTTAATCAGCTCAGGATCACCATCAGACTCTCGACCATATGCCTCCGCCGCACTCTGGAATACTTCGGTCATATTGCAAGGCGTAATCCTGACAACCTAGAGAGACTTACAATAACTTGCAAAATCGAAGGACGAAGACCTAGAGGACGCAGCCCCACAAGATGGACCGATCAAATTCGCACCACCCTCGAGACCGGCATCCATAATGCTATCCAAGCTGCTCAGGACCGAAATAAGTGGAAGACCATCATAAAAGACAACATCCTGAAGGGAGGTCGCGACCCTCAGAAATGAGGAATCGACACACAGAGAGAGAGATCCGGGTGGGGCGTACTATTAAGTACCTTGGCCTCACTTTGGACTCTCGTTGGGCGTTCGAAGACCACTTCGAGCGCTTGGCCCCCCGGGTTCGTGGTGTGGCGGGCGCGCTTCGACGCCTGCTCCCGAACCTTGGTGGGCCACGCGAGGAAGTTCGCCACCTCTACTGTGGCGTCGTGCGATCCATGGTTCTCTATGGGGCGCCCGTGTGGCATCATCGTCTTACGCGCGCCTCCCGCTGCAGGGCTATCCTAGCCAGTCTGCAGCGGTTGGTGGCCATTCGGGTGGCACGAGGCTACAGGACGATATCCCATGAGGCGGCGGCGCTCGCCCTGGCGTGGGTGAAATGGTCTTTATGACGAGGTTAGCCTTTGTCGGGTAGGCGGGGAGGCGTCGAGTGAAACGCTCGATGAGTGCCGGCGAAATGCGCACCGAAGCGCGTATGAGGAGTGGCGCGTGCGGCTGCATCTACCGCGTTGCACGCGCCAACGCATCGTCGGTGCGATTTTGCCAATATTTGACGCCTGGCTCGAGACGAAAGAGTGCACTACTTTCCGGCTGACTCAGATACTTACCGGGCATGGTTGCTTCGGTGAGTATCTGAGTCCGATCGGACGTGAGGAGACGACACAGTGCCACCACTGCGATGACGATCTGGACTCCGCTCAACACACACTAGAGGTGTGCCGCGCGTGGGCGGTCGAGCGGAGTACCCTGGTCGCTACAATCGGGAGGGATTTGTCCCTACGCTGGTAGGGACAAATCCCTCCCGATTGAAGCGACCAGTAGTAGCGACAATAGTAGAGGACACCCACAAGTGGCGTGCAATGGTCTCCTTCTGTGATGCTGTAACGCTCCAGAAGGAGGCCGCCGAGTGGGAGTGTGAACGACGCAAACCCGCTCGCAGGCGAAGTCGGCGTCGAGGCGGCGGCAGCGGCCGTTGAACTCGACTCTTCCTCAGGTCTGCGGGCGTTGGAGGGGGAACCTCTAATGACCCACCACAAGTGGATCCGAGAAGGCAGCGGACTGTGTGGCGCAGTCTGCTGTGAAAGGCATTGCACACCCCGCCTTTCCCCGGGCACGCATCCCAAGCAAGGGGACGGACGCGACAGGTACAGCGGAGCAATACAACCCCAGTTCCCGTTGTACCTGCAAGGCGTCGAGCTACGGAGCCACCGTGTGGTTTTTAGTCGGTAACCCAGCCCACGGGGTGAGAGTCCGACATATCCCCTTCGACCGCTCCGCGGTTGGATGGGCATGAGGAAACTCATTTTCACACGAAAAAAATTTGGTTGCCTGTAAAGTCGGTATACGGGCGAAAGTTTTACGTGACAACGACTTTGAGTGGTAAAATAATTTTAATGTGAATATTCATTCGTATAGTAGGAAGAAGGACGAAAGACGCGTGCCTTTCACTTTTTATGTCTGTCTCTCTCGCTCTTAGGCGGGACGCGTGCCTCTCACTCGCTCTCATTGTGAGCGCATAACGTGAGCGGAGCGTAACGCAGTTTCTTGAAGTGTCACCCGGCAAACCAATTTATAAGACGTTGTCACGTCAAAAAAAAGTCTAGGCTAAGCTAATTAACCCTATCACAATGCTGCACCTGCACCGTTCTCTTTACATGAACAGGATCATTCCATGTCGTTATTACAAACAGCATACGTTCGGAGAGTTCAAAATCAGTTGCCAAATTGCTACCATATCAAAATAGAAACAATACCATAAAAAAATTTCGTTTATACACAACGAAATTTTTTGCAATATTTCTGATGGTGTGCAGCAACGAAAGCTTCATTATTTTGGGTAATTGAAAATCAGTTTAATTTTCTCATCTTCAATCCCCTATATGTAAGAGTATATGGTTTTCATTAGCTAGTTATATACTTAGTAAGGAAAATACCAACTGTGGGTTCCGCCCACTGATACCACGAATCTATTATCTTTCTGCCTTTGCAAGTCACTTCGATTATTTGAATAATTCTTTATTCCATATCGTGTCTTCGCAAACACGTACAAACACTACAATTTCGTAAGTAGCATAGCAGAGCTCTACTCTTAATGATTTCATCGCTATGTTGACAAAAAGATTACATTTTTGGGTCAAACAGTAATGAAACAGGGCCACTGTACCAGAATATTGAGTACATGTTACAGGTTTACTATGTAATTATATATTCAGCAGATAAACAGTGTGAAGAACTTAATTCATTTCGTAGGTAGTAGAGCCTCTTTTTCTCCTTTCTCATACCGGTTCTCCTCCTAATACCTACCTTTTAAAACCAGTCGTCAATTTTCACTGATACGATCATGGCAGTAAATATCTTATCTTAATATATAAAATCCTTGCGTTACTGACTGACTGACAGACACGCTACAGCCGAAACTATTGGACGCAGGAAGCTGAAATTTGGCATGCATGTTCCTTGGGGACCGTAGGGGTGCACTAAGAAGGGATTTCCCGAAATTCCCACGGGATCGGCCAAAACGGGTAAATTTAAAAAAAATGCAGGCGTAGCTGCTGGCGTCCTCTAGTAACTTATAATAATACTGTTTATTTATTCATAATTACTACGCTTTATACTGTTTACTTAATTATTTAAACATTAGCGCTTAACTTAGTGCAATGTATTAGCGAGGGGATAAGATTCATTGTCACACTAATTGGCCAATTATATTATAGCATTATGTATTCGTGCTGCGTTTTCGTAAACTGCGTTCCATCTCCAGGTTCAGCATAACTGCCTGATAAAAGGAGACGGCTGTATTTTAAAACTCTTGGACGACGAAAGCTTACGTAGACCGAAAGAATACGAGGGCGTGACATCTATCCAACTACTGCCAAACTTGTAGCGTGTCCATCGTCCGGGCTTCCCCAATTACATTTAAGTTCAATTCAATTGATTAATTCGCAAACATGAGTTACATAATACTGAATTATACAGCCTTTAGATAACAACATAATGTAACTAACAGCATGTTGAATAATTTGAAGGTTTTTCAGTTACGAATCGAAACGACATGGAATTACAAGTTAAGTTTTTCCCTTGCCTTTCCTGCATCATCATATTTTGACGACAACCAATTTTCAACCCCTGCGGATTTGCGCCAATTGACATTACACGTGCGAACTATACAAGACTTGATATTTTATCAAAAATATTATGATCTTCTTCACAAAACTTATATTTATGTTAACTTTCTGACCTCTCAAATAACAAATATCATGTATCAATTGGTAATACTTACTTATAAGTTATTTACTAGCGGCGATAGCCCAGTGGTGTACCCATGTACCTACGTAACCACCTGGTTTATGGTATATGGATTATGGTTGGATCTCCAGGTAGCACGGGCACACACCTCCGACCTTTCGAAGTGTGTGTATTAAAAATGTTAATTATCGCTCGCTTAATAATGTGCCTTGTAGATGGCAATAGGCTCGCCCCTTATAACATTTGGACCGAAACTTAACTACTAAAGTGTGGGCGTGTGATACACATCTGCCTCCCCCTTCGGGGATAATGGCGTGAAGTTATGTTATTTACTTAAAGTAATACTTTACATATGAATGATATTATGTAAAAGTTGCGGAAAGTATTACTTTTTCAGGTTTTAGGGTTCCGTACCTCACAAGGTAAAAAAAGGAACCCTTATAAGATCACTTTCTTGTCCGTCTGTCTGTCTGTCTGTCCGTGTGTCACCACCGATTTTTATATTATAACAGGACTTGTTATCTCGTGGTCTTGTCTCAGATTAACGATGTAACATTATTTATTTCGATTTTCATCAACGTAAGCTCGCTGTTGTATTGATATAATCGGAAACATCGAACTCGGTAGAACGCTATAAATAACGATGGTTTAAGCAACGATAGCTGAGTGGAGAGACCGACAGACTACTACGCAGAGGGTCCGGGTTCGAATCCACGGCACGCACCAATGACTTTTCGGAGTTATGTGCGTATTAAATTGTTAATTATCGCTTGCTAAACGGTGAAGGAAAACAACATGAGGAAACCTGCATGTCTGAGAGTTATCCATAATGTTCTCGAAAGACATGCGAAGTCTGCCAACCCGCACTTGGCCAGCGTGGTGGACTATGGCCTTACCCTTCTCATAGTGAGAAGAGGCCCATGCCCAGCAGTGGGACAGCATAAAGGGCTGATGATGATAGACCAGTGTTAGTATAATTACCTATTCAAGAACATTGACTTTCCCATAACGATTGTCGTCGATTTTAATTTGTACTTTAACTTTGATATGTAAGTTGCACTAAGCGGTTGCTGCAAGAATACCACAGATGTAGGGCACATCTGTGGTATTCTTGCAGCAACCGCTTGTAAAGTTATCTTCCCATTTTCTTTTATATTACTCTGTCCAGGGCTGTCATGCACCTATTATGAAATCTTCGAGTAATGAGAAAAATGTCGCTTCGTAATGCATGATACACTTGTAGTATAACAATGCTTATCTGAATCAAACACAGATACCTACCTAGATACCTACTTCGTTGATAGCGTTTCGTTATAATTGTTATGAGTTATGACTCATGTTACACGTTATACTTGGATGGTAATTAAACTATAATTAAGCTGTAAACAATGTAGTTCCGGCAAAAACTGTTTATTTAGTACATTCATGCTTGTGGTCACGTGCGAATACCTTTTTTATTTAACTAGATTTCGACTGCGGCTCCTCCCGCGTGGTTGTCAGTTATCGCGACAAAGGTCCTATGGAGTGGCTGTGTAAGCTATATTACTGCACAGCAATAGTTCAGTTAGAACTATTCCCAAAAAAAATATTCATTCGTATTTTATAATATTAGCACAGATAATATAATACTATACGTAAAGGATGTAGGTGTAGTTTTAAAATAGAAGAACCTTTATGGCTTCGGTCGGAATAGATCGGCTAGATCCAAAATAGCACAGAAATTTTACAGTTACTCATACTTCGGTTCCCTAAGGGGTCCAAGGACCCAACTTTAACAAACCCTGCACTAGAGGATACCCGCATCTTTGCCCGCACATTATTTTTCTGATTCAGCTCGATCCCGTGTTAATTTCAGTAAATTCCTTAGTGCACCCCTACAGTCTCCAAGGAACACATGCCAAATTTCAGATTCCTGCGCCTAATATTTTTAGCTGTTTGTTATCTGTCAGTCACTCAGGAAGTCGGATTTGGTACAGATGAATAAATATATTCTTTAAGTCTCCTTAGTAGAACATCTTACAAGTGGCACATGCTAGACACTCAAAGGTCCTTATAGCTTACTTCCTAAAACTCTTCGATTTATCGTCAATAGATTAATTCCATTGAGTCATTCTTTATGAGGATTTATCATTGTGTAAGACATACGCAATGCATTCAAATTAATAGAATATTTATTTATTTATTTATAGACTCACGCCTGTATCCCCGAAGGGGTAGGCAGAGGTGTTATATTACACCCACATTTCGCCATGAAGTTTTAGGTCCCACGTAATAGGGGGCGAGCCTATTGCCGTACCGGGCACATTACCAGACTCCGTGCTGCTAGTGAGCATTCCCTAACGGGAAAACCCAATAACACTTTGCCCGACCCGGGAATCGAACCCGAGACCTCCCAATCCCACGCGCACATTTATGCCGCGAGACCAACGAGTCATTAATAGAATACCAATTTCGATCATGTGCATTATCATCATCATATCCGCCGAAAAACGTCCACTGTTGGACATAGATCTCCCGCAAGGCTCTCCACATGGGCCGATCATGAGCCACCCACATCCATCCGCTGCCCATGATTGATCATGATCATGGGCAGCGGATGATTGCTCATGTTATTCTCGCCTAATTAGTGATACCTAGTCAGATTGAAACTGTCCTACAATGTAGTACTATCTACTGTTATCAATGCGAAAGTTTATGAAGATAGATAAAAGTTGGATGTTTGCTATTCTTTACTAAAAAGCGGTTGAACTGATTTTGAAGAATCTTTGCAGCTATATATAGTTTATGCTTTAGAATAACACATACCTAGGTTACTTTCTGACGTGATAGTCGATGTATTGTTATAAACCTGTAGATTAAACATTGCCAACCTCGGATCCAAGAGTGGCAGACGTCTAGACATCCTTTTGTATGACATTGACATTTTTCGCGACGTAAAACTAATGCAAAAAGTGCTCCTGCTCGAACAACAGTACATCTTCGATACAGGAATGCTTATCATGAGATCAGAAATGCTATCTGTTCTCGTGTATCCCGACTGTGGATACCGAATCCACCAACCGCAAGACAATCTTCGTGAGAAATACAACATTTCTAAGAACATAATATTTTCTTGGGTTTACGCGAATGTTACACATTGAAACTACAGTTTACGGATTTTATCGCGTTCTATTGGTTTCACTAGTTATTAGTTATTAGATTTAAACCGAATGATCTAGAAACTACATTTTTATAACTAGCCGACGCCGACGTTTTGAATTCTTTACAGGATTCATGTTCGTCTGAACGTCATGAGAGTCTGCCGTGAACAATACAACTGCAATAATTTAAATTTCTAAGGAGATTTTTGATAGTCATACACTTTTAAATATTTCTTTCGTGCGTAAATACCGCGCTTGTTTACCGTAATATGTCGAAACAAAGTCGTAGTGCTTAATAAACATCAGCGTTACAGGAATCGTGTCCGATATCAACTGATAAGTTATCTGACTTCAGGGGCCGTCGATATTGAGGCGCGGACTAACATACTATATTCAATGATATGATGTTTTTGTTTTAAATGTTTGAGGACGATTTTGATGCCGATATCATCATCATACCCACTACCGTTTGCAGTCATCAGCATTGCTGGACAGTAAACAGGCAATTTGCGGCACAGTAGCAATAAGGGTCAATTTGGCTTTGGCCTACTATACCACGCTGGCCAGACGGGTTCGTATAGGCTTTGATATCGAGTTTTGCGTCTCTTCCTAAGGATATTTGCTTCGAGCCGCCTCCTTAGTCACCACACCCAATGAATGAAATGGGGTCGTCATACTTTTTATTGGCTTATGTTTAACTTACGACCAGATATAGTAACATATAACAGACAAAAATAGTAAATGATCACCAAATGAAACCAGCATTTTAATGTAAAATTATAACCAAAGTTTTTTGTTAGTTGTACTCACAGAAATATATAGTAATAGAACGGTGACACGGGCGTGGCGCGCGTGCCAAACTATTGCACTATAGTGCATGTGTTTTCGAACGCATTCGCATTACGCATCGCGTCTCCCTTTCGCGCGCTCAGGAGGTAAAAAAACATTAAATTCGTTACGAATATGCCATATTGTGCAGTTTCCAATTGTAAAAATTAAAAGTGATGCAAAAATATGGAAAAGGGAGGCATTTCATATCACCAGTAAGTATTTAAATTGAGTAAAACTTAAGATTATTGAGATTTAAAACAAGTGGGCTACTTTTACTATGTTTGTCTAATAAGAACATCATCGTTCATTTCTTCGTTATGTTAAATTTCCATTGCTTGAATTATACGATACTTGTTGACATATTTATGAAATAAACACGCAATGTACGGCGAGATACGCGATATTCACAAGATGCCAAAAACAATAACAAATCAGGGGCCACGGGTCAAATAAATAGCTGTGATTGGTCAGCGCGCGCTAGGGATTGACGTTCGGTTTATGGTTACGTTTTAAATTTATCGATAAATAAAAGGAATATTAATTCGAATTAATTATTATGTCTCTGGCTGTCTCTCTCTCTCTCTCTTATAAAGAAAGCAAGCATCATGTTCATGCTTTCAGATCACGAAAATGACATCTATTTGGGAATCCAAGATGGCGAACGAAACATTTTTAATAAAATTAATATGGGTATCATTTTAGGGGTTTTTATGGATTCTAGTCACGAAAATGACATCTATTTGGGAATCCAAGATGGCGGACGGTACATTTTTAATAAAATTAATATGGGTATCATTTTCGGGGATTTTATGGATTCTGGTCACGAAAATGACATCTATTTGGGAATCCAAGATGGCGGACGGGACATTTTTAATAAAATTAATATGGGTATCATTTTAGGGGTTTTTATGGATTCTAGTCACGAAAATGACATCTATTTGGGAATCCAAGATGGCGGACGGGACATTTTTAATAAAATTAATATGGGTATCATTTTCGGGGTTTTTATGGATTCTGGTCACGAAAATGACATCTATTTGGGAATCCAAGATGGCGGACGGGACATTTTTAATAAAATTAATATGGGTATCATTTTCGGGGTTTCCATGGATTCTGGTCACGAAAATGACATCTATTTGGGAATCCAAGATGGCGGACGGGTCATTTTTAATAAAATTAATATGGGTATCATTTTCGGGGTTTTTATGGATTCTGGTCACGAAAATGACATCTATTTGGGAATCCAAGATGGCGGACGGGTCATTTTTAATAAAATTAGTATGGGTATCATTTTCGGGGTTTTTATGGATTCTGGTCACGAAAATGACATCTATTTGGGAATCCAAGATGGCGGACGGGACATTTTTAATAAAATTAATATGGGTATCATTTTCGGGGTTTCCATGGATTCTGGTCACGAAAATGACATCTATTTGGGAATCCAAGATGGCGGACGGGACATTTTTTATAAAATTAATATGGGTATAATTTTTGGGGTTTTCATGCTTTCTGATCACGAAAATGACATCCATTTGGGAATCCAAGTTGGCGGACGGGACATCTTTGATCACGAAATAGATGGTGATGCTGGATTACCCATCCTTTTAAACATCGGAGACGATAGCCATATTGTTTTTTTTTAAATCCCATCCACCATCTTTGATCACGAAATAGATGGTGTTTTTGAATTTCCCATTCCTTAAAATATCGGAGACGATACCCATATCGACTTTTAAAAAAATCCCGTCCGCCATCTTTAATTTCCTATCCGTCATCTTTGATCACGAAATAGATGTTGTATTTGGATTCTCCATCCCGTATATCAACGGAGACGATACCCATATTGATTTAAAAAAAAAAATCCCTTCCACCAACTTTGATCACGAAATAGATGGTGTTTTTGAATTTCCCATTCCTTAAAATATCGGAGACGATACCCATATCGACTTTAAAAAAATCCCGTCCGCCATCTTTAATTTCCTATCCACCACCTTGAATCACGAAAAAGATGTTGTATTTGAATTTTCCATCCCTTTTAACATCGCAGACGATACCAATATAGATTTTTTTTATTTTCCCATCCGCCATCTTCGATCACGAAATAGATGTTGTATTTCGATTCCCCAACCCTTAAAATATAGAAGGCGATACCCATATTGTTTTTTAAAATTTTGTCATCCGCCATCCGTCATCTTTGATATTCCGTCCGCCATCTTGAATCACTAAATAAATTTCATATTATTTAATCAGCATCCCGAAAATCTCGAACACGATACCCATATAGATTGTATCCTATTCGTTAAGCCTTTTTTTTGCCTTTGACCCAACCCTCCCCCTTCTCGTTTGACCAAATTTATTATTATTGTCTGGCCCCTAAAAGTTGTGGCGTAATTTTATATAGCCTATAGCCTTTCGGAATAATTGGGCTATCATAGGCAATATCAATTTTTAAAAGCCGACTGCTAGTTCCTGAGATTAGCCGACATTATCTTTTAGCCTTTTTAGCCTTTTGCCCGGCCACAAAGGGTCGAAACGTTATGTTATATAGCCTATAGCCTTCCGGAATAACTAGGCTACCGTATATAAAAAGAATTTTTCAGATCCGACCGGTAGTTCCTGAGATTAGCGCGTTCAAACAAACAAACTCTTCCGCTTTATTACATTAGTATAGATATTTTATAATATAGTCAAAAGTTTTGTAAGATTTCACTACAGATTTTTAACTAAATAAATACGTTTTATTTTTATAACAGTATGCTATAACCAAACTATTCATAATAAAACATTTTATATAAACAATAACATAATTTCATTTTCCATAGCTCTCACATCGATAATAATTCCTTAGTGTCCCCTCACTATCTATACGTCACTGTGGGCGGGGCTTGCTAAAATGTGACACGCGCGAAATGTACGCGATGACGTGACATTCACCGTTCTATTACTATCTATTTCTGTGGTTGTACTCGTATGAAATACCAACACATAAATAGGATTTATAGGGTTTGTATCAAGTTTTCCTTCTCTTACAGTGCTGTTCTCTGCATAATATGCTCCCTCTGTCAGCTCCTACGACACCCATGGGATGATATGGGGTGGTGACATTCCGTATTCTTAATCCGTCACCACACGGATTAAGAACGGAAGGACAACTTGATACAAACCCTATACCAACCCAGTTTGGCCAGCGTGGTATAGTAGGCCAATTCCTCTTTTCAAAGGAGAGGCCTAGTCCAGCAGTGGACTGTTAAAGGCTGATGATGATGAAGTTGAATAAGAAGAGTTGAGAAGAAGAAATAAGTTGACGGAGCCCTGCTTCGCAGGGCTCCTATTTTTGAATTGAGGGTCACAAGAGAACCTAACATAACCTAATTGGTGATCATTTACTAATAATTTACATTTGGTGTTCGAATTGAAGTGCAGTTGTGACTAAAATAGCTAATAGGTACTATTGTAATTTTAGACTTTATTTTTCTGGTGTTAAGTATAAATTTTTGGTTAAAGAACTACCTAAGGGTATCGAAGCATTTTATGGTGTTTATTACATTTGACCCCCTTTTTATTCTTAACTCGTCATCCGATGGCGCGTGCTAAAATATTTTCTTTTTGTTACTCATTTCTGTACATGGTCCTGTTTTGACGAAGAGTTCTTCTCTTCTTTGATTCGATCATAGTTCCATAGGATTGTATAGAAAACTTTCTTTGCAAAATGACTGATGTTAAGTCAGTTATAATTTTTCATTTGGGACTAGTCTCACTCCCATTTCCACTACTTTGTCGCCTATGTGATCATACTCGTAAAAATAATGATTTAATGACTAATTCTGCTGTCTGTACTGCTACATAGATAAGAATAGTGTTAGAAGGGTCTAAGTATTTGAGAGAAGTCCTCTAAAGGATGAACTTCTCACGAACTGCAGTGTTGGTAGTATATAAATGACTATTTATGCTAATATCTGCTGAAATAAAGGTACTCAACGTTCAGGTACAAAATTCAAACAAGATTTAGAGTGAAAACCAGAAAGTAAGTATGTATTGTAAAGCTTCCACTAGCCGAATGATCGAATTTAATAAAAATTACTTATATTTTACCAATTTCATAATGAAGCAAAGCTATATTTTCTACTCTTTTAGGGTATGGCACATAAGTAGTCTACATCGCATGAAGTCGAGTCTTTTGAAACATGTTCACTACCTGAAGGGAATTGAATTTTGTTCTACTGACATGTTGACGTTAATAGCATTTAAAATATAACCTTAATTACCAATATCTCTAAAAAAATCGAGGTATATTATTTAATCAGCTGTTACATTTATTATTAACATATTTCATAATAAGTGACTTGCACTTTTACTAGAACAAAACTTTGTGTATATTCTTAAAATTAATAATTGATACGCAAATAAGTAGAAATTAAAAACAATACTAAGTAACGTTCCATTTGGGATCGTAAGTATTGCTTTAATTTGCCAGTTTAAGGAGTAATTTACAAATTACTTTAATTTTTAATTCGCTTAATATTCTTGTTACAATACCAGTCTTCTTTTCTGAGACACCAGCGTTGGCCACACGCTTACACATAAAAAGAAAGAACATATCAATTGGTCTAATCGATGGTTAAATAATTTTATACCAAATCGCTTACTTGCACCCTGCCATTAATTATTACTGATAAAATTATGAATCAATCAATTCTTCTCAAGCATTATGCTAAGCTAGGGACCATGGGTAACAGTCATTTGCAAGGCAAATAGGAAGTGATCTTTAGGAAATTTAACTAACACGGGCCCTAGAAGACAAGGTGTCCCGATAGGGTCATCGCGATTTTCAGAGATCTATGGACTCACCCCAATTTGTTCCTGATCGCTACACTAAAAAATATACTTAATACTGTCTATTTTGTTTTCATGTCTGGCTATCGTTTCGTTTCATATTTTGAAGTCATATTAGCGGGGAAATCGATGGTCTAAATACAGATTCATTTCATCTTCTGCTCCGGCTAAAAACGCTTTGGACCTGGCAAAACTACTTACAATCCTCGCTATCCTCATATAATACTGATTTCTAACCATACATCCATTTTCAGCCCACATCGACGGCCGAGTCCTCCCTGACACGAGCTATCAGAACAATGGCCAGCCCTACGTCATCACGGCGGCTCGTCTTGCCCAGATCCGGGGCAACTTCATGTACTGGTTCTACGATCAGGGTGGCAACGAGAACATCGGCGACTACCAGCGGGACATCCATACCAGCACACCGCAGATACACAAGAACTTCAACTTTCAGCTGCCGTTCTTTGGGTTCAGATTTAATTATACGAGGGTGAGTACATATAACACTTTTCTTTGAAAGTGGGTCTCTGGCACTTTAGTCCATCATGCCAGTCCATACACTTTAGCCCCTGTTCATGTTTTAACAGCAAGTGCAATTTTGATACGACATATAATAAACGGCCTTTATAACTAGGCTCTATCTTGTTGCTACTAATTTAATGAGTGTAGAAGCCATAATTAGCAATGGTCTTGACCCCTCAGACTCTTTGTAATCTGTAAGATGAAAAGAGACGGCTGTACCGGCAGTCTAAGGACCAATGGTTTCACCACTGATAAGTACAATGAGTGCAACAGATGTACCTACGAACATTAGTTCATTTTAGTACCGGGTTGAACTTTTGAAGTAGTAGAATTAAATCTATGATTGATTTCTAACAGCTTTTTAAAGACTACAAATCTAAGCGTTGTAACACGAAATGGAAAATGTAGAAGCTTAGTTATATCAGGCCCTATTTTCTTGATAATTATCGTACTCATTTACCGTCACTTCAAGGTACCTGCTTAACTTTTATCATGTTGTCCACCAGCTCTCAATGAACGGCTATATCTACTTCAGCGATCCGCCAGACCACTACACGTACCCGCTGTCGTTCCCCGTCAGGGACTGGCCCGATCTCAACGACCCCTCCTTCATCGGTATATTCTTCAGCAAGTGTCGTATCGGTAGTCAGCGGCCTGAGGATCCCGATCAGAGACGACCTGGAGTATATTTTAGGATGGATAGAGACTTGCAGGTGAGTCATAATTTGTATAAAATAAATATACCGAATGTTGTATTATGTTTGATGATATTCACAATATCACAATATGTGTCCAATTTAAAACTTCCTTTGCTAAATACGGACTGTTGCATCTGTGGTCCAATTAATGAGCAAAATCCATCATCCAAAATAATACAGAAGGAGAGCGGGTTCTCCGGCTTTTTGTTAGCTCTGTATCATCAAAAGCAAGAGGGAGACCAAAGAAAAGATGGATGAAGTGTGTGATGTGTGATATGAACAAAGAGAAAGTGAAGTTTTAAATGACGTTTAATGAGGGAGAATTTAAGGGAAATACATTCTGCGCCGACCCTAAGTCATCTAGGAACAGGTCAGGCAGAAGAAGTCATTCTGGTTTCTACATTAGCCTGCCCATAGACTACCATATTGACTCATATTTTTTCACAACAAATACCATACCAGTTTAGATTAAACCCAACATGTTCAAAATTGTACACAGCTATAATCCAAAAGAAAATTTTAAAATCATGTTTAAAATACCTTGCAACAACAGTATTTATTAAAAGCTTCAAACAGTCTTTTTTTAACTTTTTCTTCTCCATAGACTCGCACAGACCAGCTTGGCGTGGAGATGCGTGAGCGCATTACGTGGGACATCCGCGAGGGCGTCATCGGCTCCGAGGCGTTCTTCCCCAAGCACGCCATCACCATTACCTGGAAGAACATGTCATTCGCCGGTGGTATCGATAACTCGCTGTTCATGGTAAGCTTTACCGGATTTATGGCTTTTGGTCAATCTTCTATCAACATCTTCATATCACCTAATGGAAGGAAAGAGGAACCCACCACGCGCCCTCGGATTGACCACCCCAACTATTGCAATAGAAAAAGGTTGACAATACCGAACTCCTCTATAAGGATAAGGGATATCGAAATGGTATGGGTTCCAGGAAGATACCTGACTTGCAGTATCCCGCTGTATGCGCCGACTATTTTCGACACGTGTTTCGCCTCTGCACGAGGCATCCTCAGGAGCGATGGGCAACGACTCAGCCAACTATATCTTCATATCACTTGATTAGTTAGTGGCCAACACTGGTATCTAAATGCATAAGGAGTCCGAAGATCTTTGATATGTTCTAATGATTCTTATACTGAGACGGCTTTACGTGGCTTCTGAAGGACGATAGCGCTCTATCAACTAGGAGTCTATTACTACATTGTGACTTGCCCTACCGTTCATAACAGGTCGGAAAAGTTAAGCAACGCTTGCGCAATTCACCACTTGAATGAGAAACCGCATGTGGCATTAACATTAGAAAGCTGCCGTGCTTCGGAGGGTACGTAAAGCTGTCGGTTCCCGTTCTGGTTTCAGGACAAGAATCGTTAGCTCATGGGAGGCCTACGGACGGTCTGAAAAAATTCCAACACTAGAGTTGTCTCACACAAAAAATAAAAACCTAACTGTCGATGTTGCAGATTTTAATATCAATTATCCGATTCCAGCAAGACATTAGCATCATATCCCTTCAGAAGCTTAGCTTACGTAAAGCTTATTCTTGCAATTTATCATGTGATCATTTTAATTTCTTCTTTATAGACGAACACATTCCAAATGGTATTGGCGACGGATGAGGTGTTCACATACGCGATCTTCAACTACCTGGAGATCAACTGGAGCTCGCACACTGAAGCTGGTGGTGACACCACTACTGGTGAGGGTGGTGTACCGGCTTATGTAAGTACTAGAGGACGCTAGCAGCTACGCCTGCATTTTTTTTAAATTTACCCTTTTTGGCCGATCCCGTGGGAATTTCGGAAAATCCCTTCTTAGTGCACCCCTATGGTCCCCAAGTAACATACATGCCAAATTTCAGCTTCCTGCGCCCAATAGTTTCGGCTGTAGCGTGTCTGTCAGTCAGTCAGTATCGCAAGGATTTTATATATTATGATTTTATATATTATGATTAGTCGTGATCCGTGGTCTCTACCGTGAGGTATCGTCATCCATTGAATCGTTCTATCAAATCGCCTATCGCGTTTTTTTTATTCTTCCCAACTTTTTGAGCTCATAATGTAATATTACGTAGAGACTCTACTCTTACGTAGCATTACACTGAAACTCTACAGTAGAGTTTTTCACGAATGTGACACTCATATAAAAAGGCCAAGTCACTTTGCATACCAGGTACACGAGAAGCTAATAGAATTACCTGACCTATTCAAAGTGTGAAAACATCTAAAAAAATTGGGTAAGTGCGAGTTGGACTCGCGCATGAAGGGCTCCGTACCATCATAATTATATAAAAGAAAATCACGTTCGTTGTATGTATACTTAAATACTTTTAAGTTTCTACCTGTTTATTAAGATCGAGTAACAAATTGCTTAAAAATTACGTTTGTTGTATGGGAGCCCCCTTTATTATTTACTTATTTTTATTTAATTATTTTTTATGCAAGGTAATATACAACTACATATTCTGTGAAAATTTAAAGCGTCTACCTGTTACAGTTAGTAATTTGAGCAAAAAAAAAACAAAAAAAAACACGTTTTTTGTATGGGGCCTCCCCTTAATATTTGTTATTAATTACCTATTTGTTGTTATAGCGGTTACCGAAATAAATAATTTGTGAAAATTTTAGCTTTCTAGCTATCACGGTTTATGAGATACAGCCTGGTGACAGACAGACGGACAGACAGACAGCGGCGGCTTAGTAATAGCACAGACGGTAATAGGGTCCCGTTTTTTACCTTTTAGGTACGGAACCGTAAAAAACACCTGCCGTAGGTATAACAAATCCTGTAGTGTGGGACTTTGCAAACGTCCAAAAAAGGTGTCGTGGGTGCAACTCTACTCCCACAAGAGATAACTCTTTGTATGATCCACAAAATGTTTTACAAGTCTAGCCGTTCCTTGCATCCGTTGATTGAATATTTGTAAAGTTCTCCGTGGCACAAGATTTCATCTTAGTGCGATAGTTGTCTTTTTAAAGAAACTGCTATAGATTATGATTTCCTGTTATAGCATTATGTCTTGCATTATCTCGTCTATAATCTTTAACTTCATAGCTTTTGGTGGACGTAACATTTTTGAATATAACCTTTTTATAGGTAATGAGCAAATAATATTTTGATACGAGTGAAATATGCATAGGTCGTGTAGTGAGAATGATATTTAAAAAATCCTTGTTGATACTGGAAACCTTACACGAATACATTTTCAAACCGTGATTGACTTGAACCGGCAAAAAAAGAATTTCGAAAAGGTTCCAAACGCAACATCGAACCCAGCAAGCTAGAAACTCAAGTCTAACTCCTCAGTTACGCCAAATGATAAAAAATCAATTCAATGGAGGATAAAGATCAGACATTGCTGTGGGTTGTTTTTCCTTAGCTTTAGAAATATTTTAGGCCGGATATTTCCTAACCACTCGGTCCTGTGTTTCACAAAATGGAAAATGACGTTTAAGTAACACTAGAATGCACGGATCCGGTCTGTCCATCTATTAGGACTACGTCCTCTTGGCTTTTTGCCGTACAACTATCCTTATTAAATACTTGATCGATTTTTTGTTCTTTAGATTGGTTTCAATGCTGGCAACGGAACGCAGAGTTACGAATACAAGCCTTATTCCCAGGCGTCAGTACTGAGAGATCTGACAGGAAGAGGATGGGCTAACGGCTTCCCTGGACGACACATATTCAGAATAGACGAGAAGATACTTATGGGAACGTGTAATAAAGATATAGGTAAGTATTTTTCTAAGATCATTTAACAACTTTACTGTTTTGCTGTCTGTCTTTTACAAGCAAGCAATAAGTAGAAAGACAAACGATGTAAAAACAACAAATCATTAAAATAATTTAAACAGGATGAAGTTAAAACACGTTTAAATAAAGTGCCTTTATCATCAGCTGTGGATAGTCCATGTTCTTCTTTACCTAGAAATCAAACTATTTTACCAAAATTTAATCTCAAAATTACTAAATGGCTTTACTTTATTGTGGCAATTTTTCAATTACATTTAACTCAAAGTCCTTCGGCGAATCCTAAATCTTCACCTTAATGCTGCGAACTACATAAAATCTGACTGCACGGTTGGCGTAGTGGTTTGAGCGGCCGCCTCGTCGCTTGACACTGCGCCGAGTGTTGTGGGTTCGATTCCCACATGAGACAACACTTTGTGTGATCCATAAATTATTGTTTCGAATCTGGGTGTTAATTGTCCTCGTTAGATGTATGTTTGTAAAATCCCCCGCGACACAGAATATAGTCCTAATGCGGGGGCTGTCTTTAAAAAAATTCTTCTTCTTTTTCTCTCCACAGACGGTGCAAATCTCCCACTGATGTTCGCTCCTGAGAGTGGCAACATGCTTGGAGGCACCATCGTCAACATCACGGGTCCCTGCTTCAACCCCAACGACAGGATCACCTGCAGGTTCGATACCGAGTCAGTCATCGGCGCTGTGGTCGACGTCAACAGGGCTATCTGCGTTCAGCCCAGGTTCTGGCATAATGGGTATGCTAGGTTCGAGATCGCTATAAACAACGAGCCTTATAAGTGGAAGGGAAAATTCTTTGTTGGTGAGTAAAAATTATATTTTGATACCACTTTTAAAAGGAAGAAGAAAGGAGAAAGGAATGCTGAAATGGTTTGGGCACGTGGAGCGAATGAGTGAAGAAAGAGTGAATGAAGTGAAGAATGAGTGGCAAATCGGATGCGGTAGACCTCGTCGGACATTCGTCGATCAGATTGGGGACATCTTTAAAAATGGCAAGATCCGAAGCACCCGGAATCGGCGAGCATGTATGAACAGAGTAATGAATGTAGAGGAAGCGCGTGAGGTTTCTAAGGATAGATGCAAGTGGCGTTCCGTTGTCTCTGCCTACCCAGACGGGAAAAAGGCGTGAGTATATGTATGTATGTATGTACTTTTAAAAGGAAGTTCTGGGCTTTTTAATTCTAAATTAGGTATGCTGTAATTAGATCTCTGTATCATCTCTAGTCAATTATCATTTGGAAGCTGAACTTCTGTTCATACTTCAGTGAGGCGACTACGACGAAACCATTGCGATAGACATATAAAAATATTATGTTTTCTCTTCCAGAGATCTACATAGATCTGTGAATGCTAAGCACTTTTGTAACTAGTTCTTACATGCAATCTTTGATAGCGCAATATACGATCTATTATCTCGTATCATCACTCTACAAGGAATATGTCTAACATGACTTCAATGTTTTAGAAACGCCCGCTACCGCCGCCGAAAAGATCTTCTTCACTGATAACTCAGTTCACGAAAGATATCCTCCCGAAATACGTATTACTTGGGACCGCTTCAATTTGACAACGAACCTCAACGTCCAACTGCAGATCAGCTTATGGGGTTATAAGGAAATCACCATCAGACCTCAGCTCGAATTCATAGATATGATTGAGGCTGGTGTGGCGAATACTGGGGAATATGTGATCAATCCACAAAATTTCAGAAACAGAGACAACTTCATGCACAACGATATGCAGTTCGGTTTCCTCCAGATTAATTTGACGACGCCTGAAGTATTCAAAGGGGTCTCCATTTCACCGTAAGTATAATGGCGCTGATACACTTGAGCATTCACCTGTAATGAGCATTCTCGCGAATGTACGAAACAAATGAGTGTGTTTTAGCGAGCATTCTCACGAACATTCGCGCGAGCCTTAGAATATAGATAATACATAGAATTCGCGCTACAATGGCGGTTAAACCCAATATATTTACTTCACTTTGACTTATGATTTTAATCTAGGGAAGAATCTTCGTAGTTTGTCACTAATTTTAACTTGACTAGTGATGGGCGTACTCAGAATAAATATCGATAAAATATCGATAATGTTTACAATAGATCATTAGATTTGGTTTACTCAGGATTAATTTCAATAGAATGTTGATAAACTCTCGATATCGATAAATAAATTTGAACGTAGGAACATACACTTGTGTGATTTATTAAACCTGTTCAAATTAAAATCTGCATTTTATTATTTAGAAACGTCATTTGTTTATGTATCTTACTCTTACTCTCGAAATAATTCACAAATGAAACTGAAGTAAACATATTGGGTAAAACTGCAGTTGTAGTGCGATTTCTATATTTTTTCTATATACTACGGACTATTTGAATTTAGAGTGTTCGCTAGAATGATCGTGAAAATGTTCGGTTCGACATAACAGAAAGCGGCGAATGCTGACTGTTCTGTTACAAGTGAATGCGCAGGTGTATCAGCGCCATAAGAATATTGTATTCTCTTACTAGCCTGTAAAAAAATCCTTCTTTGTTCACTAAGGCACTGACGCACTAGCTCCCTAGCAATAACAGGCGCTCCACTGAGTACGCGTTGCTTTCTTAAATGAAAATAAAATTCTCTAATCCAAAATAATTCAAAAGAAATGATATGCAACCATGACAGAATAATGATAATAATCTCGAGGAAACTTGTAAGGACAATATTTAATATTTCTGACATAATAACTTATTTATGTAACTCGACCTTTTCTTTCCTCAGAGTTTTATGGAGTCGTCCAATCCCTCTCGGTTGGTACTTCGCGCCGCAGTGGGAGAGACTCCACGGACAACGCTGGCCCAACGCTCTCTGCAACAACTGGTTACGAACGGATCGGTTCCTCAAGAACTTCGCCTCACAAGTCTCCGTCTGTCCCTGCACGCTGGAACATGCGCTATTGGATAAGGGTCGTTTCTTGCCTGATATGGATTGTGACAAAGATACCAATCCGACTTGTAGATATCATTGGGGCGGTGTGCATTGCGTTAGGAGTGCTACACCAAGGTAATTTTAGTGATAATTTTTTCTGGCAATATTGCCTTAGATATATGTACAAAATATGCTTATGAATGCTCCGAGGTTGCAAAGTCGTCTTTATGAAGGCTTATGCAGATATGTATGCTATTTTGCAAAGAACCACCTTTTTCGAAAGTGCTGATCTTTTGACCAACAATCATCATCCTTGTTTCCAGCTTGGAAGGCTCAGGCCAACAGTGCTGCTACGACAAGAACGGCTTCCTCATGTTGTCTTACGATCAGATGTGGGGCTCCAGGCCTTCTAGGTCTCATGACTTCGGCTTCACTCCATACAATGAGGCCAACAAGGTGCCATCACTGTCTCATTGGTTCCACGATATGATTCCGTTCTACCAGTGCTGTATGTGGCAGGAGGAACAAGCGGTTGGTTGTGAAACGTTCAGGTTAGTAATCATCGTATAATATGTCAATGAAGAAGAACAAAATTAATGCAAACTGATTTCTGATTATTATGATCAGTCTTTCGTCTCAAAATATTTTTTATCTCTGAGAATATAGTTGAAGTTTGAACATATCTGCACATATTTGCGCTACACTATTCTTTATTGCCGTATAATATTTTTATTCAAAATAGTCAAGTTAAAGCATCCATTTTGTACCTTTATTTGCAATCAAATTAAAACTAACATAGCTAAATGACTATTTACACATAAAATAAAACAATAATTTCTATACTTAAATAACTTAAAATAAACTATATGATACTCAAGTTAAATAAACTATATGTAGGTAGATCATAAACAACATAAAAGTTAGAATGCTATTTACTTCTATCTCTCAATAGGTTTGAACGTCGTCCTTCGCAAGACTGTGTTGCATACCAGTCTCCAGGAGTGGCTGGTATATTCGGTGATCCTCACATCGTCACATTTGATGATCTTCAGTACACTTTCAACGGCAAAGGTAAGTGCGTAGAATAAACACATACATTTCTGCCCTTGTTTATGATAAAAATAAACTACCGTATGAAAACCTATAGAAAAGGAAGCGATTACGATTAGATACGAAGACAATATTATCCAGTGTTTCAAAATGGAATCGTATTCTGCAATACTTATGGAAAAGACGAGTAGTGGCTTCATCCTGTTTAGCTTTAGCTTCAAGTTATATGCATACAGTCACATACAAAAGGTACTTTTCTGTACGGGCTGAGCACTACGTGAGTTCGATTGCACGAGTAGAGCTCGTGATTTTTTCTGTTCACAAATATATCTGACAAAATATGTTGTGTCCTAGGTGAATACGTACTGGTACGAGTGGATCACCCTGAACTGAAACTGGACGTCCAGGGTCGCTTCGAGCAAGTGTCCAGGAACATACACGGACGGGTTAACGCTACACATCTGACTTCAGTCGTAGCTGCTTCCAACAACTCTGTACCGATTGAGGTAAGTACCTAGCTCAATTCGTTTTCCGTTCTTCGTTCGTTGTCACGTGAGTGCGTGTGGTCAACTCTGGTGTCTTAGTTCTTGGGCCGCTCGAAGACCTGCTACTTGGCTTTAAGATTCTTCGCCTGAGACAAGAACGGGAACCGACGATTCTACGAGCCATCTGAAGCACGGTAGCACTCTGATATAAATGGCATACAAGCGATCACCCATCTATGTAGGTTGTGACTTCTGTGGACGTTGATAAGCTTTCCTGATCTATTATGGACGCTATGAGCGCTACCTCATAATATTAGCACGTAAGACAGCAAGTATTGACCCTTGCAGAATACCATTATAGTTCGTGGTGTTTTATTTACCTATTTATGTTAAATGTATGATGTAATAATAATAATCTTTATTACGAACATATAACATCAACATCTTACAGGTGAGACACTGACCTGACAACTTATGTGTGTGTGTGTGTTGTGTGTGTGTGTGTGTGTGTGTGTGTGTGTTTTGTGTGTGTGTGTGTGTGTGTGTGTGTGTGTGTGTGTGTGTGTGTGTGTTTAAGTGTGTGTGTGTGTTTGTAAGTGTGTGTCATACCGCTATAAAAAAATTGAGCTTCAGTGCTTTCATAGTCCATGTGATTTAACCACTATAATAATTTATCATTGTTGTTTGATGTATCATTGTTGTTTTATTTGTAGGTCCGTTTGCGCCCCACACATGCTCAATGGAGATACAGACTGGATGTGTTTGCTGACAACAAGAGAGTGTACTTTGACAGACCCGCTCTTAGAGTTCAATATTTCCCAGGTATGTCCCAAAATGTTTACATCATAATCTTCAAATGATAACAAAATTTTAAAGGATGTGTTTTAGCATAGATATGGCTTTACAAACAAAACTGCAGTAGGTATATTATAAAGAATATTGTATTGTTATCTGGCTACCGACTTGCTACATCATATTCGAAAAAGTAACTACTTCCACAACATTTCAAGAATAATTCGAGTCAAAGAGCCTTATATGTATTATAGAGAGCCGAATCGTGTGTATAAATAACATTTCTTTTTAAAGTCGATTAAAAATATACAAATAGCGTTTCAAGTATCTTTTGAGTTATTATTCATCCATTAATAGTTTCGTTCTTCTTTTACAGGTGTAACAGTTTACCAGCCTATGTACATACTGAACCAGTCGGAGATCGTAATCATGTTCGCATCAGGCGCTGGTGTCGAAGTCGTGGAGAACAAAGGCTTTATGACAGCTAGAGTATATCTACCTTGGACGTATATGGTAAGTGGGTGCCGAGAATGTACCATCATCATCCCATCGTGATCTCGTTGCAATGGCAGAGGTCAGACAGCAGTTCCTCTGTAGCAAAACTAATATACTATCAAATCTACTTAGATCAGTAAGCGGACATCTAGTTCCAAAACGAAAAATCTTTGATGCAACTGGAATAACGCTAGAACTTTGATGAGCCCAGCGTCATCCTGGTTGTGTGCTGACCTTCGGTATGAAATCTTTACAGACAAACTAAACTGTGAGATAAAATAGTAATGCAGACATAATTTCGCCAATTTTAGAGTGATAAATGTCAAGATATAAAACAGAACCAAATCTACGCGAAATTTATTTGAGACTTCATGGATTCTTCGAATGTTATCTCTACGATCATAAATGCTATTTTCTGTTTCTTCTAGAACCAAACGCGAGGCTTATTCGGCAATTGGTCTTTGGACGTAAACGATGATTTCACGAGACCAGATGGCACAAGGGCAACTGTGGATCTCAATAACTTCCAGGCTGCACACAGGGACTTTGCTCAGTATTGTGAGTTTTGTTTTATTTTGAACTTATACCTATACTAACTTAAGATACTCGCATTTTTTGGATATCAGCGGATTTCCGAACAAACTTTCAACTCCTTTTTTCTTACTTACCACTGATCACTGTCTGTCATCTCACCGTGTGTCGATCGCTGTGTGGGTAACTTACTTGTTTTAAATGGTATATATGTTACTGTAAAAGCCAGAAGTGCGGTAAATCTTAAGATTAACCAGTTAATCCTAAGATTTACCAGCATGAGTAGCCTACTCGCTTGCTCCTTTATAAGGCGCAGGTCCGGCCGCATATGGAATACTGTTCTCATCTTTGGGCAGGGGCACCCCAGTACCAGCTTCTCCCTCTGGACCGCATCCAACGGAGAGCCGTTCGAATTGTCGACTGCCAAGATATTTGCAATCGGTTAGACCCCTTGGCGCTGCGTAGAGATGTAGCATCGCTATGCATCTTTTATCGCTTCTACTATGGGGAGTGCTCCGAGGAATTGTTCGGATTAATCCCTGCTGCCTCTTTCCGCCATCGTTCTACGCGACAGCATTTCCATCCCCATCATTTAGATGGTTGGCAATCCACAACCGTGCGCTTCTCTAGAAACTTTCTGCCTCGCACCTCTAAACTGTGGTATGATCTGTCACCTGCAGTTTTTCCGAACCAATACGACCTTCAAACCTTCAAGAAAAGAGCGTATTCCTTTTTAAAAGGCCGGCAACGCACTTGTGACTCCTCTGGTGTTGCGGGTGTCCATGGGCGGCGGTAATCGCTTAACATCAGGCGATCCGTCTGCTCGTTTGCCCCCTATTCCATAAAAAAAAAGAAAAGTGAGTTGGTAAATGTCCGAATTTTTTAATAAAAAACACTAAGTTGACGGAGTTCTGCTTCGCAGAGCTCCAATTTTTGGGTTAAGGGTCACAAGGGAACCTGACATAACAATTACTTGAGTTACATTCTCACCTAAGATTACGGTTACAGTAACATATATACTAGTTTACTATAATTATAATATTTGACACATTGTGCATAAAAAAAGACAAATTGCCATATTTTCTATGTTAGGTTATGTTAGGTTCTCTTGTGACCCTTAACCCAAAAAAGGAGCCCAGCGGAGCAGGACTCCGTCAACTTACTTTATAAAAATTCGGACATTTAACAACTCACGCTGGTACAGCTTAGGATTTACTGGTAAAGCTTAGGATTTACCGGTAAATCTTAAGATTTACCGTACTTCTGGCTTTTACAGTAACATATGTATATTATTATAACCTTTTTCGTCTCAACTTTTCAAGTGGTTAACATTAGTTGTGATTACGGAAAGACATGGTTATTGTTACATGTCTTTGACTAGAATTTATAATTAATGGAGTTCATCTATTCTTTAAGCCTTTATAAAAGCTATTTATTTGCACATTAAATTCTGCCATTGACTATTGGGACAAAAGGAAGTCTATATGTACTCTTACTCTTTGTTCCATGTGTACTCTCATCTGATGTTTATGCAAGCGTATTTTTGCATGAATGGGAAACAAGCAAGTTGCAAGCAAAATTTTGCACAAACTTTTGCATTTATCATAGAAAGCGATAGTATAGTTCCAATACTCACTCGGGCAAAAATCTTGCAGGGCAACTAACGGATCGAGAACAACGAGACATAGGCGTAGCGATGTTCTTCAGGGAGTACGGTCGAACAGCCGCGTACTACAACGACAACCTCTTCCAACCGAACTTCATACGAGAACCGGCGGACTTCCTACCGGCCAACAGATCTCAGGACGTGGCGAGAGCCATAGAGCTGTGTCAGGACTCGTATCAGTGTCGATACGACTTCGGTATGACCCTCAATCGAGATATGGCCGAGTTCACCAAGAATTACCTGTCGTCTATAGTGAGTATACATATTTTTAATGATCAATTGCCACCAACTGCAAGTTGGCCTAGGTTCATTGAAATAAAGCTTCTAAGAGAGCTCTATATCGAAGTCTCTAGAACGATGATGACTCTACTCATAAAGTTATTATAGCTGTACTCAAAGTAAACGGCCATAGCGAAAGACATTTAACTGGTGGAGAACCCAAGATTTTTTTCCAAATTATTAGTAGAGATGGTTACTATGGCCACGCATAAAAAGGTTGGAAACTATGTGGGCCAATGTCTCACCATAAAATAATGTGTAGGTACAAAAAATAAAACCTATTATTTTTTTATAGCTCATCACTTCATCAGCAACTGCAACTTATTCTACACAATTATCACGTAAATTATAGCTCAAAGTAATTAAAATCTAATTGCCTTACGCCTCCACATCGTATTCTGTATGACGTTATTTATGTGTAAACGTATGCAAAACCGTATGATTCACCTTATCCTGCCATTAAATAAATAATAGCCTCGATTGTCAACTAGTATTGACAATGAATAATGGTTTCCCAAGCTTGAATAAAAAAAAAAAACGCACAGCTATGATAGACAGCGACTATCTTTTGACGATGCTTCATCGTTTTGAATGAGACTACTATGGCTTAATAAGACACCTTGAGCCTCAGTCAAAAAGTAAACATTTTTGAGAGATTGAAGCTTCGATATTTTTGGTCTTGGTGTGATGTTCTATGATTCCACGCTGGTTTTTATATACTACATGTATTTACCACTTTAGGCAACTTTTGGTGGTTTAGCTGCCACTATTATTTACTTACTTACCACTGGTGTGGTTCAACTGAAATATTTCACCTTTAGTAATATACGTATATCTTAATCTGTGTATAGGGAGGGATTCTGGATTGTAATTAAATCAAATTTTAATAGGCTCTTAAATAAAAGGGATAGGTTATCCTTTACATTAAAGTACAAAAAGATTGCATATAAAGTTCGCGTGCAGAACTATGATGCATCTTGACAAGCATTGTTCTTTTAATTATAATGCCAAGGTCCCCCATGGTGCCTGCAACGTACTTATTTACTACTTAGTCGACAGGTTTACTTCATTCATTATTCTCGTGTCATACAAATAATATAAAGGTATTCTTAACTGTGGCTGTGTGTATTTACGCCGGATATTTTTTTAAGATAATATTTTTATTTGACCTTTTATCTGAAATTCGGGTAAGAGACTAAGTTAGGAACTTTTGGCTAAGGCTAGGCGAATACGATATCAGAGTTTCTGAACAAAAAGAAAGTGTAAAGTTGGTACATATCGTCAGTGCGATGAGACAGTTTTATTATCTTCCTCTCACCAGTGTGCTTCTAGCTTAATATGTGAATGACGATCAGAATCTGTCTACAACTCCAATATTTCCATGTATCTAGAAGAAAATCCAACGTGTTGAGGTATTTCTGTAACGGTCTTTAATTATTGTTTATATTTGCAGACGAATATAAAAGAAACAAACGCAAGACGGGTGATCAGCTGCGGTATTTTGGAGACTCCTCGCTTCGGAAGAAAGAGTAATTTCTTCTTCACACCGGGAACCAGGGTATGTACTTCAACATCTACACTATATTCTGCAGATTCTTTACTGCACAAATAACGTCATGGTATAAGCGGTTGTCCCACCGTTTAAAACGCCACCGAGGGTTGTGGGTTCGAGCCCACACAAAATACGCCTTGTGACGTCATTTCGACAACCATTTAACATATTAAATTAAACAATGAATTACAAACTCTTCCTGCTAAGCCAAACAATGACAAAGCCACAATACATTTTATTAACGGGTCAGCATACTAGTAAGTAGGTTATTCCTATCTTTTATTCGTCCCAACGCGTAACCCAATAACCGCAATACGTCACAAATCAAGGAAAAGCAACTCGCAGTTCTTGGTTTTTCTAGAAATTTCCTAATGTGTCATTGCTTGTCCGTGCTAGGTGAACTTCGAGTGTAACCAGGACTTCATTTTGATCGGAGACAAGAGACGAGTGTGTGAGGACGACGGGCGATGGAATTTACCGGATTATGGATACACTGAGTGTCTGCGTGAGTACTTTTCAATAGTCTTTATTAGGTACTTAGTTTGTATTGGAAGTAAATATTGCGCGTGAGCTTGTAGTTAATAATTTACCTAGAAAATATTACTTCATTTCTAAATTTTAATATGGTTCTGAAATGCGCATCGTTACTACGCTAGTGCTATAAAACCTACTACATATATATGTACCTATGCATAATTTAAGAGATTTTTTTTTTTTTTTAGTGTCACAAAAATTTTGTAACATTAGACATATTTTCATAGTAGTGACAAAACTCTTTTAATATGCAGGTAACCAAGAATACTCTCAACGCGCACTGTTCATGACTTGGGCGGTCATATTGGCAATTATTCTACCGCTAGGACTCTTGATCTGCCTCCTCTGGTTTTGGTGCTGGCACAAGCCACGCTCCGAAGGCAAAGACGGCTTCCGCTTCGAAGACATACCGCGCGCTAAATCTGCTTCACGACTTAACCTAAGATCAGCTTCAATGGGAAACCTCACTGACACAATGAAATCCTCCACTTTACGTAGCCAAAAGAGCAAATTGCCTGATACTCCAACAGAAGAAGCTCCAATGACCCGATCGATAGCTAGATCAGCCCCAGCCATTCCCCAAGATGATGTAGGTGACAGTTCAGGGATAGGGTACCCAGATTCTGGTAAGAGTGACTCGAACAAATCAGACAAATCGAATCCGAAAAAGAAGAGAGCTTACGACAAAACTTACAGGACTAACGAGCCTCTACCGAATGCTCCCGATGTAGAATTCCCCGAAAAGCCTTGGGATCTCTCAGAAGAAGACTTACTTTCTATAACCTCCCCTTCTGACACTGAATCCAATCGCGATTCAACTCTAACCCGCCCTGCTAAAGACATTGAATATGTTAGCAGACCTCGTCAATTAGGCCGTAGAGCGTTGCCTAGCGACTCAGGCTACTCCACTAAGGAATCTGAGGATCCATATTCACCGAAATACGAAGGCCAATACAGCCCCATACCATCCCAGTACTCTCCTACTTATTCAGAGATTTACTCCCCACCGATTAGTCCTACTTCTGATAACAGTCCTCGGAACACGTACAATAATCCTGGATTGCCAGAAGCTCCCAAAAGTGCCCCTATAGATTCTATAAAGACATTTACTATGCCTACGCAAAAGGGGAAATCAATGGAGACTCTTATTGACCCACCTGTTATGGAAGTACCTTCAATGAGCAGTCGCTCTACAATGGTCTAAGGCATATACAGTAGTATTTTAGAACTTAAATTCAAACAAAAGCCCTTCTACTGCCCATATTCTTAATGACAAGTTTCAAAGTAAAATAAGAATTTTCTAGAAGTAAGTACAATTAATGTTTTAGTATTCGCACGTAGGTATTACTTAGATTTTACACTTTCGTGAGTTTCCCATCGTTGTTGAATGTTTGTAAATCGTATTTATATAAATAAAGTAATTTTAAACCGAATTTAAAGTCACACGAAGAGGAAATTTCTGTTCCCATATCGGTAGAATAATGTCCACATGACACTTTGATTACGTTTTTATAAGAAAGCAAGTAATGACTTTATTATGCCACGTTTTTTGTGGAATAGAAATTTTCTCTGAATTGTGATGGAGTTTTATTTTTTTGTCTTTCCTAATGTATGAGTTTATTGCTTGCTTTCTTATCTAGTGTACATAATAAGATTGAGGTCACGCAAACAGGTGAGTGTAACAGTTTTTTTTATTTGCATTACAAAGATTATTCGGGCGTTGATAACGTATCTTATCTGTTCTATGATAAATTGCATTAAGGGCTACGTTTTTTGCTTTAGCATTGGTAAATATTTATTTATGGCGAAATAAAAAAAACGTAAATGAGTGCGAGACTGGAAAATAGTACTTATAGTATGAATGATTTATTGAATTAATTAACATTTTAATGTTGGCATTATTTTCATAATACTGAGTTAGTTCGTCAAGTATTACGACGCTGTCGAATCAACAATATCTTATCTTATACTAATATATAAAGCTGAAGAGTTTTTTTGTTTGTTTGTTTGATTGGTTGAACGTGCTAATCTCAGGAACTACTGGACCGATTTCAAAAATTCTTTCAGTGTTAGATAAGCCATTTATCGAGGAAGGCTATATAACATCACGCAATGAGCCACGGGGGCGGAGCAGTAGCCTTAAATAACGCGGGTGTAACCGCGGGCTCCTCTAGTTATAAGATAAAAATTATGTAAGTTGTTCCGCTTTACTCACACTCTACACCTACAGCAACCAAATCCTGTTAGGTACAATATTGTATTGCATCCCTTTGCGTCACAAACATTTAAATAAGTAGGGAGCCAACTTTGGTTACAAATCTGGATCTCGTTAACCGGTCTCAATAATCTTAATATATAAAATCCTTGCGTTACTGACTGACTGACAGACACGCTACAGCCGAAACTATTGGGCGCAGGAAGCTGAAATTTGGCATGTATGTTCTTTGGGGACAGTAGGGGTGCACTAAGAAGGGATTTCCCGAAATTCCCACGGGATCGGCCAAAACGTGTAAATTTAAAAATAATGCAGGCGTAGCTGCTGGCGTCCTCTAGTTTGATAATAAAAATCGAACATGTACCTACTGGGGTGGGGGGTCATTTTAAAATCAAAACAAGATATAACAATATTTAAGTGCATCCTAAACCTAATGTATTTTCTCCAACCAAATCCAGGTAAGCAGGAGTACTCGTCCCGTACCCTGGGCGCAACATGGGGCATCATCAGCGCCATTATGGTGCCCATCGTGATTGTGATGATCTGCATCGGATGGAGGATACTCCAGCGGAGAAAGGCTGAGGAAAAGGAAGAGAGTGAATTCATGAGGATTAAGTAAGTTGCTTTTACAAGTGGCTATTTCTTTTTTTTGTAGTAATAGGCGGCAAACGAGCAAACGGATCACCTGATGGTAAGCAAATACCGTTGCCCATGGATACAAGCTACACCACAGGAGCCACAAGTGCGATGCAGCGGATGCGAAAACGGATAGTAGGAGGAGTAGGATAAGGGAGAAGGAATAATGGAGCCTCACGGGATGAAACGCAACAGTTTAGGTACTGTTACTTTACGTCGATTTTCTGTGAGAGGGTATTACTTCCCCGGTCGAGCCGGCCCATTCATGCTGAAATCAGCAAGACTCTACTACCTGTTTTATTATTGTGGTAAAACTAGGAGTTCGATAGATTCCTGAGACCAGAGAGGGGTAAGGGGTTAAGAGGCCTATCCAATAGCATCTGAATCTGACGATGAAAATTATGTTTTATTATTTTTCTTGATCAAATTTAACCTGAATCATTCACTGTAGCGGTACGTTAGTACTATTAATTATTCTGTGGTAGCGGTAAATTGGTACTTACAAGGAAAAATTTTATGTTTAAATAAAATAGTACTATTAAGCATCGTCTGACATATCTACTTTGTCTCTGTTTTCAAACATGCGACGTAATATAGAAATGTACATTTATACAGATGGAGCGATTTCTTAAAGCTGGCGGATCACGTACTGTCTATGTGCAGGGTTCACCCCGGTTAGGTTTAACCAAAGAAATATAAATAAGAGTAGAAGTACCAAGGGGGCGGTGTTGGTGTCCGCGCGAAATGTACCAAGATTGCATATCGCAAGCAAATGGCCGTTGCCGCGAATTAGTACACTTTCGACCGTGTTCGCGACAATTTATAAGAATGCCGTCTTGTTCAGTGGTTTTTTGTAAAAACCGAAGCTCAATTCAAAATTTTTGTGAAGAATGGAATCACTTACCATATGAAACTACAAGTATTTTACTATATTTGTTTTTAAACACATGAAAAACAACAAATCGTAAAATATTCCTTGCTGTTATTATGTTTTTATTGTTTGCAAATCTTGCAACGATTATATTATTTTTCAATAAATACATTGCTCTTTAACTGCTACCTAAATCGTCGCGAAGTGACTAGACAAGCAATGTAATTATGACCGACGAACTTTACTAAGGAAATGCATCGCGTAGTACGGCCGCTGCATCTTTCAACGAATTAGTGTACAGTTCTTTTGCATAGCACAACGATAGTGGCCGATGTTTTTGTGTAAGTTGAACGTTGCTTGGTAACGCGCTATGTTCTGTCTGCATGTGTAGTTGTAGCCGCGTGGTACAGGCAAACTGGCGACACAGGTTTCCTATACATTTTCGTCTACAGGGCATATCTCCTTAAATTACTATATCTATGGGTTTAACGATAAGTAGGACGGTGTAGACATTACTTAATTACAGACACAGTAATATTGATACCGTACATTATTTCTTTAGGCCGATGGATCCTGATGAGTCAATGAAGATCAACTCGGACGACGAGAGCATTCCCTACAAGAAGGACATCTCGGAAGACAGTCCAGAACCGACAGATCCTGTGAAAATTGACCCCGTGGACACTGTGGAGAACGTGAACCAGCCTTTTACTTACGGCCAGCCTTACCCGGTTGACGCTAGGACGGCCAAACCGTATGGTGGGGAGACAGAAATTAATTAATCTTTATGTAATTAGCCTTTAATAGTAGGTATTGTTTGATAATCTTTTTTTTTTGTTCACATGTGCCAATATTGCCTATTGAATCAATAAGTTTGTTAGTGAATGGGTATTTTTATTAGTGAATGGAAGTCCTGTTTATACTTAATGCATATTTTCTTATTAGACATTAGGTACTGTAATTTTAGTAAACTTTTTACCTACCTTACTGTCGTCTTTTTTAACTACTTTATTTCTTAGTTAAGTTGTTTTTCTATTGTTGTGTTGTAGAGTCCAATAAATTGACCTATGTACAAATAATTATTATATTTTCTAATTAGGTATCTTATATTGTTTAAGTTCTTAGTTTATAGAAACCTTTTTTATGTAACAGAACCTCTATAAGTACCTACCTAACACTAGGTAGGATTTATACCTACTTAGTCGAACACTAGTTAGGCTAAATTAATATAAATATGGATTTTATTATATGATTATTATATTATTTTATTATCTATTAAGTAGATGATTATTTTCAAGCTGTTTTGAAATTGAATTGAATTTTTTTTTTTTGAAAAAAAAAAGAGTTTTGAAATTGAATCCTGCATGTAAAAAAATGCGTAATCCCACCAGTTTAAACATGACAAAAATCACCAAAAAGCCACATTTAGGGAATTCAAAGCACAAACAAAATTCTTATTTTCAGGGTTATATTACATAACAAATAATAGAAAATTGGATCAACAGGTATGCTAAAAAGTCTATTTACCAACATTTTGCATTTTTTTAATTGAGTACCTTTAGCATTCACGTCCATTCTATTATGATAATAAGACCTAAAATTATAATTAAGATGTGGTTTGAAGAACACTTCGAATTTTACTTTATCAGTTATTTGCTTGTGAATTTTCTGTGACTTTTGATTTGTTTGTCAATAAAATAAATATACACTTAAGTAAGCGGTTAATTTCATTTATACAGTGTGTTTCATAAACCCCCGTCTGATCTCGAAAGGTCATATTACTGACTTATCAGGCATACCAGGAAAAATAATAAAAAAAATCTAGGTCATCATAAAACATCAGAATAAATTTCCTTAGCTCAGTGCTAACGAGAAACATTACCCCGAAATTGGCGAAAATTCTGTAAACTAACAACACTCCCCTCAATAGCGGAATCCTTTATGATTCTTAAGGCCCATCCACACGGCACAATTTTACCACTGATCAAATTTTCAATGGAATTGGCTTTGCCCGTCTACACGACACAATCAAATGACTGAATTTCATTCCGTCCACCCAATTGGTTAAAATCTGGTGGTCCGCACACCCGATGAACTTGAGTTGGACGACTGGCGTCTACACGTCACGATTTAATCAAGTGATTTAGTCAAGTTGGACGTGAAATTGTGTCGTGTGGATAGGCCTTTAAATTTATTAAAAATTGTCGGCTTTCGCCGCTTACCGTGTCAAAGGGCATGCCGCCTTTTTAAAATAGTGCAATTTTACCGTCAAGCGAGCCGCCGTACACAAAGGGACCGCTCTAGTGATGTTTACGATCAAGAGATAATATCGATTTATTTAATTTTAACATGACATGTTAAAACTAGAATGATAGCCTGCTAGGCTACTAGGCCAATGATAGCCTAGTGATGATACCAACGGATTGCCGTGCAGAGGGTATCGGGTTCGAATCCACGGCGCGCATCAAATACATAATAAGATAATAAGACTTTTCCAAGTTACGTGCGTAATAAATAGTTAATATCCCTGTGTCTCGGAGAGCACGTTAAACCGTCGGAGCAACAGTCATGAAGATCTTTGACAGTCGTCACGCGGAGTCAGTACCCTTAAATAAACTGATTCTAGTCTAAACCATGGAATGTTTTTATTTATTAACAGCAAATAAAAACATAAATTTACACAAAGCTGACGTTTTAGGGGTTTAGCTACCGATATTCTATCAGGTAAACAATAACATAAAATATCGATAGAAACAGTACTCCAGTGAATACCATTTGTTACATCTCTAATTATTTACCTATTTGATTTACGAATTAACTATTTGCCTACTTGAACACTCAGTCTTTCGCTAGCTTTCCTTTTGTTTAGACTTCCGCGTGAAATAGTAGATTCGTTAGGTATGTCATATTCAAACCCTGAATACTTTAACATGTTGATGTGCTTAGGTAGGAGTGAATGCAATTATGCAGGTGCTCGTAGAGAGTACGAGGAGCGGTATGCCAGACCACGGGGTCTACCCGTGCCGTCGGAGCGCGCGTTTCAACGGCTTCACCACCGGGTGTACAACACGGGCAGTGCTCGCGATAATTCGAATCGCAATCATGGTGGCAGACCACAAAGTAGCGACGGTGTAGTGGAACAGGTCTTACAATTATTCGCTGAGGATCCCACGCAGAGTACCAGGAGTGCGGCACGTGAACTGGGCACCAGTAACGCGCGAGTGTGGAGGATATTAAAAGAAGACGGACAGCATCCTTTTCACTACCAACGTGTTCACTCACTTATGCCGTCGGACTATGCCCACAGAAGACAATACTGCAACTGGCTACTTGGCAAAGTAGAAGAGGATGCTACGTTCTTGGAGCGCGTGTTATTTACCGACGAATGTTCATTTGTGCGGACGGGTGTTTTCAACTGTCACAATGAACACGTCTGGGCTGTTGAAAATCCACACGCGATGAAAGAAAGCCATTTTCAACATCGTTGGCGCATCAATGTGTGGGCGGGAATCCTCGGCGACCGTATTATTGGTCCGCATTTTTTAAATGAAACCATGAACGGTACCAATTATTTAAGATTTTTGAGGGAAGTTCTAAGTGACGAGTTAGATTCGTTGCCGTTAAGCTTCCACCGCAGCTTGTGGTTCCAGCACGACGGTGCCCCACCTCATTTTTTACGAGCTGTGCGTGAGTATCTTGACGCACAGTTCCCTGGCAAGTGGATTGGACGAAGCGGGCCTATCTCGTGGCCACCAAGATCACCGGACCTAACGCCTTTAGACTTTTACTTGTGGGGACACGTTAAACAAATAGTGTACCAAAAACCGTGTGACACTGAAGAAGAAATGCGTGCGCGTATCGTTTCTGCTTTCCGAAGTTTAAACCCAGGAGTGTTAAGAAGTGTGCGTTCGGATATGGTGCAAAGGTGCCGTAAGTGTCTGGACGTGGGCGGCGGACATGTGGAGAATGACCGTCGCAACTTACAGCAAGTTGATATTTTTATCAATTAAGGTAGGTACCTAGTTACGTAAGATTAAACCAATTAAAAAGTAGGTAGTTATTAATGTAAGTACCGTAGTCATAGCGCGACGATTTTCTCTTAGATGGGTGACCGCGTGTGACATTACATGAAAGCGCTTCCGGGCTTCCGACGGCCCGTAAAGCCGCATCCAAGAATCGTTAGGCCATGTCGTAGGTATTCGAGCAGTTTGAAAACAGTGACACCAGAGTTGGCCACGCACTCGCACGAAACAAACAGAAAACCTTAATACTGTACTTTGTTTTACGGAGTTTTGCCTAAACCGTCGAAGCAAAAGATCAGCTGTTGCATCAAGTGCATAAAATCTGTTTATACCTAAAATAATACTTGGCACGTGTAAAGGACGATGACGCGCGGCGGCGGCTTTTGTCAAAGGAGGCGGTCGGTTGGCCTATGCACTCAAAGGCGCCGCTTTTGCCGTCAAATTTTTATGAACTTTAGGTAGATACCTAGCTAATACGATTTATGAGTCTTTAGTGTTGCCATGGGTAATCTGATATGATATTATTTAAAATTAATTAAATTTACATGGGAAAATTTTATGTTGAATTTCCGTGAAATAATGACAAATATCTCATCATTTTACGCTACTCTACAACCCCTTCATTGATCGGACGGATGGATATGTAACACCCTGTATAAACACCCAAGAAAAACAACGTTTTTTATGTAAGGTGGCGGATTTTTTCGCCACAAAGTTAATTCGTCACATTTTTTAAATTCCACACTACACATTGAAAGTTAATTCGCCACATGCAACAAAAATATGTGTGAATTCGATACTGGTAGAGGTACCTACATCATTTTTGCTTAACACTTTCACTGACACTGACGTTAACTAGACTCTATGAAAATGACACTAACATTTTCCATACAAAATGATATCACGCCTATAGCCGAATTGTCGTAAAAAGTGAATCTATATACCGTCGTTGCGCTTGCCAAACCTGACATGTGCATTTTTTGATTTTTTAGTTTTTTCGCTAGATATCGCTAGCTATTAAAGCCGCATGCTTTGTAAAAATAATCATGTGCGAAATCTATGTAGGAACGGACTTGCCAAACTTTTCATGTGTAATACTTGCTGTGAAAAGTCTGACATGTGAACTCCAAACACACATAAATAGTTCTTTTTGTGTGAAGAATTTCACATATCAGGTTTATGTCACTGACATGTAACAATTTTGTGAGGAAATGTCGTAAAAGGTTAAGTTATTATTATGCAATAATAAATAATATCATTACAAAAACATATTTTTTTGCAACCACTTGGGTATATTTGTCTTAGGATAATCAGATAAACTTTTGTATAAAACAGTATTTTTGCGCTCCTGAAAAGTGGTGTAAATGCACATAACAGATTTGGCAAGCGCAACGACGATACTGTGACTATGAAGGTTCGCCTAGTGATGATACTGTCAAGGGGCGGACTGCCCTATTAAATAAGTTAGTTTACCTGCACAATGACACACCGCCTATAGACGCTGGCGTCTACAGGCAGACCGCCGTGCCTACTCACGGCGTCTAAGTAACTATAATCGGACGAACCGCCTATAAGCGGCACCGTCTACGGGCGGTCTGTCGTATTAAGAGTGTTATGTGCTTGGTACTTATATTAACTACCGCCCATAGCCGGTACCGCCTGAAGGCGGTCTGCAGAACTAACCGTTTCTGCGTAACTGTAATACGACGTTTTGTCTATATCCGAACCGCCTATAGGCGATTAGTCCAGTAATTTAAGCGTAAAAAAAAGTTGAAATGCGACGCACGCCAATTTCAGAACTAGAGCATAAATAAAAATATATATTCACTTAAAATCAGTTTTTATTATAGGTACTATAATTACACTTGCAGTAAGGCAGCGATAGCCTAGTGGAGATTCCTACAAACTGCCATGCAGAGGGTATCAGGTTCGAATTCACGGCGTGCACCAATGACTTTTTGGAGTTATGTGCGTATTGAATTGTTAATTATCGCTTGTCCCGTGCCTCGGAGAGCACGTTAAGCCTTTGATCTTTGACAGTCGTTATAGGGCGTCAGTACCTTCTAAATAAACTGACACTAGTCTAAACCATGGAATATCGCTATCCCTTCGGGTTGCGGAAGGCAGACAGGCAGTCGCTCCGTGGAAAAGCTAATATTCAGCCAAATTCGGTTAGACTAGTAAACGGACCCCAGATTGAAACTGGGATAACGCTAAGAGGATGATGATGAATTACACTTGCAGTCTCATTATCTTAAGAATATTATTTAAATGTCATACAATGGCACGGTTTCTATTCTTAGTATCACAAATCAAAACGTACAACCCCGTGACCCCAACGTTTCAAATACGTAAATACGTAATCCCCTATCAGGTTTACGTACTTGCGCCGTTTGAAGGTCTCCGCTGTAGCAGCAGCAGCGCCCACACAACCCGCTATGCCAGGAATATGAGATGGCGCGAGGGTATCGACACACGTTGCGTCCCACACCAAAGGCTTACCCAACTTCCATGGCAGTAAAGACATACAGTCTGGTCTTTTGCTATCGTCACGTGAGGCCTGAGGTTCAAGTTGGGCTGGAACGCCAGCGGTGATAAGAGCCCGACGGAGTATGTCATTGAGATTTCCGTGTCGTGATATACGATCTGCGCTCCCGCTGCATGATAAGCCATGGTGACCAAAGCTGTCGACAGCCTCCCCACAGC
The DNA here is from genome assembly GCA_944739405.2 of Euclidia mi. Classification (NCBI taxonomy): domain Eukaryota; kingdom Metazoa; phylum Arthropoda; class Insecta; order Lepidoptera; family Erebidae; genus Euclidia; species Euclidia mi. The sequence continues at coordinate 25,612,487 of OX123195.2, forward strand.
GACAGCGACTGAGTTGTGTAGTAGGAACATTGACGTTCTTCGCAGATTGATTTTGATTCCGGCAGTATAACAGATCTACTAATAAGACGATGGTAGTCCTCTTAATTTGCGCGGATCAGTGGCGACTCGGCAAGGCTAGAGGAATAACGATGGCAGTCCTCAATGGTAGCAGGGATAGTAGCTTCTGTACTGTCGGGATATTCGTCAGTTGAAGTATCAGAAGCAGTACTTTCTGACACGCGGTACTGCTGTGAGACAGTTTTTGGCCCACTAACTACTGTTATCGTCTCCATTTTCAGGTTCATAATTAACATCTGTACCGTATTCGCCATCTTCGTCACTGTATGGATCGTGCAGAGTCTCTTTGACGGAAAATGAGTAATGATCTTCCTCAAATAAGTTTATGATTTTTTAGGTGATAGTCTTACCAGTTTACATCCGGTCGAACTAGTTACTGGACTTATAGAATCGGTATCACCATCTGATATTTTATAACCTTTCCTCGCCTATTTCTTTCCTACGGGAGCCATCTCCGAACAAAAATATCCATCAGAATTAATTATCATATAAATATAATACTTATATCTTGTTTAGCATACAAATATATGTACAGTATATAATGAAGATACTTTTGTTGCATAAAACGCAATAAACGTACCTCCTAAATACAGCAGATCACAACGAACACTGCGGTCAAACGCGAAAAACACGGGCTCCGCTAGCTGTGACACTGCGCTACTGGCGGGTGCGGGTAGTATAACAAGCGTACTGCGGTATGTCACACACGCAAGCACGTTGATGTGTGAATGGGGCTTGGCGAGACGATCTCGAAATTTTGTTTTATTTTTTTTGCTTCGACGCTAGGTAAATTGTAAGTGAGCGCAATATGATACTGAATCACGTGACTCCTAAGTAATCTACGCAAATCAAGGCGGTTGTAGACGGTTCGTCAATTACAACTCGATAAAATTGACTGGCTATGGACGTTACGTCGTATTAGGCTGCCTGAAAAATACGCCCCTAGGCGTGGCGTCCGTGAAAGTGTTAAAGTAGGGGTAGTAAAAATTTGATGAATCACAATCTGAAACATTCCATACAGAACGAGCTGCATACTTTCTCCGAAGCTGTTTAACCTCTGCGGCGAGTAGGTATATTATGAGGAAGGTGCTTGATGGCTGGGACGGCGGCGTTACGGTGGTCGGTACGAAGATCACGAACCTAAGATATGCCGATGATACAACAATCCTTGCAGCCAGCGAGTCCGAGATGGCTGCGATCTCGGAGCGAATAGAGAGAGTGAGCCTTGAATTTGGCTTGCACATAAACCGCTCTAAGACCAAAGTGATGACGGTGGACAGAGCTCAAGTTTTAAGTCCATAAAATGCGCTCAAGGATTATGAGAAAGTGGAGGAATTTATAGGTATACTTGGGGTCGCTGATCTCTAACAGTGGTAACTGCGAGAAAGAAATCGGACGCCGTATCGAGATGGCTAAAAGTGCCATGACTAGCCTCGATGAAATCTGGAAAGACCGTAATATTCGCCGAGTAACTAAGATGCGTTTGGTTCGTAGGTACGTTGGTCTTCTCTATCTTCCTGTACGGGGTGGAGGCCTGGTGTCTCAGGAAAAAGGAACGCAATAAGATCGATGCCTTTGAAATGTGGTGCTGTAGGAAGCTGCTACGCATTCCTTGGACAGCTATGAGAACCAATGTCTCCATCCTCGAAGAGCTGAAGGTCACCAAGCGCCTGCTTACTACGTGCCAGGAAAGGATCCGGAGTTCTTTGGGCACATAATGCAATCCCCAATGCACAACCTGGAGAAACTCATCACTCTCGGACATATGGAGGGGAAGCGCGCTGGAATAAATATTACACATAGAAAACCAAGACGAACGAACTCTTTTGATGATATATGCACGGTTAGTAACACAACTACTCCGTTATTCGATACTACAATGCTAAGTCTACCTAACACATCAATCAGTAGCCTCAATCACGATAAGGAATTGCAAGCTAAAATATTAAGGTTACAAGAAGAATTGGATATAGCAAACAACGAAATAGAGAACCTCAATACAGAAAACACAGACTTGAAACAACAATTTGAAAAATACGTGAAGATTATAGAACTATATAAGAAAGTTGGACTTGGTGCAACTAACGGTACACCATTATCATCACGAAAAAATAAAGCATTAAAATCGCGAAAACTTTTTGAATTGGCAGATAATAGCACTCTCCTTCACATAACATATGATTTGCCCATAGAAGATAAGAGTATGCACAACATTATCGACACTTCCAAATCTACACAAGTGGTAACAGAAGATACAAACCAAATTGAACAGGACGGGGTGAACGTACAAAATGAAGGAAAGGGTCAGCAAGGGGAGACAATCAAATGTGAAAACCAACAAAGAAAAATTGTTATACTGGCAGACCAACAAGGCATCATCTACAAAAAGCTTTACAAACTTTAGTTGGGCCCGAATATTCGGTTTTCTGTAAATGGAAATCAGGTGCGCAAATATACGACATATTGGACAAGCCAAATGAAGAACTGCACTCATTGACCGAAAAAGATTACATTATTATACTAGGTGGAACTAATGATTGTCACCCTTATAAATTTCAACATTCTTTACGTATCTTTCTGCAGGATCTGAACAATACCAATATAATAATAAGTGAAATCCCTCGTAACAGGTATCTTAATGAGCGTAAACTTAATTATGAGTTGAAATTTTTATGTAGTCAATATGCTCATGTAAATTATATAAATATGAATTATAGCGAATTTATACCTAGAGGAAAATATTTTATCAGTAATTTGTCACGAATTCTATTAAAGGAAATTTTGCATATAGATTATAAAATAAAATTTGATCAATACTCCTTAAAGCCGTTAAATGTAATGGCAGAAAAACCAAAAATGATACATAGAAGCACCCAAACATTAAATTATGATAATGCCAGTACAATACTTTCTCAAAATCAACTACCTATAATATGTGACAACCATACAAACATTGAGAACAATGATTTATTTCGTAAATAGCTATATGTCTGTAATGCATCAAAATATCAATGGACGCATTAATAAATCGGACTTACTTACGGTACACTTAGAAGAACTGCGTTCAGCTGATAAGGTTATAGATGCAATCTGCATTACAGAACACAACATGACAGAAACAGACACCACACTAGTAAATATTTCAAACTAAGTATTGGCAGCTTGGTACACCAGGCGAAACAGACACGGTGGCTCATGTATTTTGGTAAGGTCACATTCATATACAATTATTAAAGAAATTGAAAAATATTGTATAGAAAATGTTTTCGAATGCTGTGCAATTGAGCTTACAGTATTTGAAATCATTATCATTTGCTTGTACAGGCCTCCTAAGAATGATAAAATATCAATTAGCAAATTTTTTGATAATTTGGATAAACTTTTAAATGAATTTTGTTATACAAAAAAATTTAAAATTACTATATGTGGTGATTATAATATAGACGTATCTAAAACTAATACTTTAAGTTCTAGGTTTAAGGAATTAGTGTTTGGTCATAATTTGAAATTCGAGTTTAACAAACCTACTCGGCTGGTTAGTGGGTCATGTATTGATAATATCATTCACAGCATCAAAGGTTGTAGTCATGAAATTTTGGAACTAGCACTCTCTGATCATAGTGCTCAACTTCTTAAATGTCCTGTGAAAGTAACTCATAATTTAATTTTTTTCTACATAAATAAACGGAATTACTGCAAAGAAAATATGGAAAAATTTAAAGATTGCTTATGTAATCTATATTTTACGGATGTGTACGAAGCGAAGACGGCTAATGAATCGTTTGATGTTTTCTTTGACCATTTTAAACTGTTTTATGATCTTTGCTTCCCAGTGGAAATTAAAAGAATATCTACAACCAAAAAGCAAAAGTGGATATCTAAAGGTATAAGGACTTGCTGTAAACAAAAAAGAAAATTATTATGGCAACATTGGCGTACACCAACGATCGAAAACAAAAAAATATTTAAAGCATATTCAAAGCGTCTATCAAAAATAATTAAACTTACCCAAAAGGCACAGAATAGCTACTACATAAATAATGCAAACAACAAGTGTAAAGCTAGCTGGAAAGTGATCAATAATAGAAGTACGTTTCCCAAACAAATTATAAACAAAATAAAAATAAAGAATGATATTATTAGTGAACCCCAAAAAATAGTAGAAATATTCAATAATCATTTCATTGACCAAATAAATCTAACTAGTAAAAGTGTAAATAATACTAGTACATATACACGCACATTAAAAAATGCACAATGTAGGTCGTTGTTTATGAAGCCAACAAATCATATTGAAATTTATACTATAATAAAATTATTAAAGTCAACCAACAGCACAGGATACGACGATATTAACACACGAGTTTTAAAGTATGTAGCTGGTAACATTTCACCAGTTTTATGTCATATATTTAATATTTGTATGGAAGAGGGCATATTTCCTGACAGATTGAAAATCTCTATTATCAAGCCTTTATTTAAAAAAATAAAGGCTTGATAATAGAGATCTAGCTAGCTGGATAAAGAAGATCTCAATTTCTATAGACCAGTGGCTTTATTACCAACTAGAGGATGCCCGCAGCTACGCTCGCACATTTAATTTAATTTAACTGTTTCTGCCCAATCCCGTGGGAATTTCGGGAAATCCCGCCTTAGTGCAACCCTACGGTCCCCAAGGAACATACATGCTAAATTTCAGCTTCCTGCGCTCAATAGTTTTGGCTGTGGCTTGTCTGTCAGTCAGTCAGTAACGCAAGGATTTTATATATACAGATATTCTCAAAAATTTTTGAGAAGGTTATCTATAGTTCATATTTTGAAAATAATAATATTTTTAATAACGCGCAAAAAGGGTTCCGCAAGAAGAAATCAATAAATTTGGCAATATATGAATTTCTTGAACATATAATGACTAGCGTTGACAGGAAGATACAAGTAAAAGCTCTATACATGGATATGACAAAGGCTTTTGATTATGTATATCATAAGATAATGTTACACAAATTAGAGCAATACGTGATCCGAGGTAACTCTTTAAATCTTTTGAAATCATACCTAACAAAGAGACAGCAATTCACTCAAATAAAGCGAATATGTACTGCAACCAAAATCGAAAATACATACTCATCCATGTTAAGAGAAACACATTTTGGGGTACCGCAAGGTAGCGTGCTGGGACCACTACTGTTTCTTATATATATAAATGACCTTCCAGAATCAACAAATCATCCTATGATTTTGTTCGCGGATGACAGCACAATAATTTATAAAAATACGGACATTCAATCTTTTGAAAATGAAATCAATAATTCCTTATATAATATCATTGAGTGGTTTGATTCTAATAATTTAATTGCAAAGTTTGATAAAACTAACATTATGACATTTACTACTAGACAGAATAAAAATATCACTGACTTTAGTATACATTATAATGGCAAATTAATTAGGCCAGTTGACCATATAAGATTTTTAGGTATACATTTAGATAGGAACTTAACATGGTGGAATCAAATTGAAAAAGTGTGTAAAAAACTAAATCAATATTCATATACATTATACATGTTACGTAAAGTAGTCAACAGAAGTGTCGTATTAACAGCATATCATGGATTTGTCGAGTCTGCGCTTAGATACGGCTTAATATTCTGGGGCAATTCCAGTGGGAAGGAGGATGTTTTTAAAGCTCAGAAAAAATGCATACGCGCCATATGTAATCTACAACAGACCGATAGCTGTAAGCCATACTTTGTAACATTGAACATTCTCACAGTACCGAGTTTATATGTATATGAATGTGCTGTATTTGTAAGAGATCACCTGCACTTATACGAGAACTGCAATAACGGGCGTTATCCTCATAGATTGCGTGTACCAATATCAAGAACGGTTTTGTTTAGTAACAACGTATTGACAATGGCACCAAAGGTGTATAATAGGCTGCCGAAACATATACTCGAAATTGCATTGTTTGAGAAATTTAAAGCTGCTCTTAAACAGCACTTGATCCAAAAAGCATATTATTCTATCAGCGAGTATTTAGATGAAAAGCATTTTTAAGCTTCTAACTTTAATAATATATTGTGTGTCCGATTTGTTCTTGATTTCATTGGTGTACTTTAATTTATATTTGTTTTTTTTTGTGTTTCTATGAATTTGTGTGATAATGATAAATTAATATGGTGACATTTTGTATTTGACATTTCATATAAAAAATGGTTTTAATAATGTTTTGTATATTATATCAAATATCTTTGTTAATTTTGCATGCTGCCTCAACAGCAAAACATGTGAATCTAATATGCTATTGTAACAACTGATTGTATTACCATGTTTTAGCAAAATAAATCAATTCAATTCAATTCAATTCAGGAAGAGCGCCAACTAGATGGGTGGACCAACTCAAGGAGGTGACTGGAGGCCGGATACAGGGAGCGGTACATAAGGCGCAGAACCGAACCGAGTGGAGAAGATTGACATACAGTCACGATCCTTAGCATTGAGGGAACGACCAGAAAGAGGAGTAGTAAACAAAATTATTGCTTTTAGCGCTCTCTAAATGAATTACCCAATTCATCATCCTCCTGGCGTTATCCAAGTTTCAACTCGGGGTCCGCTTTCTAGTCTAACCGTATTTGGCTGAATCTTAGCTTTTCAACGGAGCGACTGCCACTGTGACCAATTTATAATGAACAGAACATAGACTAATGATTGGTCTCGCTCGAAGCGATACCAATCATTAATTATTGGACCCTGTTAAGTAGAAAAGATCCAACTGACGTTTGCACACTTTTGAGTAAATGAAGTTCAAAGTTTGACAGCGAATTTTAAAATAGGGCTATGCCATAACTACATGAAATTTTGTTGGGTAATAAAACATAATAATATAAACATTACTTTGAATGTAGATTAATATGTACATTTTCATATGAATACTTTAAGTAATCACTCAAAATATACCTCTGGATCTTTTATGCAAAATACGAAAATATTTAGTTTATTAGTGGTATCTTTTTAAAAGGTTGAAATAAATGATTATATTTTTTTAATAATATCAATTATTACAAAAATATAAAGAAATAAACCCCTCTGGGGCAGTCGTTATCTCAACATGAGATTAACGCAATTTCAGAAGGCTGAGTAACGACTTTCAAAATTCACCTTCATCTTGTGATAAGTATAAAAAAAAAGTTTAACAAGATGAAAATTAAGTTTACAAGCCGCAGAACAGCTTTGTGGCGAGCTGAATATGTGTGGCGACACAGTGGTCCAGAACCCTTCGGGGAGTCGGTCAGGGCATCGTCTCCGGCTTGCTTTTACTGCCTGGTTGGCGTGGATTTCCAGGAGTGCCCGCAAGACTCTCAAATCTGGCTTGCCTTAGTCGGCCGGCCAGAGGAAAGTCGCAAGAGCTATTAGCTTGGGGGTGAAAGTATCATTGTCAAGGGCTTAATTACGGGGAAACCCGCTCCGGGTCTCGGTCGGTCACCAGACCCGCGATGGCGAAACCGGCGCGCGCCGCTCTACACCTCTAGCCACTCGCAACGGTGTTGCCTTCTGGCTGCCTTTGTAGGAGACTTTGTTTACCTTGGTGGCTATTTAGAGAGGGCCCTCTAGTGAGTTGGCGTGTCACCGTCTGCCCTATTTCGACGTACTATAAGAGCACTTAAGGCAGACCCCGGTTTTCATCCATAGTTTCTATATTAACTAATACATTGAACCCCTAAAGCCGTATACAGACTTTGCGAGGCATGCGCTGCGCACGGCGCACAGCGCATGCCTCGCAAGGTGTGTACCTTTACATTCGTGGCGAGGCATGTGCTACGCATGTGCGAGGGCGAGCCAACGAATGTCGGCAAATGCTACAAGATCAAAGTGCCTCAGTGCGAGCATTACATTAGTTGTGGACGGTGCCGCGCATGCACGTTCGAGGTGTGCGCCGCGTACAATATCCACGTACGCCTCGACTGCGAAAATGAAACTGCGTTTGTTCGGGCCAAACAGCGCGCAGCGCATGCTCGGGCCGATCCAACCCACACAGCAGCAGTCAAGATGGCACCTTTGCATCGCGTGCGCGTATCCGCTGCTGCTTTTATAATATATTTTATTTTCTCGAGATTTTTCCTTCTATAAGATCCTAGAAGATAATTTTTTTTTCAGCTCAGCGACGGTTACATTACTTCATTCGCAATTAAATGCCATATGTCTTCTCTTTTGTTTTTATTATAATAATAATGATGTTTTGGATAATCGGTTATTTTCGTATAATTCAAATTTTTCGATCATAATGCGTGCAAACATCACAGCGATGCGGACACAACCGTCCAAACGCAACGCACTGCTCGCAATGAGCCGGCGCACAGTGCGCACACGCGCGGCTCGCACGCGCGCGTCTGTGCGTAGCACATGCCTCGCAGCAAACATGAAGACAGACAAACGAGGCGTTTGCTTCGTACGCGATGGCTCGACCCGAGCATATGTTGGTATAATTTTTCAACACGCACGCCTCAAACAGAGGCATTCGTTGTGCGCCGTTCGTAGCGCATGCCTCGCAAAGTCTGTATCCACCTTACCACTTATAGCCCAGAGTAATTAGTTGCCATACAAGTAGCAATAGTCCTACACCTGCTGTGGCCAATCCGTGGCTGTACTTCATAGTGCTGTTATAGAGGCTCCTCATTAGGTGTCCCACAGCACATCCTAGATTAAAACTCTCAAAGCGTCTCTGCGCGTTGGACCCATGTCCCCGTGGTATGCCTACCAAAGACCCGTGTTCTATTTTAACATAAGAAGTTAGAAAAGTATGTGGTGTGATAGAAAAGCAAAAAAAATAATGTTATTTCTTTAAGGGGTATTTCCAAAGAGATTGGATAATATACATAGAGACCGTCCTAGTACTCCCAAATTGAACACAGTCAACTGACGTGTAAGATACAATTTAGACAATATTATGCCATCAAATTATATAACCTTCGTGATTTTTTCTTTTATAACAGTTCTATCATGATTTTGAATTTAGTCGTATAATATTTATATCGACTTTTCAAGTGTTGTAAAAAATCTTATCGATATGTCTATCCACCGTATATTTTTACCTCGTTATTTTTTAGATTACATGTGCACGTGATAAAGATTTATAAAATAAGTGGATTGCTGCAGTATGTCGTGGAGAAAATTGGGTGCCTAGAAAGCACCATAGAATTTGTTCCAAGCATTTTACTGCGGAATGTTTTTATAGTAATGACAAATGGCTCCTCCCTTCTAAACATATCAGTGTGAGTGCTTAAATAATTACTTGCTATTATTTAAACTATCAGTAACAGTAATGAATTCCGAAGCTTGTTAGAATCCATCATATTACAAAAAAAATTAATGCACCTATAGAAAAAATCTGATCTTTCTTTACAAAGACAGTGTGACGGGTTCTGGTAGTAAAACGCAGAAAAGGTTCTATGCGTTTATTTGCCGAGTATTGTCTCACTTCCCTTGCCACGAGTATGACCGACCAACAACACGACACTGGCCTGAACACTAAGGCTGCAGTCTCCCACGCTGTTCCCTCCGGTAGTGTGTAGGCAGGCTGCTCGAAGGCTGCGCGTAGCGGTAGGTCCTCGCAGGCCGTTGGTTCAGCTGGCAGACGCCGGCGGTGCGAGTACGATGAGCAGGGCAGGCCAGACTCTTTGGCAGAGGTGACGCCGAAGGCGATGCAGGAAAGTGTAACGGTCTAGAAGCGTAGCCGGCGTCTTAAGGTGAACCTGGAACCTGAAGGGAAACAGCATTAGGAAAGCCACAACCAATAGAGTCAGGCAGGCGGCGTCAGCCGGCCTCAGCAAGCAGGTAGAGAGATGGGCAGTACGCTATCGCAGTAAATTTAGTGACTTACCCAGCTGGGACCAGGATACACGTAGAATGTATATAAATATAGCGGAACAGAATAGAGTAACGGTAGTAGGTTAGTGTAGAGTAGCGGTGACGGCCTCTCTGTCGGCCCCTTTATATACTGGGCTCTCCATCAGAGTTCGTGTCGGCGCATAACCAAATATGGGCAAAACTCACGGGCGCGGACGATGGCCTTCTTTGATTGGCCGAGCGTATGGACGGTATTATGACGTACTGTTATATCCATAATTAGTTCCTAATTAAATGCTGATATCTGCACTATTTATATTATATATAGGGCCATAAGCCACGCGGCCAAAGAGTCGCAAATAGACCGCGAGCCGCAGAAGTCCCGTCGTAGCCGTTATTAAAACAAGTCAGACAGATTGTCATTTTCTTTTAGTAAAGTAAAGTGAGACATTAGGTGTTTGTGTCTGTGTAAAACTCTATTGCAATAAACTGTGGTTCCAATTGAAATAAAAGTGTTTTTTTAAAAAGACAATCCGCGCCTGCCGCCTAACAGTACGCACTGTAGGTACCGGTCATACGTTACAACAGTAATATTTAAAGGACAGTAATTTGAAGGTTTGATAAGAATTGTCTGCTTTCATAGTCACGACTACTGAGTGGATATGCATCAAAATAAGGGAATCTTCATTTGAAAGAAATTTTGTTAAATGTCATCTACCCAGAGACCAAAACTTGGTCGTTCTTGTTCGACTAGTGGACTAATAATGTGCCAATCCCAAGATAAAATCGAAGGGCTAGTCTAGCCACAATTTTTTTCTCTCTAAATATTCTGTGTGTCGCATGTATGACCGAAAAGTGTCCGATCCCGCACATACATTTTTTACACATAGATTTGTATTACCTACACTATGTAATGAGAAAATTTCAATAAAGTGATTATTGTTAATAACAAACCTTTGGGCACTATTCAATGTTTTGTCTGATTTATCTATTTTAAGTAAATTTTTATGTTTTTTGCTTGATAAAATCCATGTCGACTATCTCCTATCCTTGTAAAGAATTAATTTGGATATGCCATTCTCTTATCTTAATGCTTAAGCTATGAGTTTTGCTTTTATCTTAATTATTTGCTGTCTCTAATAAAAATATGTTGAGATGATTGTTATTGAGATTAGAGAGAGAGTAGGGGGTGATGATTTATTTATTTAATATTTATTAATCCCACTTACAGCTTTCATTACAGCTGAAAAACTAACTATAAATAAGTATAAATAAACATTTATGCCGAGGGTGTCGTATGAGGCGACTAAGAGAAACAAGAGAAGGAAATCTCGAAATAAAACCCTATACGAATACGTCTGGCTAGTGTGGTATTATAGTAGGCCAAACCTCCACCACGGAAGGTTAAAGACCAGCAGTGGACTTGAAAAGGCTGTTGATGCGTAAAGAAAAATACCATGAAAATTAGAAAATAACGCCTCGAAAGATTATGTGCTACTGAGTACCCATTTGAAACAAAAATATATAAGTTCAGTTTAAAAATGCAAGTTTGTGTAATAATTATTTAAAGACTGTCCATCAACTAGCGTTCTGACTGCTGTTGACATAAAGTTACGGAATTTAAAATGTATAACATATAAATAATATACTTTACAAGTCCGTTTGATTTTGAACCTATATTGAAACTTTAATCGATATCGATAGCGGATTTGCTCAGTCACTATTAAATTAAAAAGTTACGATATTTGTGTTCAAATTGTCTTTAGCCCTAACTGACAAACATAGTGCCATCTTCTTCTGGCAACTCTAATTTATCATATGAGTGAAGAGTGTAGCTATATTCAATTTGTTCTTAAAAATATCGTTCCTTCCATGCTTCAGTTATTCTTCTGTGGGTATTTCTTTCCTTTTGAGCCATGGCTCAAAACGAAGGATTTTCAATAAAAGTCCATAGTGGTGGAAAAACATCATGATATTTTTCCACCAACTATGGACTTTTATTGAAAATAAAAAAAAAGCAAAATAGATCCACGCATCATGAATCTTATAAAAACCTTAAATTCTATACTAAACATGTATCCAAGCAACATGATTCTTTTTTGTTTTTTTCACAAGTTACAATTACGTGATGGTACCTTTGGCATGGTAAAAGGATTCTAAGGTAAATGTCATCAAACTGCCTGGATCTTTTGTGCATATATAAAACTTGACTAGGAGATTATAGTTATGTACTTAACTCGATTTCATAAAAAATGTTGGTTGGATCTTTTCTGCTTAATGGGGTCCAATTGTCTAGGGAACAGAATTAAAATATTGCAAATTTTCTACGAATATTACAACTGTAATAAATAATGACATAAGTAGGTACTTACTTTTTTCCTGCCTCAATTAACTACATACATACTCTAGACTCACGCCTGTTTCCCAGAGGCCCGCGGGGTAGGCAGAGACTACGAAATGCCATTTGCAACGATCCTGACATATCTTTCTTGCTTCATTCACTCCCATCAAATTTCTCATGCATGCTCTTCGGTAAAGGATACTTCTAACCTGTTCTTTTTTTACGATGTGTTCAATCTGGTCAGAGAACGTCCGTCTAGGTCTTCCGTTCTTCCTGTCCCATTCACACTTGCCTTATACTTATAACTTCTTGGTCAGTCTTTCTTCATCCATCCTCTCCATGTGTCCAAACCATCTTAGCATGATGAATTAATTAACTTTGTGGCGAAAAACACAGGTTGTTGTAACAACCCATGTTTTTAAATCGATTATATCCTGATTTTATCGATCCCCATGGTGGAAGCAGTAGCTCTAACGAATTTTGTGTCATTAGGTAACTAAATACCTACAATATATTTTTTCAAAAATGTTTTTTTTAATAATTAGTAGGTACCAAATGCATGTGGTACCCACGCAGGTACCTAATAGGAACAGGATTTCTTATGTAAATAGAACACAGTTCTATGATGCCCAAAATGCTATTGGTGTGTATTGCGACCTTTCGAAAGCATTCGATTGTGTCTGCCATGAAACGCTCTTATGCAAACTTAGACATTACGGCGTACAGACTAAAGCATCGGATGTCATTAAGTCATACTTAAGTAACAGAATCCAATTTGTTGCAATAAACGGCTCAAAATCCAGTGGTTTACCTGTAGATTTAGGAGTGCCGCAAGGCAGCATCCTAGGGCCTTTCTTGTTTCTTGTTTACATTAACGATTTACCTTTTTACTTGAAAAGCATTTGTGACGTTGTACTGTTTGCTGACGATACTTCTTTGATATTCAAAGTAGATATAAATAAAGAACATTTTAACGAAATAAACAGTGCGCTCATTCAAGTAACTAAATGGTTTAATGTAAACAATCTCGTACTGAACGCCAAAAAACAAAATGAATTAAGTTTGCCCTGCCTAATGTCAGAAACCTTGGTCCTAGTATGGTTCTAAATGATGATGTACTCGAAACATCTGGATCTACATTATTTCTAGGAATAACACTTGATTCGAAATTGCAGTGGGGTGCGCACGTTACATATCTCTCAGGGAAACTTAGCTCAGCTGCTTATGCCATTAAGAAGGTTCGTAGGTTGACTGATGTCGATACGGCTAGATTGGTTTACTTTAGCTATTTTCATAGTGTTATGTCATACGGCATACTATTATGGGGTAGGGCTGCTGACATCGAAAATATTTTTATATTGCAAAAACGGGCAGTTAGGGACATTTACCAGTTAAAGACAAGAGTCTCACTCAAAGAAAAATTTAAAAATATTGGTATTCTTACTGTAGCATCACACTATATTTATGCCAGTGTTATGCATGTACGACAACATATAAATTCTTACAAAATGAATAGTGACATACACAATATTAATACTAGGAACAGGCACAAATTATGTGTACCGTATTTCCGTTTACACAAAACACATAGCTCTTTTATTGGGCTTAGTATAAGAATGTATAATAAAATACCATCTAATATTTTAAAATTGCCGTTAAGGTCGTTTCAGACAATAGTTAAAAATAATCTTATACTAAAGGCATACTATAGTGTAAATGAGTATCTTGACGACAAGTACGCTTGGAAATAAATATTATTTTTTATTAGGCCAAATTTTTGTTTATTAGGCCAATAAGCAGTTTAGTTAATTACCGTATTTTCTTTTTTTTTACTACATTTGCATTCTTGTCCTACTCTTTTTAGTATAATTTATCGGATTTGTAAGGTGAGGGTAACCCGTGGTCATGAACTGCTAACTAATGGACTGTAAATTGCTGCAGATTTATATACCGTTATTACTTTACGGGACATACAGTTTCACCATAGCTCTGAACAGTCATGTTCACGAGTTGCCAACATCAAAAGACGTAAGTTGATGCTCCTGTTTCACCACATTTACTTTGGGAGGCTGACCAAATGAACATCATTTATTGCTTGAGTACGATATCAATAACTATTAAAATTTTGCATTTGTAGATAACAGAAACAGTTGCAGCTCCTTACAAAGATAACATGTAAAAACATTATACTGGCAGTTAAAAAGAGTGGCCACGAGTTTTATTGCCCGTTCTTTCTCGTGGTTCTACCTATTGCATTGCGAACGTGGCAGTAAATGTAAATGTAGAATCATCTAGTAATTAACTTAAATTTTTGACGTTCATAAGCGTCACTTTGAGGCCTAAATGAATAAATGATTTTGAATTTGAATTTGACCTAGGTAATTAGGGTTACTTAGTAACTAATTACTTATCCCAATGTGTATAAACAAATATTAGTTATTTCAAGATAAGGTTACACTAGAGACAACTCCGCAAACCAACTCAACCATACGCACAAAGCCTTTGCGAATTTGGTAAATCTTGGAATCCACGAAAATTTCGATCAAAATGAACCAATCCTTATGGCGTATCTGATGTTATATTGAACATTATCATGCAGCAAGCTGATAATAAGTGTCGGAATAGGGGGAGACCACAATACCGTTACAACCGCTCGGATGAACTTTGACACCTTTGGCACTGGCTGACTAGCTTTTCTTCTAAGCGCAAGATGTAATCACCAAAAATTACTTGACTGCCACTGGAACACTGGTCAACCGTGAAGATTCAACCGTGCACCCCCAACCTTTCTAGCCCTGCTAGTGCTATCATCCAAGCTTGACACCTTGAATTGACCAGTGGCACCACTAATCCACCCGTTTACTACCATAATACGTAAGGCCTGGTTTGTGGTTACCGCGAGGCCCACAGGGTTTTACTCGTTTATAAGAAACGGAGAAATAGGGTCCATGGTTTTCTGACTTGCTGTGTACACGAAACAGCTGAGGTGTAAAATCAGTTTTTTTTATGGCAATCTGTCGGCTTTTTCGACAATTCCTGCCATTGTCGGGTATTGGTCGCACATGTGTTAATAGTTAAAAGCAATAGTTATTGATTATCAATTTATCATTGGTCTATTGTGGGATCTTTCCGGGACCTGTAACAAGTGACACATACACAAAAGTTAGTTTATTAATACACATATTTACAACAAAAATTATGGCAATAGAATATAATACTTATAGTTTAATCGTGTTAGTCGATATAAATTTAATAAAAGCATTAATCATGAAGGGGTTTGGGAAGTGTGATAGGAGGTGCCTCACATTAAAAGGACGTTGAATTTTTAATTTTGTAATAATTTGTTCTAAAGGTGTGACATCATTCATCGGGCAGTTTAAGAAAATGTGATCTAGAGTACCTTCGTCTAGACTACACTCACAAATAGAACTGTCACGGACTCTAATAATTATGTAGAAACCAAAGATCTCTATAATTTATGTAGAAACACTGGGGTGCAACAAAACCCAAGGCGTATTCTACAAATGACTTCAAACAAACAAACTTCCCTTGAATCTGCTAGAATTGGACCAGGCCGATTGCCAGGAATTGAATAGATCCGTTCTAGATGAGTGTATCAAGTCATTTGTCAAAATAAAAAAGTATTTATGATCTGCAAGGCTACTAAAAACAGCGACCTTAGCAGCTTCGTCCGCGCACTCATTACCTCGAATACCAACATGACTAGGGATCCAAACAAGTGTGACCTCAATGCCCTTCTCAGAACAGGAAAACAGACAGTTTTTAATTTCCATGATAATTGGGCTATGGATGTCACTCTTGAAAGGGTTTTTGACTACAGCCTCTAAGGCACTTCTGGAATCCGAGAATATTACCGCCCTTGAGATAGTAGAGTGAGCTAAGATGAACAATAAAGCCTCGAGAATGCCAATGCACACTCCAGTGAACACAGATGCTTGGGGAGGACATTGAAATTGGAGAATAATTTGGGAATTTGAGTAGTAGACTGAGATCCCGGTGTTACTGTCTGGATTTAGTTTTGATGCATCAGTGTAGAAAATATGATGCTCTCTCCATCTATCATCCACAATGGAAACAAACTCCCTGTTAGCCTGTGCAGACTCTTTATTCAAACCAAGGTATGGGATATAATTGGGTCTAAAACTTAATACTTTGTACTGAGTATCATATAGTGGAAATTTGGTATACTGTCGCAACGGGTAATTTGCCTCCAGGGTATGAATTTTTCTCAGAGTGGTTACTAATAGAGGTAGTTCCTTGTGAGCCCAATAACCTTCCTCTTGACACAACAGATTTAACTCACGGAGTTTCCTGAGGATAGTATGATTTTTAAAAAAATATGCTCTATAAAGATATCTATCTGCCAGATATTGCCTACGTAGGAATAGAGGAGGATCTCCACTCTCCACCTGTAGGGCGTTGGTCGGAGTGGATTTCATACACCCCAGTACTATGCGGAGGGCTTTAGATTGCACTGTATCTAGCTTTCCTAGCATAACTTTGCTACAAGGCTCCAGGAGGAAAGAACCATAATCAAGTAAGCTTCTTACTATGGCATTATAAATAAGTTTTAGGCTAAATGGATGGGCACCCCACCAAACTCCTGCCAGCGCACGTAAAATGTTGATGTTTTTTTCACATTTGCCCACGATGTAATTAAGATGAGGAACTCCAGATAATTTTGAGTCCAGGACAACCCCAAGGAATTTAACATAATCCTCTCTTTTAATTTGAGATCCTTCAATGTATAACGGGGTATCTGGTATAGTTCTTTTACGTGAAAAGACCACCACGGAGCTTTTGGGAGCCGACAGATGAAGGCCATGAGAAATCAGCCAGGAATTTAAGGAATCAAGGGAGGTTTGCATCGATATTTTTGCGTTTAGTACCGATGAGTCTGTTACATATAGACATAGATCATCAGCATATTGTAGGATCTGACAATTGACATTCAGCGATTCGTGGAGATTAGAGGTATATATGTTGTAAAGTAGTGGGCTTAAAACAGAACCCTGCGGGAGACCACGCCAGACAGATCTGGGGTTAAGGTTTTCCCCTGGGATAAAAAGATTGACGGTACGACCAGATAAAAGGTTGCATATGCAGTGCAGCATCTTAACAGGAATACTCAGCTGGCGTAACTTACTTCTGAGGACTGAAAGATTGACACTGTCATAAGCTGTGGAGATATCCAAAAAAACGGCTAGAACAGATTTATTATCACTAAAAGCAATGCGAGTGTCTGTAATGAAACATGCAATGCTATCCATAGTACTGTAACCCTTACAGAACCCAAACTGGGATTTGGCCAAAAGACCCCTATTCTCCACGAACCACTCTAGTCTATTTTTAATGAGGTGTTCAAAAATTTTACACATTACAGGGGAAAGGGCAATGGAACGAAAATTATCTGCCTTGTTTGGAGATTTACCAGGCTTTAATAATGGGATGATGAGCTGAGATTTCCATTCATGTGGGATGAAGGCTGTAGAAAAACAAGTATTAATTATGTTTAAAAGGTATTGGCGACTGTGGGGCCTGACTTTCTAAAAAATGAATATGGGAATCCATCTATCCCAGGTGCAGAGTCCTGGACATAATGAAGCACAGAATCTAATTCTTCTAGAGAGAAAGGAAGGTCTAGGGGATCATTGGAAATGGTCACCTCGTTTGTTGGTGAAAGATAGGAGGTACACTCAGAAATAGAAGGGACAAAGGAGGGAGCTAATTTATTTAAAAAAGATAGAGCAACTTCACAGGGGATAGGAGGGAAATTTGAGAAAGAGTACCCACGGCGGAATTTTTT
Organism: Euclidia mi; assembly: GCA_944739405.2. Taxonomy (NCBI): domain Eukaryota; kingdom Metazoa; phylum Arthropoda; class Insecta; order Lepidoptera; family Erebidae; genus Euclidia; species Euclidia mi. The sequence goes on from OX123195.2 coordinate 25,630,579, forward strand.
GAATTTTTGCCTAACTAAGCTTGATGGAGATGATGGAGAGAGGGAGAAACAAAAGTTTTTCCATCCTTCATACTTCTTCCTCCTGAACAGGCGCCTAGATTTCGCAACCAATCCGTTATATATGGTTAAGTTTTCCATGGTCATGTTACATATATAATTCAACTCCGCTTTACTACGGGCTTTAATTATGTCTGTGCATTCTCTGTCCCACCATGGAGGGGATGAGATTTTCCCAGTAGCTGTTTTTTTTGTGGAATGGATATATTAGCTGATGATGAAATGGCATCTTTAAATTGGGAAATACATATAATCAGGTTGGTTTGGGAAATTTGTGGACAGGCCAAGACATTTCCCTCGAGGGTAGAATAATAAAGACCCCAGTTTGCATCGGCAACTCTGTGTCTGAGCAAAGGGGTTTTATCCCTAACAGGCATGTATTTGTTAATGATGGTTGTGCATATAGGATAGTGATCACTACTATGTGTTGAGTTTAAGCGGTTCCATTCTAACGTGGCTGTCAAACTGGCTGAACACAGAGTGAGATCAACACAGCTTTTACCTTGGTCAGGTCTGGGAAGACGTGTGGCAGAACCATCATTAACAACACATAAACCACAAGCATCTATTAGGTCAACTAATTCATTTCCTGGACTATCGCAATGTTCAGATCCCTACAAGACGTGGTGACAGTTAAAATCACCTAAAATGATAATAGGACTAAAGACGGCACAAACATTATTTAAAAACTGAAAACATAAGGAGTTAGGAGAGGGAATATAGATAGAAATAAAGTTAATGCCACTGACGTTAATGCCAACAGCATCAACTTCACTTCCATGGCTAGGAAGCAGGAGGGGAGAAGCAGGCAGGGTGTTATTGACGAGGATAGCAGCACCACCATAACCATAGGAACGGTCACAGCGGTACGTACTATACCCCGGGAAATTAAAATTGAGGCGAGGCAGAAGCCAAGTCTCAGATAAGGCGAATATGGCAGGTTTATATAAATTTAGTAGGTAAATAATTTCATGTTTTTTGGGAGAGCGCTCCTGGCGTTCCACTGGAGACACTTGAGGTCCATGGTTGCGGGTCAGTATGAAATTAACTAAGTTGTGGGCAGCGTGGTCTGGTAAGTTAACTTTCGAAAGGAGAATGCAAATAATACTGACTAGGTCAAACTCATTTGATGAGAGGTCCTCTGTGGGAGAAGAGTTATTGTTTGGGAGAGCACAACCATTAGAAGAGGGCGAGAAAGAATAGTTGTTGGTGAGCTCTTGGTGAGCTCTCTTGTCATAACCGGAGGTGAGAGAGGCATGGGTTTTAGGCTTTTGGAAGACCGTTTTACGGTAAGAAGTGGAGGAAGGAATGTGGGAATTGGTATTGAAATTGGGAGGAGCAGGGGCAGAGTAAAGGGTCAGAGGAGGAGAGGATGAGACATCAGCATATGACTTGTAACTGTTAGGAAACTTTTTAGATGCTTTCTGGTATGATATTGATTGCTCAGCCATAGCAATTTTAATGTTCTTTTGTCTTACAGACTCAGGGCATTGCTTGCTGTTGGCGTAATGTGGACCAGAACAATAAAAACAGACTACATCCTCTGCAGAGCATCCCTCACCAAAGTGTTCACCAGCGCAGCGGTAACACCTGGGCTTGGAGCGGCCCTGAGCCTTGGTATGGCCATATTTACAACACCCGAAGCATTGTATAGTGGGGAAATGGTAGAGCTTTACTGGTAGGGAGTTGTAGCAGCAAAAAACTCTTCTAGGAAGAACTTGGCCATCTAGAGTTAACACAACTGCTGATGTTGGTTTCCACTCAGTTACACCATCATTACTGACTTTCCTGTTCAGACGCCTAACTTTTAGAATGCGTCCACAACCTGTTGGAGTTTTGACATTCTCTACTATTTCGGTATCCGTCCATTCAGGAGGGATGCCCTTTACAATGCCCATCCTCGTGATGTTGTAGGTGGGAATGCTAATGGTGTAGTCCTTTTCAGTAAATGTTTGATTATCTAAAAATGCATTATCATCTTCTGGCGCTTTGAATTCAACCGAAATTCTGTTACGACCAACTTTTTTTATCCCGTCTGGGAGAACATTTTTTATGTTGTGTTTAAGGATTAGGCGGCCAAAGTTTATGGGGTTTACTGTGGTGCCGGATGCGGGATCCTCTGACTTTTTAGAAACATGTACCAAAAAGGGAGCTACGTCCATTGCGGAGTATTTCGTACGACTGTAGGGTTGAGGATTAGAGAGAACGGTGTGCTTTTTGATAGGGGGAGGGCCATCATCGTCGTCGATCGCCTTGCGACGTAAGGTGTTTTCTGCGGTCTCAAAGTTGGAAAATGGGACTGTTAAACCTGGCAAATAAGTGAATATGTCTTGAGAACCGTTGGCTACAGGAGCATTCTGCGTGACGCGGGATTGGATGGGATCTGGCGGGCGGCCAGGAGGCAGTTCATCTACCTCCATGGTCGTCCGAGCATAGGTCTTAGGATTGATTAGTGACTTACGACACTTACCTGTGATACACACAAACAAACACTAGCACAGCACAAATATAACAATACGAACAGATACACAGTCACAAATAATACCAAAATAGACTTAAAAATGCAAAATTTTAAGCAAGTAATTCTCGCACATGTGCTCACAAAAGACCCATAGGGGCCATAGGCAAGAATCGTAAAATCAGTTAAATATGAATGCATCCTTAATAAATAACCTAAAATGTCATTTGAGTAATGTCATATCACAGAAGAATAACCATAGATGTGTGAATAACATGGATTGGACGTACCTACGAAGTTAGCGTGCATACCTACGAAACGTATGCAAATAAAATGGCGTCCATTAGGGTTGGGCGCATATTAGGCAACGCTAAGCATATATCGACAAGTTTTTTTGTTATCGACAAAGTATAGCACCTTTAGGCATCATTCGCACGAGGATTTAAAAAACGATTGCGTTGAACTCTGGCGTAAGCACTTTTAAAAGCTTGCGATGAGAGCGTTCATACCAGCACTAAAATCACTGTTGTCTCGGTTCAGTAAGAAGTCGAAATTATTAAAGCTAACGTACTAGCGAATGCGATTTGTGTTGCTAAAAGAAGAAAAAGAAAACTATATTTTTTAAGTTTTTGAAGGGTTCTTACTTTTTCTAGTAATAAACCACAGATCTGTGAATAACATGGATTAGACGTACCTACGAAATTAGCGCGCATACCTACGAAATTATGTGGAAAATAAAATGACTGCCGTTGGGTTAGACCATAGAGATATTAAGAATAGAGTGGCAGAGTGGGGCCTATTCGTGTCCGCCGGTGGGAGAGAACGCAACATTAAAGGCCCCCTGCATTTCTCTCTAACAATACATGCACAACATCAACATTACGCAGTGGCGTGCTACCTGTAACTATTATTTAAATCAGTTTATTAGTAATCAATAGTTTAAAAATTGTTTTTATTGATACACGAAGATAGTTTGAAGTGACAAAAAAGTTTATATATTTTTAAACTATTGATTACTGATAAACTGATAGAAATAATAGTTACAGGTAGCACGCCATTGCGCAATGTTGATGTTGTGCATGTACTGTTAGAGAGAGATGCAGAGGGCCTTTAACCTGTAGCGTTCTCTCTCGCACCGACGGACACGACACAGTATTGAGTTAGGTACTGTTCTGCCACTCTATCCTTTATATCTCTATGGGTTGGACTCCAGAATATAATCGATATCGACACTGAGCCGGTTAGAGGTAAATAAAACATTACTGTAGATTTAGAAAAAAATTAAATTTATATTTTGTAGTAAGTTACTTTAGATTTTTTGCCAAATTCGTTTATTCCATAATGCAAATGCGGGCGAACATGTTAAAGCGGAAAATGTCCCTTGTATCATATAACAAAACTAGAGGACGCCAGCAGCTACGCCTGCAATTTTTTGAAATTTACCCGTTTTGGACGATCCCGTGGGAATTTCGAGAAATCCCTTCTTAGTGCACCCCTACGGTCCCCAAGGAACATACATGCCAAATTTCAGCTTCCTGCGCCCAATAGTTTCGGCTGTAGCGTGTCTGTCAGTCAGTCAGTAACGCAAGGATTTTATATATTAAGATATTCTCTGGTAGCCAATATCGATACTGTGTCGCTGTGAATGAAAGTACCGGACATGAATGGCACCATACATCATCATCATCATCATATCAGCCAAACGACGTCCACTGCTGGACATAGGCCTCCCCCAAGGTTCTCCACACAGACCGGTCTTGAACCGCCCGCATCCAACTGCCTCCCGCGATCTTGACTAGATCGTCGGTCCACCTTGCGGGAGGCCTACCTCTGCTGCGGCGTCCGGTACGAGGCCGCCATTCCAGAACCTTTCTGCCAATCGCTTCTTCGAGCTATGTCCTCTGGCCACTGCCCCTTCAGCTTGGCTATCCGGATAGCTAATGGCCGGCGCCGACTGACGGCATGGCATGGCACGGCGCGGAACGTGTTTCGTTCGCCCGAAAGACGCTTCGGCACCTCGCAGCATGCCGCGTCATACCGAGGCGTCCAATTGACTGGAATTTAGTATCAATAGCACTTCTTGCTGAAGATGAAGAACGACAAATACAAAGTGATCTGTCGAAGAGAAAACAATTCTGGATACATTATTTATGAGAACAAGATTTACTAACGGTGAATTCAGGAACTTATTTACCTACTGATTACGTCGTGGCACACTGCAAGACGCCATGGCATGCCGCGGCGTCCAAGTGTGCCGCTGATACCGCGACGTGCCGCGACGCGCCCTAAACGTCCCGCGGCATGCCACGGCGGGCTGCGATACGATTGTATCGAAATAAAGTAATATGAATTCTAAACTCATTGAATAAGAATGAAAATGACTTGATCAGTAATAAAATCCTTTGCCATGCCGCGACGTCAGTGCGCGCCGGCCTTATGTCGGCGATTTCTGATTTGCACCATACATACCGTAATGAAACACACAGCTACACTGAAATATCATAAGGGGGTAAGAAAAATCATAATTGATTAATACATGTTATTTATTTGTTTTTTATCTGTATAATATATAAAATCCTTGCGTTACTGATTGCCTGACAGATAAGCTACAGCCAAATTATAAGGTGCAGGAAGCTGAAATTTGGCATGAATGTTCTTTGGGGATCGCAGGAGTGCACTAAGCACTTTCTTGAAATTCTCACGGGATCGGACAGAAACAGTTGAAAAAATGTGCAGGTGTAGCAGCGGGCGTCCTCTTGTTTATAAATAAAATATTTTTCTTCAACGTTTTATTGCTAGTAATTCTCGCATACAGTTGCTGTTCATGTTATCTGTTGGCAAAAAACATAATATAATATTTTAACTGCTTATTTTCCTCAACATAGAGCAGGATGCAGCGGTTTTGGGGTTTTATGTAATCAGGTCTAAGTAAAGTAATTTTGTCAAATATCGCTTTTCCTTTACTAGGTACAGACAAAATTGGTTCAATGTTTAATTTATTTCCTTTTACAGACACGAGATAGTTTTAACAATGTTATCGTTTGTGGAAGTCTCTATACATTATCTATAATTATATCGATAACCCATATCGACATTAGCAGTAACATCACTACTAACCTCTAATACGTAAATATAGAAAATTCCAAACTACGAAAATAACAACATTTAGGCCATAACGAAGCTAAAACCTGTTAAATTAACTATAAAAAGAACCTCTTGTAACAATATTTTGTACAAATACTAATCCTTTTCAACAATATAAATCATGACTTGTTACTTACTTGTGAAGAGTACATTTGTGTTGATTATAGCTTTATCTTGCACTGCACAGTTCAAATCAACCACTTAGGCAGATTTTACGATCTGTAGGAAAGCCTGAAGCACTGATTCATCTGTTTTTAGACATATTTATGCACAAAATCAAATTATTATGTTCGATACACAACGATTTGACAGCAGATGTACCAAAAACACTTGGCAAGCAATATGGCGACACTGGCACGATTGACATTTCTGATAAAAAATCACTATGATCAGTGTATTCAGTAACCTATGGCTATCTCTTTTTTCTAACAGAGAAATCGCTAAGTAAAAACGAGACAACACTATGTTTGGTGACTTTATGTCGATTTCATATATATTTCTATAACGTAAAGTATCCATATGTATTATTTGTCCACTCCATATTATATTCCAAAGAATTATAACCTAAGGCATAGAAGTAACACTAAATAACAACAGCGGTTGCTATGATTGATATCTTCTTTCTAATGGCACATGCAGTATGATAGAAAGAGCTGTCGATAGGTTTAGCAGCACGCTCTTATAGCAGAATCGTGGTAGGCAAACAGTAGACAAAACATAGAGTTAGGAAACCGAGTGTTGTTCGTAACAGTGATGATTTATCGATAAATATTTTTGGTCAAATGTCTAACTTTAGTATGTGTCGATATATTTAAGCCGTATAAATAAACAACTAAAATATTGAAATTGTAGTTTTTGCTGTTGACGCCGGACAGTGCTTTGCAAAGACTTGCCAGACAGACAGTACTAAAAAAATCACGTGTTTAAAGGCCCGCACAAACTATCTGTCGTGACTTACTGTCGCGACAGTAAGTCGCGACAGAAGGGTAAGGCCTTGCCACACGATACAATTTTACCACTGATCAAATTTTCAATCGAATTGGCTTTGCCCGTCTACACGACACAATCAAATCACTGATTTGCATTCCGCCCACCCGATTGGTTAAAATCTGGTGGCCACCCGATGAACTTGATTTGGACAACTGGCGTCTACACGTCACGATTTCATCAAGTGATTTAGTCAAGTTGGACGTAAAATTGTGCCGTGTGGCAAGGCCTGTATCTGGACAAGGAAAATCCATTCAAGTGTGCACAATATCGGACGTCTGTCGCGGACGTGACCTTGAGCGTTCAGACGTCCGATAGCAATCTGGAAAAATGACAGTAAGCGTCTGCGGACGTTTACTGTCATCCGTATATTGTCCATGGTACGGCCTTAATATTGATTTTATACCGAATATAGTCAAAAATGATAAATTCACTTTCAATTCAACAGTTCTGCTTTACTTCAAGGTATACCAATAATATAATTTAATAGTGCTAACTGCTAGTGCCCTGAATTAAGCAAAATATGCTCCTACCTAGCCTTAGTGTATTGCATAGACAGCATGGCGTGTCTATGGTTGTATCGGACGCGGACGCGACAGAAAGCCGCGTCCGAAAGGGTGTGCACACTATGTGTCGCGACTTACTGTCGCGACAGTAAGTCGCATCCGAACAGTTTGCGTGCGTCTTCATTGTTCGTTTTAGCCATAAAATCTATTGACAAAAAGTATTAATAAACTAATGAGCGATGCGTTGCGATGCGATGCTAAGAAACTGTCACTTAGATTATGTATAGTACGAATTATACCAGATTGGCTAATGCGGCACGGCAGGCTTTGGCAATTTGTTTGCGTCGCATCATATCACGTTGATTTTTTTAGAGTTGTAGGTAATCCGACTGCCACGCCGAAGCTTGCGGGTTTGATTCCCGCTCAAGTCAAACATTTGTGTGCATGAATATGGATGTTTGTCTTGGTCTGGATGGTATACTATGTGTAATATGTAATATATTTACAGAAAAGTACATATGCATGTTTATCGATTGTCTAGTACCCGTAGTACAAGATATGCTTAGTTTGGGACCAGATAATGTTGTGTGAATGTGAAAGAATATTATATTTTATGGTAGAATATTATGTAGCGGACTACAAGGCAAGACGTCTTTGATCAGTCAGGATAGCACTAATATGATAAATAATATAGAAGTAGGTAGATTAATTAAAATCCTTGTAATTATTATATTTTATTAATATGTTCAAACTAAAATTACACACTTTTTGTTTAGCTTTGGATAAATAATTCTACCGGGTGTGCAATGTCCGGGCATAAATGTAATGTAAGCACAGCTTTCGGTTTTAAACGACGCCAGGTGCTTTCTGTCTTTAAAAAACAGTCTTTCTCAAAATGACGTGAACAAATATGATGGTACTTCTGCTAAATCAAACTAGGCCGTCCAACGGCATTTATCCAAAGTTTTCTTGTGACGTCATTAATAGGTAACCTGTAATAAAAAACACCTTCTTAATAATGAAAAAATGCTACTCGCATCCCTAATCCATCTACTATTTTATAGATGCAGAAATGTAAGCCTACACACACGCGCTTACACTGGAACACTTGGCTTTAGGTTAATAGACGCTACTTTTAAGGTAGGTATCTAAGTAAATTATGTACATTAAACTGCGCTTACTATCAAACGCGCGATAGAAAATAAGACCGCTGGATGTCTTTGTTTATTGTCAACTTAGCAACCGCGGCTACCCGCTGTCGCTTCCAGCTACAGTTTTACATTCATGTCCGATAGTTAGTTTCCGTATTTATCCCTCATTCAAAAAACATCGATATGTCCTTTCACTGTCAAATCCCATCACTAAGCCTATTAAATCAATAAATGTACAAAATAACAATTTGTGAGTAAAATTCATAACACATACGTATGCAAGCTGTTCCTTTGATTTGCAATACAATGATATTGTGTAAACTTAACACTCATTATAGCATTAATACGAGAAAAGTAAATACATTTGTAGGAAAATTCCGACTCACTGCTAGAAGATAAAGTTTCTCCTGTTATTTCCGTTCCGAGAATAGCGGAATCCACATCCCGATATCACATACACGTTGTGTATTAATTAATGAGTACACTATTTAATTATTATAAGCTTACTTACTATTTAAATGCAAAAAAGTTATTAAAAATGTAAACACAAACATCCAACAAATTTTACACTGTTGACAGATCACAGCACGGCTATTTAGAGAATGTAGTCAAAGATATGAGTATGTAAAGAGTATATGCCTCTTTAAATGAGACGCGTAATTTGACGTTATGATTAACCAACTAAGACCAACTGACATTACATGTTGCACGTTCGGTATAAGGAAATTTATAGGGCATGTTCTCTCTAGTCTAAACGTCCAACCTCTTTGTTATATTCTTTTCTCAAAGAGAATAACTTGTCATATCAATGTCATAATGGTCATAATGCAGTTATCTGTCAAATTGACATTTCAGTGCAATACGTGAAATGTTAGGGACAATGCAGCCTTAATTTTAGTGTAAATAAACCAAATAGTAAAATTTATACACAATACTTCAATACTCTGAGTACCAATGTATACATACCTCTAATTATGGTCTAAAAATACAATATGCAACTGTAATACTCGGTTTTACGTAGTCCTATGTACCTAATTAATAATGATACTCATATTATTTATTTACCGTCAAAGTTTAATTACCATGTAATCGCGTAGAAAAGCTAAAAATTTTAAGTAAATTAGCTGACATTGCTTTACCGCAAAAATTACCAATGAAAGATGAATATAAGGTCGAAAAATGTGTTCTCCTGCCTGTTTTTCCGGCCGTGGTTGGGGGTTCCATTTGGCATATGGATAGCGGTGTCAGTTGTCTATTATTGGTGGCTGATATCCCGGATAAGTATGCTGGAGACACAGAACAAAGTGTTTAAGACGCAGTTGAAGCTGTCACAGAGTGTGATGAGGCAGATGTCTGTTGACTCTGGTTCTACTTATGAAGTGCCGGAGGTAAGTCTCTGATTTGTACACTAAGTTTCTTACAGTAAATCTAAAAAGTTTCTGCAGTGAGTTAGTCCTATAAGCTGGCCTGTAAGTTAAGCCAAACTTATGTTATTTGTCAAATAACAGATAATTATTTATAATTTTAATTTAAATGTGTCCTTGCCAGGAGACATACTGAGTTGAGAGAAAACTTATAAGTCAATTGAAAAAGCCAAAAAACCAAGCTCTCACTCAGTTCAAGAGCTAAATAAATAAAGAAAAATGTGTCTCCTATTTGATCATGTAATTATACAGAATAGTTTTGTATATCCTAGCTCACTGCTGACTTCTAAAGGTAGCAATATCACCATTGGTTATAAACATACCAATATCAGCCTATGTAGACTTATTATAACAGAATAACCAAAATAATGTTTGATTTAATGAAAAAACAGAATAGTGCTCATATACTGCATATACAAAATAAATTGCTTGTAGCATTACCAGTATACTAACCCTGCTAAAATTTCTTCCAGATCCCTGATGCAATAGGCACACTATGTGAAACGGTTCACATAGCATTAGTCTGCATGGGCAAGTGCACTCGTCTTGTAACACCCATGCTGAAGTCTCTCTTACATCATCGCCAGAACCCATTACATTTTCATCTCATAGTAGACGGTAATGCGCAACATATAATCAGTAAGCTGTTTGATACATGGGACTTGCCAGATGGTAAGTTATGTGTTCTTTAAAATATAATTTATTATATTTTTCAGGATTTGTGTCACACATATTCTCACCTCTCTAACCATGTTCAGCGGTAACCATTGAAGACAATATTTTCATTAATATCAGATTGTATTAAAATAAAAATATCCTGTCTCGCAGTGAAACTTAGTTCTGCAGCGTTTGCAGTTAGAAAAGTTAGGGAATTCACAGATATAGATACTGCTAGACTAGTTTACTTTAGTTATTTTCACAGCATAATGTCTTACGGAATAATGTTATGGGGTACAGCTGCTGATATACAGATTATTTTTGTCATTCAAAAGAGGGCAATACATGCGATTTATAAGTTAGGTGCTAGAGATTCTTAACGTGATAAATTTAAAGAAGTAGATATATTGACAGTTGCATCACAATATATATATGCTAACTTAATGTACATTAAGAAAAACTTAATTCTATACCGCAAAAATAGTGATTTGCATAAAGTGAACACTAGGAATAAGCATAAACTGGTGGGAACTAACTACCGTCTACATAAAGTTCAGAACTCATTTGCGGGGATTGGTATATGAGTTTTCAACAAATTGCCTCTTGAAATAATGAATTTACCCATGCACAAATACAAACGGACAATTAGGAACTTTCTTTTACAAAGGGGTTATTACACTATTAAGGAATTTTTAAATGATAAGACACCGTGGGGATAGGCTTAGGCTTGTTTAACTCACAATTATTTTATTTACATGTTAAGTGGAGGTGCCTCGTGAACACATGATTTTTGCAGGATTTGGATATTTTTATGATTTGTTGAATGTAGTTTAACATTATTTATCCCTGATCATATCATTGTTCACTTGTCACCTTCACAAAATTCTTTCTACATTTGCATTCCTTCACGCGTTTCACTAATTTATGTTAATAATAACGATCTGGAAAATGGAGGTAATTGGCGGTCATGGTCAGTATACCAATAGATTGTTTCTTACTGCTGGTTCGTATACCGTTGTCGTCATGCTCACTAAAATGTCATTTCTTGTGGTGGCGTCGTGTGTCGGGTCATCCCTGTCCCTCTAATATGGCGAGAGGGATGATGGCTGGCACATGCGTCATACTCGTGAACGGGTGCTACTTGCGATGACTGGTCGATGACGGTCTTGCGGACTGGTATTAGATTCTAATATTTAACTGCATCATTTCCATCATGGTTCTGATCACTTTCGTGGATTGCCTGCATTATTAGGTATATATAATGTAAGTGGATGCTCCTGTTTCACCATGTCTATTCTGAGGAGGCTGACCAAATGAACATCAAAAGTATTATGCTTGAGTATTATTATGTACAGTAAATATATACAAGTGATATAGAAGGTGTAACAGTTGCAGCACCTTACAAAATGTAAATTATGTGTATTATGCAAAACCTGGCGATGAAAAAGAGTGACCGTGAGTTTTATTGCCCGTTCTTTCTCATGGTTCTACCTATTGCTTTGCGAACGTGGCGGTAAATGTAAATGTAGAGTCTATAAGTAATTATTTTATAAATTTATTATTTTGACGTTCATAAGCGTCACATTGTGACCCAAATGAATAAAGGATTTTTGAATTTGAATAAGTGAGCTTTAAAAACTATATCAATATCCATTTGAGATAGTTTCCATTTGATTTTAGTAGAGGTGCTGATTTTGAAAATAAATTGTATTGCTACCAAACCTCTATAATATTGTTAAATACATACATACATAGTCTCACGCCTATAACCCCGAAGAGGTAGGCAGAGGTGTATTTCTACACCCACTATTCGCCAGATATACTTTAGTCCCACGTAATAAGGGGCGAGCCTATTGCCGTACCGGGCACATTTCCAGACTCCGTGCTGCTACTGAGAATTACGTGACAGAAAAACCCAATTACACTGCCCGACCCAGGAATCGAACCCGGGACCTCCCGATCCCACGCGCACATTTATGCCGCGAGACCAACGAGGCAGTCGTATAGGGTTTGATGTCGAGTTTTCCGTCTCTACGCAAAGATGGTATTTGCATCGAGTTATCCCTTAGTCGCCTCTTACGACACCCACGGGACCCTATCTTCCCGTGGGTGTCGTAAGAGGCGACTAGTACTCGTAGGTGGTGACACTTGTATTCTATGCCGTCAACCACACGGCACAATTGTTAAATAATTGCAATATAAATGTTGGTGTTTTAGAGATAGCATTATATTTTATAACTTTACTGATACTTATTATACTTGAGTGTGTGTGAGTGACAGTATCAAGTATCAGTTTTGGCCTAGACTTGTCACTGTTTTACAAATATGCTGATAAAAATATTTCTGTGGATAATGTGCTATCAGAATCAAGATAAGTTATTTTACTAACTAGTGTAGGTGTAACAATCCAACCCTTGTCTGTGTCTGTATGTTACAGACAAGTCTTTTTTACACATGCTTTTATATTTTGCAGTAGAGCACATGTTTTAGGGCTCTTTCAATTTAGACGTTTCATGTCGGACAGCTGCCGCACGTTTACCGTGTCGCTAATTATAACCCGCTGCCGTGCCGCTGCAGTACGATAGCCATCCGATACCAAACGCCTAAATTGAAAGCGTATCTGACTACCGTGCGTTTGTATGCTAGTGATGTTTTAAATTTATTTGACAGCAGTTAAGCCATGGACTCTGACGAAGAAACATTACCTACTGTTAGTGCTCTTATTGAAAAATATCAAACAAAAACAGAAACAAAAACAACGTCCCCGTAAAAGAGCATCACCAATACTTTCATTAAAATGTAATTTAGGTGATTTCCATAATCTTTTACCCTAGGTTAAAACAAGATCCAAGCAATTTTTTAATTACTTAAGAATGTCTAGAGAGTGTTTCTACGAATTACTTGAATTAGTTGGAAGTAAAATTCAGCAGCAAGAAACTACATTCAGACATACTATATCAGCCGAAGAAAGACTACCTGCTGATAACATTGAGTTACGTTAATTAAACAACTTATATCATAATATAAATTCTTTCGCGTTTAAGTATACTTATCATCTATTTTAAGCAAATAATAAGCATGAAAATTCGATTAAATTAGCTCTCACGTCTAGTCACCGCACTATTCAACAGCTAAATAAACACGTGGAGCTTGCGACGTTGCTGTACTGTTGTCGTGCGTTCTCGGTACCTACACCGCACTGTTGCCGCACCGCGCGCTTTGTATGAAAATATATGATCGGCCGTGCACCATACGACAAACGCACCGCTTCGGCACTGCAGCGGTCCGACACGAAACGTCTATTTAAATTGATAGAGCTCTTAGAGTTTTGGAGGAAAGGGATGTAGTGTTTCTTTAACTAGAAGGAGACCCACTGACCAAGCTATAAGCACTTTGACCACTATAAGCAGTGCTTGCAAAATTTATTAGTGTAATTCTGTATCTTCGTTAGTCGTAGTGCCGTCACAAGTTGCAAAAAGATGTAGCTACCGCCAAAAAGTCGTTACCATTATTAGCGTCTTAGCGCTGTCCCAGTTGCATTCAAGAGTCGCCTTTGAGTCCAGGGTCTGCTGTCTAGTCTAACCAGACTTGACAAATCATAAGCTTTACAATGGAGCGACTGCCGCCTGACCTTCGCAAACCAAATGTAGGGTATTAACTCCCATAACGTTCATAACAGCAAAAACAGACCACTTATACACGCTGATTTTTATTGGTTTAGGAAAAAAAAAACCTCATGTCCGAAATAAAATCCTATATTCATATTCAAAATCAAAATTCACCTAGGACCTAAAACAAAACAGTTATAAAAGTCAGTAACTGTTGGAAATACGTAGTAACTTTATGAGTTGCGTTCGAGCGCCGCGCGGTCGTGACCTCGCCGCGCGCGCTGCCGATGCCGGCGTCGTCAGCTGTTACCTACAGTGGTTGTAGGTAGTTAGTGCGGACCGATAGTGATACATAATTTACTTAGAAAACAAGATTTAGGTAATTAGGATGCCAACAATTTTAAACCCATTTTTTCTTCTTTTGTTCTCTTTTTAAGAACCCCTCCAGCACTAAATCCTGTGTTACGAGGGACATTACAAACCTACCACTAACGGACACAGGACTCGAAACAAGAATTTATGAATCACACAACGTGTTGTGTCAAACATCGCTTAAACCACTACGCCAACCATGAAGTGCAGTAATAAATAATTAGAACAATAAACGTTTGTAACTAAATAGCTATACCTATTCAACAATTCCTTCGTACCTTACTCGGACTTAGAATCAAAAAACGTCGAATAAGCTGTGGGTTCACGAGATCTTAGTGAACTTGCAGAAGAAAAACGATAAACTAAGAATTAATAATTACGTTATTAGTCATAGGTACCTACATTATCTTTTGAATAACTAGACAAAGATTTTAACAATGGAAAAGTTTAGTACTTGTGTATTTCTAACGTATTTATAAGAATGTAATCACAGTAGGTATTCAATAATGAATAAACCAAATCTTTTACCTTTGGTGTCTGCTCAGCTGCCTACATCACAATTAATTTACACCTTTCACACATTGTCTTTTAGTTTCACTTAGGTATGTGTTTCTTTCACCTTATCACCTATGTACTTTACACTACACTTCGAACACTTCGCTTCTTAATACACTTGCACCATAGACGCGAACTCAATATTGGAATACTTATTCATGATTTCGATCCATTATGAAGCGCACGCGACGTAACACGGGTACAGGGACGGGATGGAACGTGACGTACGGGCGTCCCGTTGACCTAATTTCGCAAGACTTAAGGCCTTGCCACACGACACGATTTTACGTCCAACTTGACTAAATCACTTGATGCAATCGTGACGTGTAGACGCCAGTCGTCCAACTCAAGTTCATCGGGTGGGCGGTACCACCAGATTTTAACCAATCGGGTGGACGGAATGAAAATCAGTGATTTGATTGTCGTGTAGACGGGCAAAGCCAATTCGATTGAAAATTTGATCAGTGGTAAAATTGAATCGTGTGGCAAGGCCTTAAAGGCTGTCGAAGTGACGAACGACAAATTGCAACCGACCCCCGCCCCGACCCCTGTCGCCCCGCGTTGCGATGCGCGCACGCCGGGGTCGGGGTCTGTACCTATAGTCAGAGATTACTAAATAGTTATAGTGCAATGTTTATCTGTGTGTGTCGTATGTTTGATACCTGTGTATGTGTGTGGCACGATCGAACATACATCGGCGCCCGCGATTTCTTTCATAAGAGTGGTAACTACGAACTCTCGAACCAATAACTTATTATTTTTGTTACGATTTTTATAGCTTAGGTTTCAAATTTTATAAGCTGGTTAGGTTCCATTAACCATTACTATACAGATAGCTTTCGCTCCAAAACCAATTAAAAATCAGCGTGTATAACAATTAACAATTTATTATGTATATTACTCCCAAATAGCGAATGAGCGCCGTAGATTTGTAACCGATACAGCTGCCACTACAAAACTATACACAAAAGCAGCCTGGATAGATATTAACCATGGCTCTTTAATTTCAGTAAAATACACATGTTACAATGCTCAAGACCGCTTGATCCAAGTGCGTTGGATACCCAACAGCCACTACTCAGGCATCTACGCGCTAGTCAAGCTGCTGTTCCCGGAGATACTGCCGAACAGCCTGAGACAGGTCATAGTATTGGACTCTGATCTGACTTTCCTCTGTGATGTGGCCGAGCTGTGGAATATGTTTAGGAATATGAGTGATGATCAGGTATGTGTAATGCCCTTTAAACCAGGATTGAATAGATTATTACTTTGGCGACTTGGAAATTTTAATAGACGTAATTTGATATTTGTAAAAACCACAAAACAAAAATCAATTTCTTCATTTTGCTGAGCTGACCTAGAAAAGGATTTCTTTACATGGCATAATAATGGATCTTTAAATATTAGACGTACCTACTTTCGATTTTATTAATAAAATATGCATCATAAAGTGCTGTCAATTACACACTCTGTGTATAAACGCTTTTAAATAACGTATTCGGAGTGCGTAATTCTGAAGCAGTACAAGGAAATTAATCGACACCATTGGCCACTGGTATTTTCTTTCTTACATAAAGAGTTCTAAAGACCTTAGCATATTTACGCCATTACGAAGCTTGAGAGCTCCGTCAGATTGAGAAAGAATTGTGTGAAAGTTTTGTGTTACAGCAGATATCCCTATGTTCCGCCGGCATATCGGTACTACAACGGTTCCGCTTCAAGATTTCTTGGGAGCCATTCATAAATTACGTCACACGATTTTCATGATGTTTGGACCCCTCCCCGTTCTTGTCACAGCTGTTCTCATACATCACCATATCATTTATCATACAATGTCATACTTCATCGACCCCCTACCCTAACGGCGAAACTGAAAGAACATTTCTCGCTGTAAAATAATTGTCAATTCCTTACAGCTCATAGGTGTAGTAGAAAACGAAAGCAACTGGTACGTGGAAACCAATAAACGTTGGCCTGCTCTCGGTAGAGGCTACAATACTGGTGTCATGCTTCTCGATCTGAAGAAAATCCGTACTAAAACCGACTGGACCCGACTCTGGCAAGATGCTGTGAACGATAATATTGATAGGCTGAAGCAGACCACGCTGGCTGACCAAGATGTGATCAATGTTATTATAAAGAGTAACCCTCGTTTTGTTTATAATATGAGCTGCCAGTATA